>VSDK01011008.1:128937-185991 GCA_009767595.1 Symbiodinium kawagutii | reverse complement strand
TCCGATCATTTCTGGGAAAATAACTGCAATAATTTGCACTCTGTTACAGGCAAATCACTATGGATTGTCCACTTCCAGATTCGTCTACCTGGCCATGGGTCAAAACCCTGTACCCGTGGTTCTCCCATCATCAATCAGCTTGCTTTCCTTGTAGAAAGTTGGTTGATGAACTGCTTGACACAACTTGCCACCTCCCAGTGAAATATTAACCCGGAATCATTTAACCATAAACTTATCAATTGGGGGGTACCATATTAACTGGAAACCAAGCCCTTTGGTGGATACCCGGATTTCAACCAGGGTTTAGTTTCATCCGGGTTTAACATTCACTGTAACCTTCAGATCTGTCAGTGATTCTCCGGGACCCCTGGGCACCTGGTAACCTCAATCTTTCAACGGCGACGTGCCCCGCCGCGCCTTCTCCAGCGCTGCGGCCATGTCCGAGTAGCGCATGGCTCGGGCATGAACCTGCAAGGAATCGCGGATGCCCAAGGTGAACATCGATGCATCAGCATTTGGAGCGGTTTATTCGTGTCAATTCATGGGTTAAGAACAAATCTACCAGTCAATTACCAACGAATTATGATTGAACCATCAACGCGATGGAGGCTTGAAGCATTCACCCCTTCTTGGGTTTGGGACAGCCAGTGGGTGAGATTCTCATGATGTGTGGCCATGTTTTCCAAAGGTGACTGCTGAAAAGCCTGGCGCATTGCTAACATGGATGCTGCATGCTCCCATCATGTGCACATGGAGGCCCCAACCTCCGGCGATCGACATGCAATTAATCTACGTGGGGGGTTCTCAACATAGGGGGCCCCCAAATCATCAATCTTTACCTATAGTAAAGCAACCATTTTTAGGGTACCCCTATTTTGAGAAACCCGCCATGTCATTTTCTTTGTCGCAATTGGTTCCATGCTTCCGGCGTCTAATACATGGTTGTGGTTACGCTAAAATCAGCGGCTTCATGTTCATGTTGGGATGGCCTACGAATATGATTGATTTTGGATACATCAATCGAAATCCATGAGCACCCCAGACTTGGAATGCAACTCTATCAACTCTTGTACGGTATCTCTGGCATTCAAAAAGGGTTTTTGCAACCCTGGTCCCACCGCAGTCTACTTGAAACCAGGCTTATTACCTAGTGTTGGTTGACCATTGGACGAAACCCGGCAGAAGGACCACAGCTCCGGAGCTGCTGAGGTTTGCGCATCTGCAGTAATTTGCAGAGCTGAGAGCTCGCCCATCCTCAGTGAGTCTTCACACCGTGAATCTGCTATGGCAAAGTGCTAGCCGCGAATGCCACGAGAGGTCACTAATGGTCCCACATGTGTGGGTGATTAGGAGAGTACACCTTAATTAAGAAATAGAAAAAAACACATTCTTGATCAAAGTGAATCAAACTGCTTGCGTTAAGCAACGGTATCCTCTGCAGTTGATGACAAGTTGTTTCCGATTCCATGGCTTCCCCCCTTCAAACCAACCAAACCAAATAGTCATTTGTGAAGGACATCTGCGCAGTACACTAGATAGACCTGTTGGGTTCACTGCTAGCTCTCTGCATATCAATAACCGCGCACCTATCCATCAAACTATCTTTATCCAAGCCTCGAGCAGTCTATCGATCGATCTGCCCATTCCCTTGTCCAGCTTATGAAGTAAGATCTTCAAGACCCGATCACTTTATGAGTCTCTCTGTCCTTAATTCCGCCCATTTATCTACATGTGTCTATCCATATATTAACCCACGCATGCCTATCAACAAAGGAGACTGTAACCAGGCATCATGCCATATGTGGTGATAATACTTCGATTGTGGCTCCTCCAAGAGCTCAGGGCATAAGCAAAGACCTGGTCACACCTAAAACGAAATTGCCCTTGGATTTGAGATGACTCTGCGTGACTCTGTGTTTTGTGATGGCGCCCTTGGGATGTGCTGGGTCATGCTGGGTGGTTGGTTTGGATCAGCAGCTTTTTCCTCCAGCGAGTGCTGCTCGGGGCCACTTCGTGCCAGTGTCTGCCCTGAGACCTGGTCCGGCACCGAGTCCGGTGGTGAGTCCGCCATGGCGGTGGATGCCCCAAGTAGCTGGCGAATCCGGTGGCGAGTCCGCCAGTCACTTGGGGCATCCACCGCGATGCTGTTGCAAGGACCAGGTTGAACCTCGGTACCTCGGAAGGCGCAATGGTATCCACTTATGTGCCCTTCCGTCCGTCAATCAAGCTACTTACAAACCTCTCCAAATATCCATGAATATCAACATTTTATCTATTTGTCGATGTATCATGATTTATCCCCTGATTTTTTGAGATTGTGGAAAGCATCATGCCAATTTCTATTTATCTGCTCCAATCTTACCTAATCGATATATACATATAATCTAATCTAGTCTAATGTAATCAGGTCTAGGGCTAGTCTGTGCTAATCCAATCTAATGTCTCCCGCTCTCTCCCTCGCCATCATCTAGGCCAATCTATCCATATAATTATCTATCTGTATAATTCTTTGACTATCTACCGTATGCTTCTCAATCTAGCTGTCCCTCTACCCGTTTTTCTATCTCGGTATTTGTCTTTTCTGTATGTGTATATCTGTTTGTCTACTGTATCTGTCGACGCGTTTGAGCCCACTAGGAATGGTAGCCACCACGTTCCAGCCCCCAAAACAGCGACAAAAAAAGCCTAATTACGAGGATATACTAGCCCCCAAAGTTGACAAATCCTACATGGCTGTATCTCAATTCAAACACCCTCCATGTCCAAGCACTCAATCTGTGGACTGGGGTAAAGCTCAGTGAGGTTTACTTCTGAAATGCTGATGTCAAATAATGCACGACCCATCTGGGTTTTGCTCCATACTCACGCAAATATCTGATCACAAGGGCTTGAACTTGGTCCATAGTTTGTGCGGTCACTATTTTCAAAGCGAAGAATACGCAAGGACCAGTCACCGCCAAAGCGGTCCAGGAGATCTTGCCAGTGCTTCACGCTAAGCTCCCTCTGGTCCAGTTGAAGCTTCGAATCTGCTCACAAATTCCAGAATTGCAGTGGCAGCTTTGTTGGCCTCACTGTGTGCGCGCGTGTTCAAAGCCATGGCCTATCCCCAAACACAAGTGGTTTCCCTGGTTTCCCAAATAAGCAATGGACAAACTGCGGGGACTGCCCCACTCCTCAAGGTACTTGCAGTTTCCCTCCTTAACATGATCATCGCAGGGACAAAAACATACAATAAATAGCCGTGAAAGACTCATGACATGCCAGTCTGGCGCCTCAATAAAACAGACTCCCGTAGCCATATTGTAACCCACTATGGGAGCTGGATCAATACTCATCTGTCAAATGCCCAAGGCACAGCAGTTGCTGGTGAAATTTTGCGCGTAGAATAGCTCAACCCATTGTACCCCAATTTAGGCACAGCCATGATTGGAAATAGGTACCCAACGGTACCTATTTGATTAACTTCGCCCCTCAACTGG
Source organism: Symbiodinium kawagutii (assembly GCA_009767595.1). Taxonomy (NCBI): domain Eukaryota; class Dinophyceae; order Suessiales; family Symbiodiniaceae; genus Symbiodinium; species Symbiodinium kawagutii. The sequence continues at coordinate 182,512 of VSDK01011008.1, read as the reverse complement.
AACTTGAATGAATTTGATGGAACCCGAAACATGCCGTCGCATTCGAAGTCGGAGCGTGGAACACTTGTTGGCCCATGGTGTGACATGTCTTTGCTCTGTCAACTTGACCAGGCTCACAAAGTGGTTTCCACGAGTCTCTAGAACTCCTGCTTCCATTTGCATGTGTGTATGCACGCATGAAGACAATATGCGCTACATGAACCAATTACACTATAATACACATGCACGTATATGTGTGTATGCCAACCAGCCGGCATGTATCAGGAAAAACACACTTTGGAAAACGCATTGCCTGACCAATAGAGCAGTAACAAATGCAAAATATACAACAGTATAACAATACTCAACGCATAAAGAGTACCAACAAGAGAATGACATACACAAAGATGAGGGGGTACCACCTACCAATATATCAACATAATATATATACATCAAACCGCGTACCCTTGGGTACCACCTCTCAGGTGTGGTAAGCGGTGGCTGACCGTCTTGGAACTTCGAAGGAGGTGGTCTCCGCCTGCGTTCGCTGTACCCCCCACTAGTGGCAACTCGAAATCAATCGAACCTCCTATTGTACCTGCATGTGGTACCTCAACTTTATCTTATAGGTTCTTTTTCCACGGCCAGGTGAGGGTTGACTCGATTCTACGTCGGCGAAAACATGCAACCGAGAAGGAATGAACAACCAACGCCACTGGGCACAGCGCAAAGCATGGTGGGAAATAAAATCCATCCAGTGGTATGATCATCTGCATGACATGAATGACCATTAAGCACGGTTGTCCGTGGTACCCCCCTTGGTATGACCCTGTGGGCATCGTACCCCTTATAGTCTAAGGCTTAGGATTTTGCCCTCGAAAATATCAACGGAAATTCATGATTCACTGTGTGGTGGTTACAACATGTTACAACTAAAGCATCTTTAGCATGTCAACTAGATCATCGCCATCCATCGCCTGGTACAGTACTGCTGAAAAAAACACACATTGAACTCACCAACTAATGGTTGTTTGAGCACTATTCTTGCTTGTTTCCCCTCAATCATTCATGATTTACCATTACCAATGGTGGTAAGGCTTGTGCAACCACACTAGTGGCTCATGCAAAACCACTACTAGTGGTTCATTAACTAGTAGTTAACCGTGACCCATTAACCATTACTAGTGCTTCATGTATACTTGATCCCTTTGAAGAGGCACTGCGCCCACACGGGCCTTTGATGACAACCAGCTGCTTGGGCTGCGCGGCCGTATCAAACAACGCATGTCCATTCCTAAGGAACGCAAAGCCTTGGGTTTTTGCAGGGACCACCATCACCACCAGCACCACCGTCCCCCCCAAAAAAAACATTGCTGACATATAAGGTGTGTTTGGCATTTATTTCTGCGTGGTTTTATCTGCTCATTAAACATTCTTTTTTTCTGCCAACGAACTATTCTCTAACTATATATATATATATATATATATATATACATGCGTCACTGGTAGAGGTTATGATATCCACGAAGCAGCAGCAACCTGAAGTGATTCTGGTCACTGTGGGGCCCTAATCTAAATTCCGAGACCTTGCCACCGCACCCTAGGAATCTAACTCGGAAAACAAACATCAGTTGCTTATGAATGGACCAACAGTGGCAACTATCCAGCATACAGTGCGCATGATTCATAACAGGATTTTTCTGACAAAATTGCACTAGCATCCAATAGCTACACTGGCAACCTGTGAGCCAAGGGTGCACAACCGTGTTAGTCACAGCCACTGTCTCCCGTGAGACTAGCAGTGAGACTGGCAAAACCGATGAACATGGATCGAGTTGCAGTGATCATTGTGATCGTTCACCAAGTACTCTTGATCACTTATCTGGTGTTCCCTTCATGACTTTCAATGTGGTATGAAATGTCGTTCGCTGCGGCGTTATGTACCACAGTTGAACAGCAACAACGTTAAACAAAATAAACATTTAACACTGGGTTGGTTGAGGGGAAAAACAGGTCGCGAGCTTAGTTGCGGCGAAACGGTGCGTCAATCCAAGCTTCTCCAGTGGAACACTGCGATCACGGTCCCCGTGGATGACCAAGAGTGGGGAGCCAGTCGCCCGCACGGATGTGGGAATGTCCAAAGCTAGGAAATCTTGACCTGAGAATGTTACAAGACACAAAGTCATTGCATCGTCCAGCCGATTCAAGAACTATTTGCTGCTAGAATTTTACTTTGTGTCGAGAATTCTATCTTTGCTACATTTCGGTGCTAGAATCATTTGTTTATTTTCATGCAAGAAAAACATGCAGATTCTCTGGCAATTGACAGTTTGGCGGCCTCCAGGCGATCAGAAAACAACTCTGTTGGTTGGCCCGGCACAGGTCCCAGCAAACCACGTCATAGACTTCCCGATCACAAGAAACTGGCAGCAGTTTGACCGTGGGTCATGGCGGGTGCCGTGTCAAGTCGGAAACAACGTTTTTGCTGAGGTTGAAGTGAGATGCACCATGCTCCATCTGCTGAGTTTTGGTGATATGGCGTAGTGATCGGTGCCTGTAGCGATAGGACAAAACAATATCAAACATGTACCTCCCTGCGTGGTGCTTACGGTCAACCCACTAAAGAGATTTGACGCCTCGGTACAAGGGTAGTTGACAGGGGTTTTGTCAAAGACTCCCGAAGAATCCCGCGCCTTTTAGGCCGATTCGCAGGTTTACCATCAACAAGCGAGCAAATCCCCTGATCAGGCGCAGGACGGTAGGCTGCTGACAACGGAATGGCACATTTCGTCCAAGTCTCCTCCTGCACGTGGTGTCTGGGAATGACAAGGAACAGCCCCTCCCACACGCCCAAATGTCATGTTTCGCTTCATCATAGCGCATTAGAAAAACTCATGCCGCAAACTGGAACAAATAGCTGCGGCGTCCAGAAATACTGTAAACTGTAAACCAACTACCAAGCTTTGACCCATGGCTATACGTGGTATATAGCTATCCATTCCATCAGGTGGTGTAACATTATAGGTTCATTAGCGCCACGGTCGTCCGAAAATAACTCACAATGCCACCAAATCAATAGCAGCTTCAATAACAGCATGTCTGTTGACCATCTTCCCATGTCTATCCGCTGACTGCCTCAACAAAGCAGCAAAGTTGGAAAATCATGATCTAATATAATTGCTCATGTCAAGCGTGCCTAGCATATGTAAGATTATGTAAGCCTATTTTGAACCCCTCTTGCCCTGGCGGCACCTCCTTCTCCTCGCATGGGAGAATGGCAGCAGTAGGGTTGGAGCTGGAGCTGGGTGGCAACCAGAATTCCTTCAAGCAAAAACCTCAGGGCAGCCGGCATCTCATGGCAGTCACGCCCGGGGAAGCTATATCACTGGATCGGTTGTTGTTGCTGCTCTGGACTTTTGCTATCATGGCGGCTGTGGTTGTTGCAGTGGTTGTTTTTGTTGTTGTTGTTGTTGTTGTTGTTGCTGTTGTTGTCCAGTCCCTTTCTTGTTGCTGTGAGCATTGTTGCTGCATGGTGTTGATTCGTTTTTTTTGCTGATCTCTGTTGGGAGAATTTGGTTCCAATGTTTGTTGGACCCAACTCTGCACCCTCTGGCAATCAAACGTAGCCATGGAAAGGGCTATTGCAAACAGCTAAGCCATCTAGACACGGTGGGCTGACCAGCTATGCGGGATTACCCCAGGGTACCTACGAGTACTAGGCTTGCCGTTGTTGCCCAAACCAGGTTGCTATTTTTTCAGTGCACATACCGGAAACAAGTCACGAGATGAGACTATGTTGACAGGTTGGCCAAATCTTCTGCTACTTTCTGCCCGATACCACCGAACATCCTATTTTCTTCAATTATATCTAAATATATACTTTCTGCCTGATGCTATTTTCTTAAGTTATCTATAATATATATATATACATATACATATTCATTGATTGATTTTGTTTTTGGTAAATAAAAGAAATATATGTATAAAAAAGAAAATAAAAGTAACTAATATAGTTATTCACAACACACGTGGATCCAGGTCGCCTTCCGAGTCGAAGCCTTTCAGCTGCACTTCGTCGAAGTCATAGTGCAATCCCTTCCTTAAGCCATCAATGGAACACATATGGTCGATAATAGCTAGTTAATGGTTAATAATAGGAGATAACATGGGATAACAACTAGCATGTACAGGGGATATACAGGCTATGTATGGCTATTGGTCAATATTAATCAACCAACTCATGCGGGGTAAGTTTACCAACAATTCGAGGAAAACAATGCTTAATGAGGGGGGAACCAGGGGTACAGGGTTTCGACCCACTGCCAAATGTCTTTGGATACATATAGTAACCACTAACGCCACCAACACTATGGGATAATGACCAACAAGAATAGACTTGTGTTGTAAAAGGTATGTGACCTATATCATGAATGGTGTGCTTATATGGTGAGCTACTAGTATTCGGAACCCCAGATTCATGAGGTTTTTTCGAGCCATAGCGGACCATCCAACAAAAAACACATCACATATGTTTATATGGTGAACTACTAGTATATATATATGTGTGTAACAAGTCTTTCTTAAGCCATTGGGAAGCCCAAAAATGGTTGGCTCATGACTAAACATGGTTGATCGTAAATAGTTGAAATTTTGAGAAAAAATACACTCTTATGAATAGAAACATTTGATTAATATGGGATGACTGGGGGGTAGCCCTAGTTTAAGAGACCACAAGTATGTACTTTGTCCCATTGGTAATGGTGCATGGTTGATTCACGGTTGATCCTGATGGTATGTGGATGATTGGTGGATGGCTAGTGGTAAAATACAAACACATGTGAATACTAATGATAATATGGAATGAATAATTCATGATTATATAATACTGATGGTATGATGGTCAGCAATGATGCTAAACCATGATGGCTGAAACATCTTGTTCATTCTGCTTACTGGTTGGTAGCAAAAAAAGGGACCCTGGGAGGGAACCGCTAGTCTTACACCATCAACCTTAAATACATGTTCCAAAAATCTTGACCAATTGTTGAAAACCCTTGTCACTTGAGACCGAGGAAGTAGGTACGGTGTGGCGACGGTTTTGGCTTGAAGCTTTGCCGGTGCCTGCACGCACTTGTGGCAAAAATGGAAGAAAACGACATCCAACAGGCAGTTCACATTGGGTTGTAAAGCTCATTGAGAGGGATTCCTTCTTGCAGCTGCTTTTAACCATAGTTGAACAACATTTTTATCATTGAAACAGAAGAGGTTGAAAACAAACAAATAGATTTTTGAAATGACAGCATTTTGCATTTATCATAAAGGTCACCGCGGAGATCCCTACTGCGCCAGAATACATCCCTAATGTAACAGCAAAACAGCCTCTAGGAGCCTAGGGTTGTTTTGTCTTGGTGAGGGGGCAAGGTTTCAGAAATAGAAAACAAAGATCAGCTATCAAACCATATCAACCATTCTTCGCCATCAATCTGGCCACTTTCAAGCATTCTTGAAGTCAACCATTCTTGCAGTCAACCGTTTCAACCAGTCTTCGCCATATCAACCATTCTATTGGAGATTCGCCATCAACATCATCAACATCATCACCTCCCCCTATAACCCAACCCTTCAAGAGAAGTCATCCTGCGGCCCAGGAGCTCCACATCTGCCAGGCCTGCGATGGCGGTGATCGTTACATTCGCCAAGGCTTTGCCTCGCAGCCTCAGCGCCCAGGCCTGGCTACTCCCAAGCGCTCCCAAGCGCTTCCAGCCAGGATGGCCCTTTCGTAGATCTACAGAACCATGGGGAGCAACACGAGTTTTCTGGGCCACAAGCCCCGAGTTTTTGTTTTTTTCATTTTTGGAACATGTCACCTGTGTACAGAATCATGGGATGTGAAGGGTGCTATGCAGTGGATGCAGCCCCACACACATGAGTTTCCAAATCAGCAGTGCACAAGGCATTGGTTGGAGTCGTCTTCTTAGGCTGCTGCACCTTCTTGAACACAATATACGTTCACATGTTTAACATGTCTTACCTTTTTTTCCAAATAACATTGGGAAAAGTGACGCCTCACTTTCGTCAGAACTATGGACGTGCTAGATAGCAATGTATTCCCAAGGCACTCCACACGGTCGCGTTTGTGTGGGCTCTTTGCTCAAGAGATTGTTCTTGTTGAAGGAGCCGCATGCTGCCATACTTCTCTTCAATGGATATCATGACCTTCTTTTGAAAGAAATGACTCGCTGCAAGGACCAGTGCTTTTAACATAGTACGTATGGCTTGATTAGTACTGCATGAGGCATTTGTAAAATAATGTTTGTGTACCCCCTTGAAGGAATACAACATCCTCTGTTTCAAACAATGTTTTTGCCCTGTGGAGTGATTCCACGATTTCTTAAAGGAACACCGCATTTTTTCAAACATGGCCCTATTAGAAGTTCAACTGCTTCCTGCAAGAAACCCAAGAAACCAAAGCACCCAAATTACCATGGTTTATTTCCTGACTAGTCTCAACGGCAAACGGAACTATATATAGCGAAAGTGGTACTCACCGCTTACTATGGTCAATGCTGGCATCCCCTGAGGCAAAGTAGCAATTAAAAAATGCCTACAATAATAATCAATCAGCATCAAGCAACACACCGGCTTTCAACCTTGGTCATTTGGCCTCAGTATCTAAGCGTCCAACGGGCTTACCCTTCCCCCCAAGCCCATGCTTTACGGCTTGGGAGCAGGCAGGCAATAATGGCACCCGTGGAAATGCCCACCACATGCACTGGCACATCCGCCCTGCTGATAGATCTCAAGTACTTGATGATGCCCAAGGAATCCAACACCTGGCGATTTGGGAGTCTCAGCATCTTTCCAGTTGGTGCATATTTGAAGCCATCATGGTGCATACACGTCTCTCACAGCATGTTTCAACCTTTTCCACAAGTTGAGAATGGTAGTGAACTGGGGCAGCAGGTCCAATCTGGTCTTCTTTTTGGCGCCGCAGTAGCTGGAGAATCCTGGGGCGCTCAAAAATCCTGCTGACTCTCATGCAAGAACTGCGAGTCCGCCGCCGGGTGCCGTCCTCATGCAGCAACAAGGTCATCACGGGTTGCAGGCCCAAACTGGTCATAGGCCACGGGCACATCAGGGATATCGCCGCTCTCCAATTCCTTCAGGAAATCCTCAGCCACAGAGTCCTCGTTGTCCATGACGCCGAGGCCTGGTCCGGCGGCACCCTTGGCTTCCGCGCTCTGAATGGCGTTGGCCGCCGAAGAGATCTCGCAGATCTCTGCGGTGATCGCAGCTTGGCGCTTCTTGTTGTAGAGCAACAGCAGCTTCTTCTGCAACTCCTGGGCTGAACCGAGGGTATACCACAAGCCTATACTCAAACCACCTTTCTAGAACATTGGCAGGGAAGCCTGTCTCAAGACTATACTCCAAGTTCCATAAGGGTAGAACCAACACTTTGCAGTGTTTAACCATGGCAATGGCCGAAGCCCAAGCCCTTCTCCTTGGCATTGTTTGTGGCTGCTTTCATGGCAGACATTCGACTGGAGAGTTCAGAGGCCTGAGCATCGAACAGCAGGGACAGCAGCTGAGAGTTCAGGTACAACGGCAGCATGGCGTTGAGGAGAACTTGGGGCGGCTGATCAAAGATCACCTCGGCCTCAATATCCTTGGCCTTGGGTGCCTTCACCTTCTCCCTCTCCACTTTCAATTTGCCATCCTCAGTGGTCAACTTGAAGGTCTCATCTTCAGGATCTTCCATTCCAGTGGGGGAGAGTGGAAGCAAGGTGCGGAGCGTTGGCTCATTGTTGATGAGGTTGATGAACCTGGAGTACGCGATTTCGATCTTGTCCACCTCACCTCCCAGGAAATAGGCCTCCAAAGTTTCAGCAATTGCAGTCGAATCCTTGGCCTTGATACTGTCAGGCATGGGCCAGAACTCCTCTGTGTAGTTGTAATTCTCCTTTTGCATACGCGTCGTCAGTGCCTGGACACCCTTTTTTCCAACGATGAAAAGCTTGGGGACGATGCCTTGTTCATTCAGGTCCGTGATACGTGCCTTCACCTTCTTAATCCTTGGAGCTCAAAGCACAACTGGATCTACGGAGCACTGCGACCGACTAACAAACATCACGCCCTACATGCTGATGTTTCCACATGCCAGCGGTGGTATAACAATGAACAAGCAAAAGCTCTATGGGGGCTCTGCTCCATGGGGGCATGAAATTGATAAATTGAACTGTGCACAATTGACCTGTATTGACCTACAAATTGAATGAAGCATTGTCACTGCCTTCGTATCCTTTGTAATTATAGATTCTTGATGATTCTTGTGGGTCACCGCAAAAGTGAATGATTTACATCATTGTAAGATTGGGTATCATTGGTTTCTGGATTTCGCAACCTAAGCATGATGAATATTTGCATTGCGAAACCGGTGATGGTTTATGATAATGAATTACTCAGAATTGTTTCTAACCTTTGCTGGTCAGTTGGATGGTAAACTCAAGAATTGTATCTTGATATACATTCATCAAAATTCATCTTATCCTGTTGATGGATGTTGATGGTTGGTATCCGCTTGAAGGTAACACACCCGGCCAACCTATCCGCACCGCATGGTCGGAGCCCGAGCGTCACAAAGGCGTTGTAGGCCCCGCACAAGCCGCGCTCCCCGGTGATCATCAGGATGCCCACGTTGTTCACCTTCTCAGGCACTCGCAGCATGGGGAGGTCGGCTTCCAAGCCAGTGCCCTTCAGCTTCTTCACCAAACCTTGGGACGGACGAGCTGTTGAGACCGACGCTCAGGGAGCCCCACGGCTGTATCCACAACTGGCAGTTGCATGGTCTACGGCCTCTTGCAAACGACCCAAAACAGTGGGGAAACATGGTGAAACCTTCGTTAAAGCCAAATGAGTGGCCTGCTTTGGGAATTCTGCATGCGTCTAGCCTATGCTGAGCTGCATATGCCTTCACACTTCTTGAGTTAGAGCCAAGTGTGTGAAAAGGTCACTTGGATCACTTTCCATTTGGTTTCATTTGACCTCCTTCCATTGGGATGGTCGTCAGCTGTGTTCCATTCACACGACCCAAGCAATAAACATTAGGGCATATTGGGGCACTGCAACCAAGAGTAGTAGCTGAATACCAAACAAGCGCATCAGTGGTTCCACAGCCAGGAGGTCCATCAACCGCGCGTGAACTACCCGCGGGGGCGCATCACCAAAGTGTAACAGTAGCATGTATCAGCCATCACCGGGTTGGATGATGGAAAACCTACGTCGGAAAACCCTTGGTGAACCATGAATTATAGGGGTTCCAAGTGGTTCCATGATTGTACCCTTGGTTGAACCCTTGGTTGTACCAGCAAGAGTTGCCACCAAGGATCCCTTGATCATCGACAGCAACTCATCGCTGAAGGGCCGCGCTTTCTCCACGCCATTCTGTGCGGAACGCACCTTGGCGGAGGCCACCAAGCGCATGGCGTCCGTCAGCTTGCCGGTCTTGCCCACGGAATTCCAGCGATCCTTGAGCCTGCGAGCATAGCAACCAGGGAACTTCCCGTTGGAAGCACAGCAAGTACCAACATATACCAAAAGTACCAACAACTATGAAATGATAGATTTTTCAGCATCAAAATGTGCCAAAAACATTTTGTCTGGAACTCAAGCCATTCAACTAAGCATCAAAGTAAGCACTGTTTTGACTTCAATATTCAATATGCAGCAATCAACAAACTACTCAGTGTATTAACGATAGTGTTGACGACTCAGAAAATAAACCACGCTCGCACAACGCAACCACGCTTTCAGCCCGGTCCTCTTGTCTCCTGCACACCTCGCGATCCGCCCCTCATCACGAGGCCGACCTTGGTGAGGCGCCTGTCCGACAAAATCAGAGGACCAGAAGCGACTCAAAGACGCAAGTCCGAAAGCAGCCACCAGTGCCAAGCTGATCCCGCGTGCCATGGCTCAGTCCACCGGTGGCTTTGTATTAAATTAAGATAGGCCGATAGGTCCGATGTTAGTGGCTCCCTCTTGGAGATGTTGGCTTCGTGGTGGCTTGGACCGATAGCAGGGCCTGCAATGCAGCGGATTCACTCAAGTGGTTCTGTTCCAATCCACCGAAGGCAGCTGCAACTGAACCAGGTCTCACGACGGGGGCCTCTTGACTGACGGTCTTCTGGTAGAAGCTCACCGTCTCATCAGATCCTGCCGAGCATGGCTGCGCTATTAACAGTGAAGTATGGATTCATCCGACCCCAAATCATTGATCAACCAAAATGTTAGGACCTTGGTAGCCAATGTGACCTGAGAAGCTTGCACTGTTGACACCTGCTTTTTCCACTGGTCCATTGCTGTTCTTGCAGGCCAGCTCAGAGAGACGTGGCAGGCCAAACATCAAAGCATTGTGGGTGTGAACGGCGTGGACAGGTTCACTGCAGCCAAGAAAAAATGAATGTCATGAATCTATCTGAGCAGGCAGCTGCTCAGCTGAACCACCCTGATGCTATGTCCACTGTGCATGGACTTCGGCTTCTGCAATCGCTCTCAAACTCTATAAGAATGTTCATTCAAAATCACGGAACAGTTTCTCCTGGATACGAACCCTTTGCCAAGTTGAAAGTAAACTATAATAAACTAAAGCAAACTGATATACATTCTCTTTGCCACTGCGCCTGGTGTGCCTGAGAAGTTGAATGCAACAAAAGCGCAGTCCGGTCCTTGCGCATGCGGCTGGTGAGCCCCTCTGACCGCTGTGAGATGAAACCATGGGAAATGGTAGGACCTCCAAAGGGCAGAGTCTACCATCCCAAGTAAGCCAAGTAATCACCTCCTGCTAGTTAGCCATTGAGTGGGTGCTGAGGCTTGCCACCTGTTGGCGTGAGTCATGCCATCTGGGAAAAACAACTGCACGTTTCGATGGCGAATGATCGCCTATTCACTGTCGTTGGTTGTTGTTGGTACTTACTTTTCGTGAAGTGGTCGGTGGTTTCAAGCCCTTTGAAAAATACAAGTCAACCAACCAGTTGTTGATAGTCACCAGGAAAAACAAGACATGTTTGAAACCACCAGCCGATTCCCTCATTCAAACATAGCCTTCTCCCTCTGCAGCGGAAGGCTCTGCTCAGGAACTTCTCGGCCAATCGTCGGGGCAACTGAGGGCGCAACTGGCCATAGCTCTCGGGGAGTTCTTTCCTGGGTGCTCATGGGGCGACAAACAGGTCACCGGATTGGCTGGTTCAACTTCTGGAAAAATGTTTGATCATCAAACATGTAGACAAAACTGTATGGATGTTTTTGGGATGATCAAGTTCAAACAAATTGATCACTCCAAAAGAATTCGGCTGTATCTCCTTTGCGATCTAAGACTTCGTTCCCCAGCAAGAGTGGAATCCTGGTGCCTCGGAGCAGTGTTGGAAGATCAATCAAACACCTAGGCGCACCTTCCCCATGGTTGCCTTCAGCATGACGGCCAGGCGCCAATTGCAATGCCAAGCTTCCGATGGTCCAAACTTTGGTCAGGAAAGCCGTGCAAATACAGGAAGAATCCTGAGCCGCAGCGCTCCCAAAGCTGACTGCTAGCTGTGGACCAGGACTATTGTCTGCTGGGGGTGAACATAAGTGATGCTAACCCCAACCCTCTCTCTCTATCTCTCTCTGCCTTTCTCTGCTTGCGTTGAATTGTTTACGTGCTTCCACGCACTGATTTTCGGGCTTGCGGCTGGTTGGTGGCTTTAATCTTCCAACTAAGCCAGTATGGAGCCCCTTCCCTCAGCAACACCATCCCTTCATGTCAGAACTCCATCCACTGCTCTGCACAGCTTGCCACACTCTGAATTGCTGCAGGTGTGTTTGAAAGCATTTGGTCATTGCTGGATGTATATACTGGTTGTTTCATTGTCGCGTGATTGGATCAGTACCAGCCAATCTTCCAATAACTCAGGCTTAACCATATGCTTACTGTGCCAAACAAATTTAAAAACACTTGGCACAAAACACAAAGAAAAGCAACATCCCCGTCACGCGGTATTCTTTGTATTCCACCCTGGATATGCAAAACCTTTTAACTAAATGGTAGGTTGGCTAGTTGTCATCGAATGGCTAAAGTTTCTGTGTGAACAGCCATGACCAGCAAAGAAGGAGGCAGCAACCCACTATCAAAAACCATTCGCCCACAACATCCAATCAACATCCAACCAACTACCTACTATACATCTTGACGATTCCCTTGTTGCTAAGAGGGGGCCAAGAGTCGCTTCGGAGCGTTGGATGACCTGTTCGCCCGCCACTGCCGCTGTTTGTTTTTCGGCTTGTTTGTCCAGCGAGTATGCATGGTGAGTGCCCCCGAGTTATTGGCTGGAACATCAACCAAAAGCAGGGCCAGGGCGCATGGGATTTTCCAAGATAAATCATACTGGTTTTGTCCAAAGCCATGGTGTACCCCCCAATCACTGCTGGTTTCCTTATTATCAACCTGGATGGTGCTCTTGGGGTTTGGATGACTCATCCGCTAATCATCTGCATGTCGCCCAGCATCAAAAATCAGCTCATCTTTTAGGGATGGTACCACACTATATCAAATGAGTGCTCAAGGTTGAGGATGGTTCAAATATTACTGGCTAACAAAATTAAAACTATCATGTAAAGGAGTGCCGGTTAAACTATTTTAAGTCAAAAACACCTTCCCAAAAGCGTGCACCAATGACCATCCAAAGACTGCCATATTGTGTTGAACCTACTGCCCAACATCAAGAAACCTAAATGAGTTGACAGCGACAACAACAAAAGCATGATGACCACACCAACACTAACACCACTACCAGCAACAACATCATCAAGAACAACAGCGACCAAAACCACAATAACACTATTTCATGTCGACAATGACAAGCAGAAATGAAGTCTACATAGCCATAGCAACGACAGCAAAACATGCTAAATGATAGCTATCCCTTGAGCATCCCGCGCATGATTCCCAACGAAAAAAACATCCCAAGGAGTTGTAGCTTCCGCAGGCCTCCAAATGCAGGTCAAAAGCCGGGTGACCGCTGCCGTGCCGACCAAACACTTCGAAGGCACCTGATGCACTTCCTTGGACGTTTAGTGCACGTGTGGACCGTTCTGGAGAGCTTCGGATTTTCTGATGATGTGAGAGGTCAATGTTAAAATAATGAATTACCAACCATTGGGTGAAATGCATTCAGACTTGTACATGGATAGGTGTTAGATTGTGTTGGTTTCACGTCGTGACCTACCTTTCTGTGCAAATATGGGCAAATGAATGTATTCTGGAAGGAGGGGCGCATGTGCACATAGCCTTGGCTTAGTGCATACACATTTGTCTATATTCAACAACATATACGTATATAAATATATAAATATCAATTATAAAAATATATATATATATACATATTTATCTATTTATTTAAATTTATGTACCGTAAAAAATGCTTCAAGGAAAATAAATTAACACATGTGCAAATAGATTCTTTTTTGCTCCTGTCTGAATCTACCTGCTACAGGTTGTACTGCACATCTGGTATCGGCACATGTATTGAACATACCTACCACTAACAATATTAAACATCGATCCCTACAGATCCCTACATGCAAAAATCAATATGCGCGTGTGTTTGTGAAAATAGTGAAGGGCCAAACAACCATGCTGGAGTACTGGTGTTCGATTTTGGTATCGAGCACCTTCTACTATGAATAGTGCCATGTATAAACACTGCGGTCTGGGTCCTCATCGGACTGAACTATGCAATAGTTCCATCGCTTCATGGCATCATTTGGCTATGGGTCACAGCCACAGCTTCCTCAGGTCCAGCAAGCCCTTGTGATAGGAAGGGACGGTCAAGCGTTGTCCACATAAGAACGCACCAATCTGTTCCGCAAAGTACCGCGCTGAGCACCTCAAACGTGAACAAATAACATTCCAAAGTTATTTTTGTGTGTGTTTTATGGAATATCTACCTATGCTGACTTCTTTGGTAGGTTCCAACATTGGCCGTTGCCACTTCAAGCAACAACTCCTTTGCAAAAGAACATCGGCAGTCATGTTTGCATACAAGAACCCCGAATAGAATCACATGCGACTCTCCCCAAAAGTACCACCATTACCATGGCTGTTTGCACAAGCTAAGCCACCCTGACAAGGTCAACATGCACCAACTATGATGGTTTACCAATGGGCACGCCCAGGGAGATCCAAAAATAGCGGCAATTGCCAGTTTCGTTTGCACAGTAATTATCGTGAGCACTTGGCCATTCAGTGTCGCTTCTTTACCAAAGCTGATTGTGCGAACATGTTTTTTTCCATCCTCGATGCCCTGTCAGGTTCTGCCGAAATATCTCAGGTCCCCGAACGAGTATGTTTCACATGATCATAACTTAGAAATGCAGGAAGTGCTTTCTGGGTCTGGCCATGCTTCAAAATGTACTTCACGGGGTGCAATACCTCCAGTCAGGCTTCTTTGATCAGCCCAGGTATGCCGTCACCAAGTGCACTGGTGGCATCGCGCTGGACGTAGCACCGGCGACCCCGTCGCAGCTCGTCCCACAACATGCACTTCGGGCCGGCCGCACCGATGCAAGGTCTGCAATGGCGCCAGGGCGGAGAAACATTGGAGCTCAAAAGAGGAAACATCATCTGAGCCAAAGCATTTGAAACGAAAAAATGACCGAATACCACAGTTCAGAGTGCAAAGCTGTAATTGCATCACGCACTTGCTGTGGCATGCAAAGGAGCTTAGCAAATAAGCACAAATCCACAATACTAATTTCGCATCATCTTGCACACCATGAAAAAGAACACTCCTGAACAGTTGCACAGTGACACAACCACCCGCACACCATGTAAAGGCTAGGCAAGTGCTAAAAAAAAAATGATCATGCAAACATGTAAATTTATTACAGAAGCGCGAAACAAAACAAAAAATACACCATCGCACACACAGACACACACACACATACTAGTCACTATGGATCACTATGGTAGGCAGCACACTGTTATCTTTAAGCCGCCCCCCAGTCGCTGGGTTTCCCCACTTGTCCCCCAAGGATCTGAAGAGCTTTCGAGCTGAATCTGCTGAAGACAGGACCTGCAATACAGGGCCTCCCAGACCGCAAGAACGGCTCTGCCCTGGAAAAGAAGGAAAACATGTATGCACTTGTAAATATACATCCATGGGTGACAAGGCGGCCAAATGTGGCCAACAAATCCGGGCTGTAGTATGGATGAGTGGCTGTGCGGTTGATTCCTCAACAGTCCCAAACAGATTCTCCGTACAAATGGGCCCACGATGGCCTTCCCCGGCCTTCTATTCAAAGACCCAAACTTGTCGTCGTCATCATCATCATCATCATCATCATCATCACCGTCATCACCGTCATTACCGTCATCACCGTCATCACCGTCATCACCGTCATTACCGTCATCACCGTCATTACCGTCATCACCGTCACCATCATCACCGTCATCACCGCCATCACCGCCATCACCGCCCTCACCGCCCTCACCGTCATCACCGTCATCATCATCATCATCATCATCATCATCATCATCATCATCATCATCATCATCACTTGTCTAGGTTCATTTCGTCTTATTCCAATGCCCAACTCCCTCTGCTGGCGCGGCCTCCTTGGGTCTACTCAACCTCAGCAACCGCGAATCCCGGCGTGGAGTACTCGATTTCGTTTCGACTCTCCGAAGATCCTATGGATACTGAAATGAATACCTACGTGAGGAGATT
This sequence comes from Symbiodinium kawagutii, assembly GCA_009767595.1. Classification (NCBI taxonomy): domain Eukaryota; class Dinophyceae; order Suessiales; family Symbiodiniaceae; genus Symbiodinium; species Symbiodinium kawagutii. The sequence continues at coordinate 166,775 of VSDK01011008.1, read as the reverse complement.
CTCAACAGAGGGGACCCCAAACATCTATTGTCTTTATATAACTAGAAATTCATCATATTGCTTGATTTGAGGTTATATACCCTATTGACCCGAGAAATGTGGGTTTACTGCTATAAATTGTTGATATCGGATGAATTGGGGGTTGGGGGTACCCCTATTTTGACTGGCATAGGTACCAATGGTTACCGAAGAGGAGCCAAACATCCTGAGTATGCCTTTAATATCATGCTGATACAGGCTATGAGCTATAATCAAACATTTCTGCAACATGGCGAGGAGGATGACCGTCCCAAACCGGACCGGTGAGTGCCGCTTTAGACTTGAAAACCATGATTGGGGCAAGCGTAACAAGAAACGTGCTGTCCATGTAACCGTGTGCCTGAAGTGGGTACCCAAACTGGCCACAGTTTCAGCGTGTGCAGGCAGTTTCCAAACGCTTTCCGGGCAAGAGATCTCCATGACTTGCTGAGAAGCTGGCTCCATGTATGCATGAGCCAGTGATAGCAAGGCCAAGGCCTGACACGTGAGCTCCCAAGGGATGGCTTGAACCAGCTGCTGGATCTGGGGTTGCAAGGTTGCAAGGGCTTCCAGGTGTCCGAATGAAATCAACAGGCGCAACACGTTGTCTGACTGCTACACTGCGAAAAGAAGGATGGATGAACCTCCGATTAATGGATATCTTCTCTGCTATTACGATTGTTATCCATCATCATTGGTGCTGTCCCACACAATACATCAAGACCAGCATCAGTACCGGTCACCAACCAGCAAGGCTTGCCCTAGGCCACTCGTATGAACGATCAAATCCACTCGAATAGGTTGTGGCCATCAGCTAGCAGTCCGGGCGCCACGACGTGCCCGACCTTGATCCAACCCTTGGATGCGCCTCTCCCAACTCATCACGGGAATCTTGGCAGCGATTTTGCTCCTGATTCGGTTGGCAAGTCGGATCACATGGGACGAGGTTGAAAGCACCGTTTCCAAATGGGGGTTTCTCAGTCTGGAAACTGCAAGAAGGGATGGTTTATCATGAAATTGTTGTGATTTTGATCCATCTTCATTTTGAGAAATCAACACATTTAGTTGCTGGAGGTTGCTGGTAACTGTGCTGCAACCAGCTTCGCCATTGGCCATTGATAGTTGGGCCACCCATGGCCACCCCACGTTCTGCTCCCTGTCAAATCGGATCTGGAGGGTGTGAAACGTGGCAAGGGCACCCTGAAAAAATGCTTCGAAGTCAAACTGAGCTCTGCATGCTTCAAGCTATTCTTTTCCGGCAGGGAGTAGCAGGTTTTGAGCTTGGTTCCGCCAGCAAGAAAAAAAACAGAACCAACGCAATTCCAAACTGAGTTCCCGTAATAGGAGCTGCCTGGAAGAGACAAATGGCAGGTGGGCTTCATCTCCGCTCTGACTCGGCTACAGTCCAAATCATCAGTTAAAAAAAGAAGGACCTACTAATCATAAATGTTGAATCAGCACATCTTCCTGAAACGATCGGCCAACACAGTTTCAAAGGCTATCACCTCCCCATCATTTACAAACACCAGGTGCTCTTTAGGCAAACAACCAACCAGTTCCTTTCCAACTGTGGCCGGGATGTACGGTTGAGAAGCCATCGACCTGACCAAGATCATTGTTGACAATTGGGTATCTCCTTCTTATTCAGCAGGGTTAGTTGGAGATCCCAAATCATATCATGTCATATCATGTCATATGCTCACTATTGGAGCTGATTACTGTGGTGCTTTTCATTCTGTGGTTGATCAGGGCAGCCAAAAATGAGTTCCGTACAGCAACCCACACTGCAAAGCATTTGCGGAGGGCTCCTGCTTCAGAAGGCCAACTGCCTGCTCGCAGCTGGTCGCTAAGCAGCGAAACCCAAACGGCAAAGCCATAGTTTCAGTCGGCTAGATCGAACCAGAGTGAAGTTTCAGCAGCTGATTGATATAGCTGACTGAAATATGGCTGATTGATATATCGGCAACCCAAAAGACTCACTGCCTTGCAAAATTTGTCATGGCCAAATTCTACTCGGTCGGCCGCTGACTATATCTAACCATAGCTGAACTATGACTATGACCCTCTGCACAGCTACCATAATTTAAAGGGAAGGGGCACTTTGCCCACCCTGGCTGAAACATCTACTGTAATAGGGCGCACGATGCTGAGATTGTGTGTTTGTGTGTGTGTGTGTGTCTGCGGAGTGTCATAAGTCCCAGTGGCAAAAAGCTTAGTATGATGATCGTTCACGCCAGCTTGATAGATTGTTTGATGGATCAAGATCTGCAGAAACCCTGGCTCTTATTAATAATTTTGATGTGTTTTTGCTTTTTTGTTGGGTCAACAATGCCCAATCAAACATATCGGGGAAAACTCCTGACATTGACCTCAGTCTGAGTCAGCTGGCAGCTGACTCTTCTTATGCCCGTTCCTGTTGGATCATCACCATCATCATCATCGTCATCCTCTGGCCGGCAGCCTATCAGTGGAACTAATCTGCGCCAACCGCGCACAGAAGCCGGAGGGGATGACGGCTGAAAATTGGAAGTTTATTGACCCTCGCCTGTGACATCCCATGAAAGTCCGTCAAGGGTACGTACGCACACCCACACAAACAGAAATATATTTTTGCCTATAAATATATGTATACAAAAATATCAGTATATCAGTATATATATATATTTATGTATCTGAATCTATCTAAATCTATCTATATCTAAATCTATATCTATATGTATCAAAATATTTTAACAAAGCATGTAGAAATTGCCAAGGGCCACCAATGGACATCACACTACTATCACCTCTTCCTAAATCACCCCCCTGCTATCTCCAACGTGAATCTATTGACTCTCTCTATGTCTCTCCGTTCCGCCAAGAACTTTAAGGCAGCTCACGGTGGCACCTTCTCAGCACTGTCTGGCTTCGCCAGAAAAACCTCAAGCGGATGCCGAGGATGACAGGATCGACCAAGTGATACATTGACAAACCCAGTGTCACATCATTTGGGTGGCTCGAGCTCGTACTCAAAGTACTGAGTCACCTCAAGCATTCTTCCAGTTTATTTACAGGGGGCCTGCTGTAGCCACTAAACTTGATAAATCCACTCAAAACAAATCATCATTTGGGGATGGCTGGGGGTGACCTCCAGTTCCTTCTAGATATGCCAATGCTTCTGGATATGCCAATTTGGCTGATGAAAAGGGCAAATTAGAAGCATTAGCCGTAGGCACGTCATCGGCTGAGCGTTGTGAATCAAAGCTGCTGCTTGGTATGGACAGCCAACCAGCCAGCAACAAGACATGTACCACTACCCATATCGATCCACCAACCACTAGGCCACGTAAGCTTGTGTAAACCAACGCTACGTCCACTTGGGCCTGATACTGATTATGTAAACAATCACCATCAACAATCATATTATATTCTTTGGGCACCATGAAACGCGAATCAGGCATCACCAACCTTCAACCATAATTAGCATATCATTCTACGTCATCAGTTTGCGGTCACTGTTACAACCAACTATATTGCAGTAGCCATTGGTAACCAACCATCATTCACATATATTGTTACTGTATTCACCATCAACGAGTGATAACAATTACAGTGCCAACCACTATTGTACCTTAACCAGGATTAACCAACCAACATAAACAACGTGTGTAACCATTCCCAATCCAACACTTATCAACCATCATTGTTTCACTTTTACTTTCATGTTTGCTGGTTGCGCCGTGTGCGACCCAGCGAGTGCTGTGGTTGCATTGTCTCATCCCAATTTTGGGTTCACAGAAACATTGCTGAAATGGAACATAGGTCTCGTGCAAGAACGGGCAAAAACAAACTAACAAGAATCAAAAAGCAGTGACTTAAGACTGAATAATCAAGTATGATTTATCAAGAGTTCGTCATAACAAGTTAGCTAACTAGAAACATACTATGATTGAGCATGCATTCAACAAACCAACACACATGATGGTTTCTCAAAATAGGACCCCCTAATCCTCCCATATTAATGAACCAATCAGCCTTTTTTTGGGTTCCTTATTTTGAGAAACCACCAAATAGCTCTAGAATCATCATCAACATCTAGGCCGTCCATGGCCCACCCTTGCCTCGGCCAGGAGGTGTAAGGCCTCGCTTTGCGCCAGCCTGGCGGCAGGAAAGAAACAAAACATATGATACAATGAATGTATGCCTCTCGTTTCAACAAATGAAAACAGGACTAAAAAAATAAGTAAATGAATCTATACATATATATATATATATACATATAAATAATAAAACATATATGTAAACATGTGTGTGTGTGACTATGTGTGATTATGTGTGTGTGTGTTTGTCTGCCTGTGTGATTGTTATATATGTATGTATAAATGTGTGCATGCATGTATGCATGTATGCATGTATGAATAAAGTGCATCATCAACATCAGATTAGATAAGGAGGATGATCGGATCGTACCAGAATCATCAATCAACAACTTAAACACCATACATTCGAAGGATCAAACCACTGATGCAGTGCGTTTGGTGTTTCGAACCCCACGAACAAATTGCAGTGGGGTGTCTCAAATGTCAAATGACTGGTTGGTAGCCCATGATTTCTGCACATGACCTATGTGCCTACTGATATGCCCCATTCTTGCTGGGCGTCAGGCCATGCAAAATGTCATGAATATAAAACCGGATGAATCAATGCCAAGGCATGCATCTCTCACAGTCTGATGCAATCTGGTTGTGACCGAACAACATATTCCAAACATATAACAATATAAATATATATATATATACGAATATGTAGAAGCGTCACTTTTAGGACCTCACCGAATTCCCACACCAGTGAATTAGACCAACAAATCTCCAAATAGCAAGGCAAACCATGGAGCTTCACAACCCCTCCGCCTGTCATCCACCACTCGGGCCAAGTGTAGGGCCGTCCGGGCGTGATCCTCAGCCTGGCGATTAAGATGATGTGGCGAGTTGGGTCAAGCAGTTAACCAACCAACTAATGGGGCTTAATAACCAACAATAACAAGGAAACCAACCAATAATAATAGTGGATATTAACCAACAATAATAGTGAGAAACCAATGGTTGATGATGGGGAACCAGGGGTACGGGGTTTTGACCCACAGCCATGTATAGTTTATAGCCTGAACTCAAGCGATCACGGTGATTGTAAATCAGATTGATCAGAAGCCAGAATGATCCATATGCTCTTAATCGAAAAGAAGATGGTGTTTCTGTATTGTGATGGTGTAGCTTATGCCGTAGTGATGGGCTATCATACTCTTACTGCAACTAAAGGTCATGTGAAACAGACTTGCTTGGGATCATTGGCAAATAGAGGCATCAAAGATGTAAAAACACGTGTCGAGCCTGATCCAACTGCTGCTGTTCCAGGCACATGCGAGTCATGGTGCAGCACCTCAGGGCTGGTTGAGAATTACAGCTACAGATGGCTCACGATGGCGGCCAATCATTGCTATTAATAAGGATGGCCAGAATGGCTACTAATTGCCAATAGTGATTAATAGTCATGATTCTCAGTCCTTCTATGGTGAATCATGGCTCTTCATTATGGCGAACTGTAAACAACTAGTATTAGTAATAGATTTATTCAGCCATACGCTGGTTTCTCGAGACTGCTGATAATGACCAATAATGGCTACTGATATTAAATGATGATTAAGTTTTCTTCCAATGATGCTGGGGTGCCTGTTCAACCTGCCGGTACTTCTGCATAAACTGAATGTCGCAGAAACAGTTTCATATGTGTGATTGATAAGAATGCATTGCGTTTCAGGCGGCAGATTTTTGGAAATTGCAGAAGTGTTTCGAAACTACAGCCCTGTCCACATGGGATGACTTCCCATCAACGGCATTTCAGATCCTCCTCTGCCTTGGTCTCTCCTCATCAGTAGCATCGTGGTCAAGGTGTGCGTGATGCGTGGAGATGTGCCGGGCGTCTGCGTCTTTCTGTTTGGCCAATCTCGCAACGTGTGCCAGTTTATACGTCAGGATTTGCGCAAACAAATGCATGGATAGATACATGGTCAGATGGCTGCACATTGAGGTAAGTAGATGGCTAAATGACTAGAGAGGAGGATAGCATGCTAGCTGGACGATGTTAGATCAGAGAGATGGATGGTATGGAGAAAAAAACATAGGTACATACATATAGTTAGAATGTAGAAGCACAAATGGACAAACACGTAAAGACGGAAAAAAAGAAAAAAAAAACATATATATATATATATGGAAAGATAAATAGATAGCTCAACCGATAGATAGAGAACTTGATGGATAGAGACGTGCTACCGTGCTACATAGATAGGTTGGTAGATTGCTAGACAAATAGACGGAGACGAAGACACATAGAATAATCGACCGTCAAGCGGATAGACAAAGAAACAAGCAATTTTCAGCAGCTTGTCGTTCTTTCGGAGGATTGCTTTGTCATCCACGCATCATGCCTCGCAGCTAGCCTGCCCCTCCCATAGGTTTCCTATTCTGGAAATTTGGGCCACCACCTTGTGCGGTTCTATTCGTACAGCATGGGCCGATATCAAAAGTGATGGATCTAAACTTAGAAAAGTAACGTGATCGATTTATACAATAGTACTTCCTGCATGGACGTGGACAAACTGTGCGCACCATCCAATGAAATGTGCAAAAACCTTGAGTCCATACATCGATGCAGTTCAAATCGGCTAAATGCAAACGCTTGCAGTATCACAGTCAAGTCAAGTGGTCAACCACGACCACCACAAGACATTTGTATGCGGTATGCGCTTTGGCTTGTGAATGCTTCACCTGAAACTTAAGCACAGCTTGGAAAAGGATACACATGATTTGTCTGTCTGTCTGTCTGTCTGGCTGGCTGCCTTGCTGTCTGTCTGTCTGTCTGTCTGTCTGTCTGCCTGCCTGCCTGCCTGGCTGGCTGGCTGGCTGTCTGTCTGTCTGTCTGTCTGTCTCTCTGTCTCTCTGTCTCTCTCTCTCTCTCTCTCTCTGTCTCTCTGTCTCTCTCTCTCTCTCTCTCTCTGTCTCTCTGTCTCTCTCTCTCTCTCTCTCTCTGTCTCTCTGTCTCTCTCTCTCTCTCTCTCTCTGTCTCTCTGTCTCTCTCTCTCTCTCTCTCTCTGTCTCTCTGTCTCTCTCTCTCTCTCTCTCTCTGTCTCTCTGTCTCTCTGTCTCTCTGTCTCTCTGCATGTGCGTGCCTGTCTGTCTGTCTGTCTGCCTGTCTGCATGTATGTATGTATGTATGTATGCATGCATGCATGCATGTATGCATGCAGGATATGGAAACGACTGATCACGACTTGAGCGGATGCCTAGAAAAGGAAAGCTTACACCAACATATTCCCACTCGTATTTCTGATAAAGATGATGGCTCAGCTATATACTTCCAATCCAACTTCTTTGTTGCCTTGCCTTTCCTGTGTCAGTTTGGAACAAGCCACCCACAATGAAAAGGTTGGAAGGGTGATGTATAGCTAGCTTTCTAGCGACTCATCACGACACAAAGTGCTGACACTCGGAATGGGTCTCAGATTGTGACATCTCCATCTCTTGATGGGTGTCTCCCATCTCCTCCGGATGCTGCGTCTGAGCATTTGCATTCGAGACTAATCATTAGTCAAACATCGCTGGCTGTATATTCTAGGTTGAAATTGAAATGGTTTTTGCCTGCGTGAACCTCACTCACATGTTTTTGAGCGGTACCTAGCGTGACTCTAGGCAACATAGTTTGATGTGTTCAATCCGGTCAGCAGTTTCTAAAGACCATTGCTGATAATTGATCGAAAGGCTTCTGCTAAAGCTGGGGTGATGAGAAAATCGCTAGCCACTAGCACTGGATCACATTTACACAAGAATGGTTAAATCAATATTGCTGCTTAAAATGCAATTCCCAATCAATTGGTCTTGCTATGTACTTGTTCATGCTTAATACCTTCAAATACCATATTGAAACAAAAATGAAAGTAGTTCATGGTACTCTAAACAAAAACAGCCAATCGTGACTAATGCTTGTAACTTGTAAATAATAAGTACTATTGGCCGTACTGGTCATAATACCTGATCAATAGAAGGTAATGAACCCAGGATGTGCATCGTTGATCACAATGGGATTATTGTTGACAAGTAGTGCAACCATCATTGACACGTATTAAATTCCTAAAGGCAGCAATCCGCTGGTTGATGCTGGGTAACGGTGAATGGAGGGTTATCGCCAGTATTACTCTACATCAAGGTATTAATCTGCTATCTATGTCGTATCTACGAAATCTGCAAATATCCATGAATTCCCTCTTTCTCTCTCCATCGCCATCAGTCAGTCACTCCATTCAAGGAGATATTGCTAGTAATTTGGCATTTCTTATGTATGCATAGATGTGCATCATTCCTTATCTCTGAAATTCTCACAGCTCTAGCCATAGATACTATATAAGCAGTATATAATATCTACAGCTATGACATATATGTGCTGATGCTACATGAATTAGTTATTGTCTTACACTCTGCCAAACTAACCTAGAAGCTGAAAATCACCATTTTTATTGGTGAAACCATTATAAATAGTGGATTTTCCACTTCCATGTTAGTTTGCTGGAGGGTAACTGCTCACCTTCTCCACCGGGTCCACAGGTCACGCGGAAGACCCCATGGCGCTTCCCTTTCTGGTCCCGGAAGGCCATGCAGGCATCGGTGGCCGCTTGGAGACTCCTGAACCAGCTGGCAGCGTCGGTGAGTCGGATGGATCAATGAAGCTATGAATGGCTTATGAATGGCTTATGATAAGCTAAGTCATAAGCTATGAATGATGGATCAATGAAGCTATGCTGTAGTCTGGCTTATGACTAGTAGGCTAGCTGTAACAGTTGATGGTTTAAAGCCAGTCAAAACAAATCGAAATTGGCAATGTTACAATGTCACAGGGCAAACTATCAATATCAAGAGTCTATGCTTACCACCGTTAGCTAACGTTTATTCACCAATAGCGTTGCAGTTCACTACTGAATTGTGTTTCACAACATGCAATTGTAGGCATATAACCAATAGCTGAAGAAAGCCACTTCCAGCTATTCAGCATAGCTTAACTATTCAAATTCAAAGCCCATATTATAATATTTTGATGGTTTTGTTCAACCTTTTTTCCCCAAATGCTTGGGGTGATTGGTTGATTGGAAAGCATTTGTTATGTGGTACGATGCTGTGACTGACGTACAGTATACCAAAAAAATCACCAACTGTCAACATGACAGAGCAGTCAGTTGTAGTTTGCTAATGGTGGTGTGACCAGTCACCCAAAATATACAAACATAGAGACGTCTGTTGGGGTCAGGACCGACATCATTGCCCATATTCATGGTCATATCATACCCCCTTATCCCTCAACATCACCAACCAATACCTTTCATTTGCATTCGTTTGCAGTGGTTGAATTGCATAAGCCACAAGAACTTGAGCTTTTCGAGGAGCCTCCAGGCCCTAAAGTGCTTTCAAGGATAGATTACTGCAGAAATGTCCCGCAGGCTAGTGCTGTCGCATGCAGTCAAAGCCATGATCCTTTACCGATTGTGCCTCCTCAATTCGTGCAGCTTTAGGTTTTCCTATCATCCACCTACAAAATCTTGCACAAATGAGCCGGCTGCTCTCCCATCAGTGTCCTGTCGAGACTATCCTGGCCGCAAAAATGCTTCGGCTGCACATCCGTCACCAAGGGCTTACGCCCAAAGCCGGTGCGAAGCTTACAGTGGGGCCATCCCATGTTGGGCTAGTGTTAGTAATTTTAAAGCAGGTGTCGACATCTCAAGGATGGTTGAAATAGATCATCATGTCTCAGCGATATATGATCACTACATGGATTTTTTTCCCATGCACTAGTCGTAGGTCAGCCGGTTATTGTTGAACATGCTGGGGAAATCGTGGAATGCAAATCCATGCAAATTCTGTACAACTGTTCTGAGATGGGCACTGGTCTCAACTACAAATCACAAACCCATCTGACAGTTTAACAGGCAAGTTGGCCTGTTGTAGAAATCGCTGACACCAAATCATTCCTAGGCAACATCATCAGTCATCAAGCATGCACGGACTTGTCGACTCAACAAACTTCATCAATTGGCTGTGGGTCGGTTCACCCTGCACCCAAGGTTCCCCATCATTAACCAGCTTGTTTTCCCTATGAAATGTGATTCACCCGCATTAGTTGGTTGGTGAACTGCTTGACCCATAGCCAGTTATTGTTGGCATATATCCCCTATAGTTGTTGGTTATCATCCCCTACTATTGACCATTAACCAGTTAACCATTGGTTGGTTAACTGCTTAACGCATAGCTATATATATATATATAGCTGGTATATCCCCATTATTGTTGGTGGTTATCCCCTTCTATGAACCATTAACCAGCTAGGCTTCACCATTGGTTGCTTGGTTCACTGCTTGACCCATAACCAATCGAGCCAAAAAACTCTCCGCAGCACCTGCGCTGCCACGGAGCACTCCACCAGGGCACCAAGCGCAATGGACCTCGACGCTGCGATGAGCTGTGACTGCAATGGCTAAGCATTGCGAATGGTTAGCCATCTGGTGGCTTCTCAAAGGAGGGAACCCATGGGAACCCCATCAAATGGTTGGTTTATTACTTTCAATGGTTCACAAAGGATGATTTGGGGGGGGGCAGCGGCAACCATTGGATTTGTCCCTGGCGCGTGACCAGTGCTGGTTGACTGAGCTGATTCTCATGGTGGGAAGCCGAGGATTCCCATGGCAATGGATACCTTGGGTCCCAGCCTGTGCCCCCGCATCACCATCACCATCCAAAATGAAACGAAACCAACAAAAAACACAATGGTAAGCATCTGGTGAGCAGCGCGTGTAAACATCATTTGGATCATTTTGATACCATGTCGATTACAGAGTTTGCCATCACCCAAGGGCCATCGTTGTTGCAAGCCAAGCACCACCACTCAGGACCAGGCTCAGCCTCTCGTGCGTTCATGGACCGGAAGCGGGCCACCTTGCGATGAATTGACCCGACAAACCAGCGGCAAACCTGGATGCTGGGGCCACCATGGATCATGACCATCCAACGGTTGGTTCATTGCGATTCCCAGTGCTCAGCCTCCCGAAGTATCAGGGCAACGATGTTTTTTCCTTTGATGTTAACATGCAGGATAGCCAAGCAAACTAGTACATCTACAGTGTGAAAATAATGTGCAATTGTGCGCCTACATATACATATACACACACAAGCACACACACACACATATATATATATATATATATCTATCTATCTCTCTCTCTCTCTCCCTCTCTCCAGCGCCATCAGTCCAAGACCCTCAGATTGAGGGGACGCGAAATGAACACGCAATCTCCACCGCTCAGCAGGAGCTCAACATAAAGAGGAGCTCACGCTTCACTTGGGGAAGCCACCCTTGAGAAAGCAATGAAATTATATGCCGACATGTGTTGCGCATATATGAACATGAGCATAGGCAGCATCTGAGAGCCCAACCGCATCCAGGCAGTTGCCAAGAACTGATGAAGCATCACCCTGCTGGACGTAAACCTCGATCCACCATTGGCAGCTTTCACCAGTCAACTGCGAACTGAATACTATAATGCCATTCACGATAAGCCACAAGGAAAAATACGATAAACAAACAATGACAAATGCAGCTCAATAATGGATCTTATGTATATATATATATATATATCTATCTATCTATCTATCGATTTATCTATCTAGTTATTCATCTATAAAAACATATTTGTAAATAGTACACAAAAACATAGGCACATATATAAACATCTTGTGTTCTTGGAAAACTGGAAAACGTTTGAAACAAAATGGAAAAAGAGTCAACTCTCTAAGAAATTACGGCATCTTGCTCCAAGTGTTGCGTGCTCCTTCAGGCCCGATTGATCCAACCATTGAGAATATGCATATAGTCCAAAACAGTTTTTTGTGTCTGCATCATGGCAACCAAATTGGCATGCACATCTACGCAACATGAAATAAGCATGATCATGTGAGGAAACGTAGAAAAACCCATGGTCTTGCTTTAACAAGGCACTACCTATCCTACCGTCCGACCAATCTGTCCTGCAAATCAAAGGCCTTAGCAGCTAACACACTTGAGCCACAGGATGGAACAACAATAACGCCGCCAACGACAACGACAGGAAACAATACAACAAACAACAACAGGGACAACAGGACACAAAACAGAACAGCAACAAATATCAAGCAGCAACAACGACCACAACACCGACCCACAAGCCAATTAGTCAGCACTTGCTCACGCCAGCCGACCTCCACACGAGCCATTCCAAATCTCTGGCCCCCGGCTCGGACCAACGTGCGCAGGCAAGACGCTTCACGCGTCGGACTGCAGGAAGTCTGGAGCAAACGCGGAAGACAATCCAGTCCAAAAATGATCTGGGTTGTTTGCTACGATAAGTATTGCTGGCTTTATCGTATATACATATATCTATATTTATATCTGAACGATCGTTCTTTCAGGGAAACTATGTGAGGTAAACCCCAATGTACTTGTCACATTGCCAAACGTTGCTTTCTGTATACGCTTGGCAGAACTGTGCCCACCGTATGACTACTAATGCAAATGAGCCATAATGAGCCCATGTTCTCTAGCTGCTTTAAATGATCAGGAAAAATGCAGCCTATGGGCTGCATCAGCACATTGAAACTTGCGGGTGTACTCGATCTTAGCTCCTATGGCTGATGCATGCTGATGCAATGACAATACCCGATAGGTGAAAAAAACAAAACACATGAAATAACCGAGCAATGACACACAATTCTGGTTATCTGATTGTTCTCCCTAATTAGCCAATATCCGACGTACCAGCAATGGTTGTAGAAATACGAAACAGTTCGGACATATTTGGACACACCTGTGGAATATAATGCGAAAAATAAATAGAACTGGTATGAACTGGTGCATTGATTCTGAGATGGGCTTCTGTTACTTGATGACGTTGTTTGGTCAGCATAGGCTTTGCTATCATGCGCTGCAGTATGTAACTACAAGGGCTCTCCAAAAATTGGTAACAAGAACCACATACTACAACCAAATAATTAAGGTTGCACTGCTCAATGCTTTTTTTCAGCAAGTTTCGAACACTTAAAAACCAATTGAACTCTGGGAGGTATGCTAGCCTCCCAACATGGACCAAAGTGCAACTGTCCAAAGCAAACTTCAAGTGGGAAGCCAAAACCCCATTCACAACTCGGTATTTCACTATTCCTCATAGTCATGGAGGTCTTGGCTGGGAGGTCTTGGCCGCTCAAGTGCCACAGCCTGCTGCCCAAAGGCCAGGCTCTGCTCGGCAAAGTTTCGGGCCAGGAGCGGCTCATTGGACTGCGCAGAAGCGGTGGTTGAACCACCCTGTAATGAAAAAATATGAAAAATATGCGCAAGTCAACCAAGCAATTGTTAAAATTCACTAGGGAAAATAAGCTTTTTTCAAACAACCAACCAAAGGAGTAATGGTTACTGATGATTTGATGGAGGTGATGGTTACCGACGATTGATTCAATGCTTAGTTGCAGTAACTGCTGGTGAAACCGATGGCTGCGATTAATGGAAAATACAGGTTTAGCAATGGTTAACCTGTGGCAAACTAATGGAGAACAAGGGTGAATGGGGGTTATAAGCAAGCCTCACACTTGCTACCAAGTGCGAAAGTGTGAAAGGTTCTTGCTTATGGGTAAGTACTGATGATGGTTATAGCTCATTCATGATGCTTAGTCATGGCGAGTAATGATGCTCAACAATGCTCTGTAAATGGTTGAATCCGGTTAATAATGATGGTCCATAATGATGGACGCACATGGTTAATGATAGTCAACAAGTGTGATGGTTAAACTGTTAAACCTTTCATGCTGGCTCATTGACGCGAATCTATGTAGTGCTTAACTGATTGGACATATTTATGCGTAACTAGTGGGGAATGATCAACTGACGGTCAACCAATGGTTAAGATTGAAATTGAAACCATCTAGTTAAGCCGTGAGCAATTCTTCTCCACTAGTATCAACCAGTTGTTGTTACCCGTGGTCACCTGATTCATTGGGGTATCTACTAGCGGTTGATCATGACTAATGGTTGATAACGACGTCTATAATAGAGTTTTGATCACCGAGCGAACTGTGGTCAATCATGGCTGTTACTAGGCCAGTGGCTCGCGACTAGACGAATGGCTCATTGGTTCAGCAGCAATGATGGTTACTTGTGATTAATTCCAGTGGTCAAAACTGGTTCGTCTTAACCGCTAATCCGCTAATTATACAACAAATCTGCGTGTAATCTTGCCATTGGCTGCCTAAATAATTAACCTTTATATATATCTAAACCAACAGTATCAAAGCTGCAAGAATGATTTATCGATCACACTTGTGATTCAACACCAACTCCTGGACCATGATGGTTAGCAGTCCAGCTTGAAAACCTTTCCTCATGCATCAATGACCCATGAAATCAACCCCCTAACCAGGCGGCCCTATGGCTAGTTCCAACTTTGCGTCGTCCAGAAAGGTGCAAGAGCGCCCCAGCCACTAAATACATCACGACCCAACCGCCGATGTTTCATCCAGTGGAGTAGCTTTCTACAAACTTGTTTCACTACTGACCAAGCAATTTCTCATCCAATTGCGCTGGTTGGTAGTTCCTGTGCCAGCGGCGATGACCAGTCCTTGGATGAATCGCAACCAATTGAACGGTGTGTGCCGACACCACCATTGTGACCCATATCAAAATTGGCTGAACCACGAGCAAACTCAACCCACGTCAAGCCCACCAGACTGCCACCTCCAAATACCAGCCACTTATGGCTTCTAGCCTCAGCTGATGGAAAACACACCACTGAACTGAGCTGGTAAATGTCACCGCAGGTGGAAAGGAGTCATGCGGGCCTACGTGCGTGGAGCTTCCATGCGCATCCGACTACAAGTTTGGAAGGTCTACCAGGGGTGAAACATACCGTTGTTGTTCTTCATGTTTTTCTCAAACTTTTCAATCCTACGCTCGCATTCATTCTCCAATATGGCAACGCCAGTCAGAACACTTATTAATCATCTTTGTTGTAGAAGGGGTTCAACTCATGGTTGTCACCAATGAATAACTCCATGGTCCCAGGGATATCTCCCAAAAACAAACTGAAAGAAAAGGTTACTGTAGTACCACCCAGGCAGCTTTCTACATGCAGTTTTTCATGATCATGTTAAATTGGGAAGCACGTCCTTTGGGAGCCTCACCTTCACAACAACCCAGGGTGCAAGTGCGGACCAGCCCAGTTGGCTGAGGCAATGGACACATTCAGCTGCAGGGTTTCGTTGTTACAGCGCTCGAAGCAGTTCAAAGCCTGGGCAAATGTGCAGCTTCTGAAAGCCGAAAACCAACACTTTGAAGAGATCTAGGGCATGCCTCATGGCACCATTCTTACCAGGCGAACTTGAACCACTGCTCTGTAGTGATGAAACATCATGATCAAGACCAGAATCCCATTATCATTAATCATCACCGATATCTGAACCGCAATCCTCATTCAAGTTGATACACCCTGCTGATCAAAGAGTGTAAAGAGTTGGATGACAGTTCATACACAGTAATGGCAAGGCTTTCGACCGCGTCGTGTTCCACAAAAGAGTCAGGTTTCCCATGGGTTTTTCTGCAGCAAGAAGTGATCAGGTTGGTAAATCTTATGGGAAGCCCAAGGCACATCATGAACCTCATTAGCTGCCAGTCTGCATAAATCTACACATCGGGCATCGCTGGACCAATTCTGCTCTTGCAAGCACCGTAGTTTGCGCAAGGGCAGTCCCAAACTCATGATTTTCCGTTCTCCCATGTCTGTGGCAAATCTGCACCATTTAGGGCCACTGCTTCTGGTACATGATGGTGAGCTAATGACAGTAGTCACTCCCATGGCTTTTCGATGGAGTAGCAGTTCTTTCCTCAGCTGGGCAACTCCTTTGGCTTCTTGCACTGCTCGAGTGAAGGAACCACCTCAGCGCCACTAGAGCTGGCTGATCAAGTGGATCATAGCCTGCAAAAGCAAAATAACCAGGTAGAACCATAAACATAAACCCCCTGTTAGCAATAACTGTAGTTAACTCATCACTTCAGTTGTTAATCAGGAAGTTCATTTTTGCAATCATGAACCAAGAGTTGCATTGACATCATACACGCACTCGCACATGTCAGAGTGTGCGCATGCTGAAATCACTTCGGGCACCACCAAACAGCGAGATCCTGATTGCCAAACCCTGCAGTTCTGCGGCTTAATCCGGACCAAATACCAGGGCCCAAGAAATTTCAACCAATCAGCCCAGATTTGGTTCAAGAGCGCTTAGTGTTTTTTAATGGCCAGCCTGTAAAGTCAAGATCACCTCCATTCGCCCTGGTTCTTTTAGAACATGTGTGCCTGCTCATATGGTGCTGACTTGGTCTTGTCCCACTTGAAGTAACCAACGGGGCTTGTCCGCACTCACCAGTGCACCAAACGGTTCCAGCGTAGGGCGCTCTACAAAAGCAAAGTCCGCAACCCAGGTAATCATCCCAGGTAATATCCACATTATAAGTAACTTATCATACCTGAATATCCCCAGATTCATCCAGGAGCAGGAAATCTCTGGAAATCTACTGTTACAGTTGGTTAGGGGGCTCAGGATGGTTCAGGCACCCGTTGAGATGGGTCATTTTTGGATCAGCCATATGCCACCGGCGGCACCTGCAGCGCTGCAACAAGCAAGGCCATGCAAAGCACGACCTTCCAACGACCTAGCAGCCGCTGTCAAGCCACTGGCTACACTGGTGCACAGTTCAGAAATATGGTATGATAATGAATCAAAAGAAAACGATGATGTCAACTGTGAATATAGTCAGAACTGCAGTTTAGAATTATCAAGAAGTAATGACTTAACACTGTGAGTTCAAATCTAGCATCATTGAAGAAGGCAAAAACCACTGTTGTAAGTCAGTCGTGGTATCATTATCCGCTTACTGGTTCAGTATGAAATCTGTGGGCCAGTCCAACCAAAGAGCAGCCCACTCACGTCGACTCTCGAAACGGCGATGGTTTACTCATCACAACTCATCCTGGCCAAGCACCTTGATCCGGGCACTGAGTCTGGGCATCCAAGCAAGCTCTGAAGGTTTTGGAAAATTCCCTTTGCTTGCTGAAAGGCCTGGCACTTTGGCTTGCAAAGAAGGCAAAGTACAAATGGATGCATAGATGTATGAATGTGTGTGTGTGTGCGTCTATGACTCTTTCTGTCAGTCCCTCTTTCCATTCCATCCCCTGAACATCATTTGACATCAGCCTAGACAAACAATATACATCTCTCTCAGCATTGCCAAGATATGTCACGATATCACTGATATCATGAATGAATTTGGAAAGCACATCGCTGATCCTTCACCTTGAAACACGTTCATCGTCCATCAGCGGTCCACAATGGTACACTGGTTGGTTGGTGGTGTCAACCCATGTGAAGACTATAAGACAATCAACCATTTATCAATCACTACTAGGGAACGTAAAAACAGATTTAAAACCACCAACCAGCTATCATCAGCAATCATCCTTTGAGATGGGACCAGGGCAGCTGCCAGATCAGCTTGATCAGCCAGAATACATAGTTAGCCATTATTAATCATAGTTGGTTTTCCCCCATAGCTAGCCATTATTAACCCTAAAAAAACACCAGTTACACCCGAAAAGTTCCAACAGTCGTCCACTGCCCAACCAAAAACCGTGATCGCCTCAGCTGCAGCATCCACCGAGGTCCCCGAGTGCGCGGATTTGAGTAGGGCGTTGCCATTTGCCTCGCTGCAGCCCATGTTATGCACACGTCAGTGTTCTGTATGTATACCTGATGCAATTATCTACTCATACCTAATATATAGGTATATATATATATATATCCTGAACTGGCCAAAGCGTGCAACCCATCAGCAATCGGAATTCTTTCATTTCGAAGGTTCACCGAAAATAGAGGTTCTTGAGCCACGGCAAACCAAGAGAAACCGCTGCGAAGTCTGAGTTCAGTGTGGGTGATCTCCTTCCAATGTTGATATCAGGAACAAAAGCCCGTAATGACATGTTCAAAGCGAAATGGAAAAGTCCGCCAAGAATGCTTAAAACATCTTAAAACATATCTCACGTACGTTCTGCCACAAAGAAATATGACTTGTCAGCACTGGATCTGTCTGGTAACGACACTCAAAATACGCTTCTGACTCACTGAGGATCGCGACCAGGCAGCTCTCACCTTCCATTTTGCGATCCTGAAGAAGTGCAACGCCAGTTCCATCCAAAGACTGCTAGTGACTAGTGCAAACAAGAGTAGTCCCACAAAGATTTGTGCCTAGGCTGGCACCAAGTCCCAAATGGTACATGCAGTTGGCCAGCTGGCAGATGGAAACATATGTGAAAACGGGTAGTCGTACGGTGCTATCATGGTAGTGGTTATGCCATTATTCTTGGCAACTAACCAAACTGGTGTAAGAGCAAAACACCAACCAATGCTATATTCACTACAGTGGTACAGCAAACCAGTCAACAAACTACTGTCCTGTGCTGATCTGTGCCTAAATGGCAAACCTGGAGTTTCGAAACCACGTGGTGTGGATTCTACCTGGGTGGGCTCAGTGATCCCTACAGTTGGCACACAAGAGATCTTTCCCCTAGAATCCTTTTGGATCCTACCACTGCAAACTTAGCTGTTGCTGCTACTCCTCCTGATACTAGGATGGCATCCGAGCATTCACCAGGCCTTGAGATTGCTGAAGGCAGTTTTCGCTTGGTTGGCGAAATGACAGGCTTCTTCCCCTTGGTGCAGGCTCCAAATGGAGCCCCAAAAGATGCATTTCTGTTTGTTGATCTTGATGGTGTGCTCCCTCTGGCAAAAAATGGCCACCGGCTCTATTCATGGTCTCACCTCAGCAAAGCTCACTATGAACAAGATTTTCTGTTTGTTTAGATGGAAGAAATCATGCATAGATGGAAGAAATCATGCACGCCCAGAACTATGCATGTCCATGCACTCGAATTTTACTAGACAAGGGATTGAAGTATTCCGCCTTTGCAGGTAAATTGTTGTACTTGATTGTGTTTACGCCTGCATCATTGCTTGAAACTTCTAGCGGTCCAATATATCGGCCCCCCATACCCAAGGTTTTTTGACTGCGCCCTCCACACATATCCAAGGTTTACCCGGTCCAAACTTTCGTCTAGATACGTGCATCCTTCTCCGCATTGTTCAGCTTGATTTCTGCAAGGGTCAAAAGCATCAGTGCCTGGGATTTGGAGACCTTGTCCGTTCGCCAAATTGACATGGCATGTTCAGAGCTTCAAAAATGAGATGACAGTTCTATGACACATGGAACCAGAATTGTGGCTTCTTTGACTTTGCCACAAATATCAAACATATCTATCTCTCTCTATGAGTTTTGTTACAGTATCAGGGCTGTCCTAAAATTGAGTACAAGCATGTACAAGCATCCATACAGTCACAGGTGCTCCCCAAACCAAACAGCAGGGTCAGTAAGCAAACTAGCCTGGACATGCCTGGACATACGGGCTTCATGCCTGTGTAACAACCCACGGGTCAAACCCATTGATTGGGCGATAACCTGGACGAGTTTTACCCAATACTATACCTGATTCAATTGCATAAAATTTTACGGCCCCATCATGACGTCCCTGGCAGGAAACTGTAAAACAACCACTTCCGGGCCAATGCGCTGGGAGGCAGGATCTGCTACGGTGGGCCTCGGCTCGTTTCTGATTCTTCGATCTGAAGTTTTCCAGTTCTTCTGTCGCCATCCTGGTGATCCAAAAGGCACGGGGCAGGAGGAATCTGTGTTCCCTGAGTGTGACGGAAAGCGTTGTGCCCTTATACAATCATTGGTGTGTTCATGCGTAATATACAAGACAGCTTCATACCAAATGAAACAACATGAAATAGATGTAAACATACACATCCAAGATCATCCAAGTAAAGCTTAGCCGAGTGATCAATAAACAAAGTGAACAAACAAAGCATTAGCAAGATGAACCACAACAGGAACAGCGACAGCAAAAACAGCCGGCATCACAGCCGTAGTCACAAACAACCACCGCCACTGCTGACCACAACCAACAGCCACAACATCAGCAACGGGAAGACAAACCTCAACAATTCAACACCAACTCTCAGCCATCAAGTTGTTTCTCCCCAACCTAGGTTACCTCGATACCTGGTTCTCGTATTTTGTGTGGCTGTGTCACGTTGGTGGTTGTCTTGATGGTTGTGGCGCAGCCAACTGCGTGAGGTTGCCCCCAGTCACCGTGCAAGTGAGATACTAAAATTCAGTTGCTGGTGTGTTGATATCTGTTTGTTGCATGTGATCTCAACTTTGTTCGAGAGAGGAGCCACTGCTGAATCTTCAGCAGATCATTTACGTCTTCCAATTTTGAACGATTTAATTACATCTTCAAATAAATGCATGGCAAGTTGCGTTTGGACCCCCCATGATAACGGTGACGGAGTACGCATGCGTACGCATGCGTAGCCCACGCTCGTGGTGTTATCTTCGGTGGTCCCAGCGAAGCCCCCTGAGGTGCCAACTGCACAGCTTTCTTTCGTAGACCTTGACGTCCCATAGCATGTGACACCTGGTGCTTCACATCAGTTGGGACAATGAGGAACCATAATGAATATAGTAATAATAGTAATAATAATAATAATAGTAATAACAAAAATAATAGTTAATGATAAAGGTTCATATACTTGGTCACTACAAAGTTCAAAATGGATCCGTAATGGTGAACAATGAAACTTTGCACGGCCGGGGGAACGCTCATGACCGAAATAGGGAGGGGTCATTATGGTTCATCGTTCTCAAGAACCAACAGCCGGCAGAATACCAAACAAATGCATGCTCCCAAGTTGTGTCCGGTTTATCAAGCAGAACTGATCACGTCCTTTTTATGTCATCACATGTTTTTTCCTTCAGAACAGAGCCATTTTGATCAATTTACGGATATGACCAGATCTCTGAATCAAATATATATTCTGCAGAAGCTGTGCCATCTATGCCAGTGGAACTAACTGAAATTGAGGGAAACAAACCTGCCCCAACTTTCTGAACAAGAAACATCGCCAATTCTTGATACAATGGGCTACCCAAGTGTTTCCACAAGTTCGATCCTCGATGATTGAGCTTTGCTTTACATTCGTGTTCTGATTTCAAAAATGCGACTCATATGTTTGTGCGTGCTGTCTTTTCCGACCAAAACACAACCACGCATGACAAATGCGCAAAAGACAGGCAACCACAAACTAATTGATTTTTTTGGTCGGAGGAATCGCATGTGCCATTTGGATGTATGATAGTCGTGGCAGTCATCACATCTGGCTTCACGATGCAAAGGCAGTTTTAGCATGGTTCTGTCCAAAGAAGATTTCATCCATTTTATTCTTCATAACATATTTCATGACTCTTGCACGGAAAGGTACCAACCCGGACAACCTGTCCAAAATAGCAGCCGATGCATTGCGAAACACCACCAGCACAAATGCACCTAGCACCCTGTGTAAGCCCCTATCGACACATCCACTTCACGTACACATCCACTTCATGTGTCACAACAGGCCCTAACAAAGCTTCCCAAGTGAGGTTTCTGCCTTGTCTGCTTGGAGAATCAAACCAACCGGGCGGCCCCCAGCTGTGGTTCCATGCAATACGCACGCATTCGGCCATTCCATCGAGGTCATTGCTCATCTGGAACGCGGCATAGGCTTGCGTTGCCTCTCGCTCCAAACAAGCCACTGCCGCGCTTGGTTTTCGAACGATGGTAGCTGCCCAAAAACAGGCATCTGGCTAATGGACAACGAGGCAGGTTCTATACCAGGAAGAAACTAACAAACATCAAGGCCGTTGACCTACTGGGCATTGGTGTTCAACCATTGGATGTCCGTCCCCTATCGTCCCTTACTGTCAGTCGCTGATCGATTATTCAATGCTGAGGCGTGGTAAGTTCACATTGACCTTGCGCTCATATTTCGCTTTTGTTCATCTTGGGTCATGTCGCGGTGACCACCCACACCAAGCGGCATACATGTGTGCATGTGTGTGTGCGCATGTGTGTGCATGCACCTGTGTGTAAATAAAACAGTCTATCAACATGTTTGATGGCACAAATGCCCTGATTGACCATAGGAACCGCTTGCAATGAATGTCAGGAATTGCCAATACGATAACCAAGTAAGACAAAAACAATCCAGCCCGAGGGAACATCTTACAGCATGAGCTAACACATCTTCCCAACAAAGGAACATAAAGTAAGCCAAAAGGAAAGACATGTGGTTCGGCTCCTTGCGAATCTCTTTGCCAATCGGGAAAGGGTAAGACTTGGCAAGTCAGCAAACAACCATATGTAAAGAGTGGGCGAAAAGGAAATCAAGGAAGTATACAAAGTAGGAACCAGGTCAGCAAAGCAACAGTTCAGCAATGGGCATGTAGGGAATAGAAACCAACCCCAAGAACCTGGGGGCCAGGACTTTGACTAAAGAAAACACTCAGGAAGTCACCAGCGCTACGTCGTGTAGATTGGAAATGCTACTCCCTTCAAAAAATCAAGTAGGTGATGCTGCAAGCTACTTTTTGATGGATGTTCAGATGCAGCTGGCTGACTTTATCTGAGCTCATCTCTTGATTATGTTCATCAAAGTTCTGTCCACACTGTTTAGGTGATCCCTCAGATCCAGCTGGGGAGGGCTGGGGTTTACCTATATGTACTCTATATCTATGTCTGCATCTGAATCAATGACATCAAAAATGCCACTCATCTACCAACATGCACTATTTTGTTGCGCATGCAAATGCAGCAGTACGTTTTGAAACATCTCCGTATGCAAACACTCAGGTTGGTAGGGATGCTATAACCTACAGCAGTGGTTTCCAAATATTTACATGACCGTAAATAAATGCATATAAAGGGTGAGAGAGCGAGAGAGAGAGAGAGATATATATATATATAAGAAAGATACGTGCATCAAAACAAAAAGTGATGTCTGGAACATCGAAATCAAACCCGAATATGACGAATGATCGAAAATTCTTCAAGCGCCCCATCCCGCTTGCCCTCCCTGCTGCCTCATCCAAGGCTGCATTCAGGCGATCTTTCTCCAGATCCCTTCCGCTGGGATCATGGTTCCACCATGTAGGGCAATACAGACATCAATTACTGCTGGCTCATCATGGTTCAGTGATGGTGTGTGATAAAATCATGATAAAATAGATGCTTTAGCAGTGAAGTGATGAACATGCTTCAGGTAGGCTCTTGATGACTCAGAAATGGTTCAGCAATGGTCGGTGCTAATACTGGCTCACCAAGGGATACTCCAGTGAGGCGGCTCCCCAATGTCAACGGTTCGCTTGTGCATGAGACAACCCGACCCGACGCATGCAAGTACCGAGTCAATGCACTGACGACAAGGGTTACATTTCCACATGAGGATGCCCAATCATGGTTCGTTTTGGAAACGGTCGTTTTGGTAGCTTTCGGAACTATCTTTTTTCATTGATGTGGGGAGGCAGCCATTTCTTACCATGTTTGTCCAGCTTCAATTAACCAGTAACCATCATTATCTCCCCAAGTCTGCTTTGCTCTTGTCTTGGTTGATCTTTGTTGTGCATTTCAACCTTGCAGCAGCAACAAACGAGGCGATAATTAGAAACCAAAGCTGAAAACCTTTGAACAGCTGCACTAGGGCCCGCTGCTCCGGCTGACTCCATAGCATTCCACGGCTACATTCATCAATGCATTTGCAGTTTTCAATCCAATCCAGCCTGGTCCCATGAAAAGTTGCATGGATGTCAATAAATGCGGGTCACACGGTGAAACATGACTATATGTATAGTGGCCCATGGTTGGGCAATCTTCTTCAAAGCCACCGGGAAGAAGTTGGCTGCCCGCTGGCCAACCCCCAAAAAGATCAATGACTTGAAACTGCAATATCGAGAGAACAAACACGGAAACAACAGCAGCAACAAAGCAACAACAAGAAGAACAACAATTGCTACTGCCACTCCTACTGCTACTACTTTTCTTGTCACTATTACAATAAAGCAGGCGAGAACTAGTACTGCATTACCACCAGTACTCGTAGCTACTATAAATACTATAGCTGCTATAGCTACTATAGCTGCTGCTACTACTAATTACTGCTAATTAAAACTAGTTACTACTAATCACTGCTAATTACTATTATTATTGTTTCTACTACTACTACTACTACTACTACTACTACTACTACTACTACTACTACTACTACTACTACTACTACCCCATGACTACGCCTGCTACAATGCGCTACTGCTGCTGCTGCTCCTGCTGAGAACACAACTGCATCAACAACAACAGCGACACGGGAAGCAACCAACAAAATATGACCACCACCAACACCACCCAACAAAAAAATGGAAAAACAAACAACCTGCAAATCATAACCAGTAAGTGCAACAAATACCGCCAACAAAAATGACGAGCGCAATAGCAGCCGTAACCTGGCGCCAACATGCAGCAACCACAACAACATGCAAAACAACATAGCCACCACAACCAAAAACATCACTACATCAGAACCCTAACAACAAGCGATAACACCTGAACAAACAACATACAACTATATACAACTAACAATTGGCAGCACATAATAATCAAACAACGACAAAAACGACGACTACAGCAACACACCTGGGCACTGTTCACCATGACATGTCTGTACCGCACAAATCCGTAAATTTTCCAGCCGTGCAGCCATGGATTTTGACAATGCAGGAGTACAGATCTCAATCTGCACGCCCTTGAAAATAAATGATACAAATGGAAAACAACAAACAAAACCAATCGCACACCAGCAAGCAATAAGTGTCGAGTGGCATTTCCGAGGACTGAACATGACTGAACAACGTACTGATGGCAGCACTGCATTTAGGGTCAAACGTTAGGGGCAATAAGACAATGAGATATGATAAACAGGCAAGCGCACCAACGAACACAAAAAACAGAAGAACCAATCAAAATGAAAAATTGAACAAGCAGCATAGCAAGAAAGACCATCAAAGTAGCCAGCATACCAACGCTGCATTGAGTGTTATACTGCTGGTCGCACCTTCGAGCATTGCGGAATCGAAGCACTGCCTCCAGTTACGTCGAGCTGGCGGGCTGGCAGCGAACAAATTGATCGCCGAACTGTTCACAACTTTTATAACAACCACTCCCTTTTATAACAACCACTCCCTTTTTTGTGACGTTTGCAAAGTGATTCATGTGATCAAATCATCAATGTTTAAACAATCACTATGACTGACAATGATCGCACAATGAGTTGCCGCTGCGATCACTGGATGGCTCGATTGCCTGAGAAGGCTTGACCGATGTGGACAAAACCAAAAGAATAGATGCTGAACCAGTTCTACTTAGCAACCAGTTATATAACTGCTGGCTGCTGGTGTCATTCCGACGAATCTGGTCATGTGTCTTCCCATGCTTATAGAATCCCAGCTTACATCAGGTACCACAGCATCAACAATAGGGTCTTGGCCACTTAATGGAATGTAGTCTGACAACTCACCTCCACATATTTCAAATTATGTTTGGCCATGTTTGCTGACAATGATAAGAATACAAACCTTCAAAGGGAAACCACCATGATTGCTTGGGGCAATGGCACAAAAAATTATAGTGGACTATTCCTTGAAACTGCACCAATTTGCACTATAAAAATGAGTTGTCCTGGCTACAAACAATTACAACAACACGAGCAGGAATAAATATTCAAACATGCTACTTCAGTGCAATTGCATACAGAAAAACACACAAGCAAAACAATCACTGAAATAAAACTTTGCAAATTAATTTGCATGATGGATGGGACAAGCATTGAAAATTCACAGGTTTTCAATGAATGAGTCAGTGTTTATGCGGGCTCAACGAGATTGCCCCTATATCTTCCACAAGCTACAGCTGCACCGGACAGCAATCAGTCCCACCAATGGCACTTCATTCAGCTCTCCCAATTCGATGGCGCAAGTCTTCCCCAACACTGTGCTGGCATTTGTCCATGGCTATGGGTCAAAATCCTGCACCTGGTGCACCATCATTAAGCATTCCGTTCTCCTATTTTTGTTTGGTATTGCCAGTGCTAATATCCTTATACTAACAATTGTTAGCATATTTAACAATATATTATGGTTTGTTATTCACCATGTGTACCCTATTACCCCTCGGCTATTGATTGTTAACATTGACCCATAGCCCCAGATTTTTTTTTTCCCGGTGTGCTGGGTTTTGGGAATCGCGCCTCTTGAGTCAACTGGCCCATGCCGCACGACGTCACCTTGGCGTAGGGAGGAACTAAGCAGTCTATCTGCAGGTGCCCCATGATGGTGACTCAAAACAATGCGGTTTCCCCTATGACCATTTTGGGATGGTTCAGGGGCACAACAAGTCATGGAGACATGCACGCAAACAAACACATATATCTGTGGACAGAGTAATGAATGCAAAAATAAATGTATGTACATTACATGCATGCATCTATATGTCTACCAATTCTCTGATTTTCGCATCATACTTTTTTGAAACCACTCTCTCTTTCGCCATCAGGTTTTTTTGAATCATGTTCAGTTGTTTTTGGCTGGTTCCTGCGATGCATGGACACCTGCACGAGCTTAGACTCAACAGCAGAGGAGTAAAAAAAAAAAGAGAGTCAGTTGTTTTTCAAGAAGGTATATTTCATCCTGCTTGTGACAGAATCTAGCGCTGTGGGACAGTCTCTCCAGCAGTTGATTTTCAGGTGAGATGCAAGAAAGTATCAATTGGAGACCACAAGCAGTAGACAAAAAGCCTCTTGCCTCTTGGATTTCTGAGACGGATAGCCCCAACAGTGAAAATGAAGATCTTCTGCTATATCTTCTGTCGGCTATTTGTGTCGGCCACCTGGCAGGTTTCTAAGAGGCGTTGCCGCGCTGCCGAACAAAAGGCATGCCCCTTGTTTAGCATCCCCATACAACATGCTACAAACTAGGCGACATCAGTCATTTGTACTACTAGGGGATATGACATACATATACAACAGTAGATGTATTGTACAATCCCCTCATGTTGAGTGGTGAAGCACTGGCTATGGCAAAGCAAATGATGGTTTATCACTTGATCATTGCAAAATGCCAATCTAGCATTTATATATTAGGTAGGTAATGCAAAAACACTTCACTCTGTCGAGAATCAAGTGTACCCACCATTGATGACCATCTAGGTTGAACCAACCCTAGCATTCAACACCTAAATCTGTGTGAACTTGTTTTAGCTGCTCCTTTACACCATGCGATCAGCTGAGTTCCTTGCGACCGCTGTGGGCCATGCAACATGCGGGGGCGCAGCGAAAACGGCTTCGATGGGGGCTACACTCTTGTGTTCCTGTAGCTTTGCTGGTTTTCATGCCACGGACTTTCTGAAAGGTTCCGGTTGCCTTGTCTTTGCCAATGGGTTGAAGTGCAAACAAGGTACATTAGGTCGAGAACCCTGCGAGAGTAGGAGTATTGAAACAACACCAGGGTTTTGAGACACTGCTTGTTGCCATTCATGTGATTGCAAAAGCTTAGTGTCCGAACTTTCGGCAACCAACGCATTTACATAAGCTCGGGAGCTCTCATGAGATGGTCTCGCCCTCCCATCATTTGATGATTCTCTCAACTTGAGCCACTTGCTTACAGGAGTGTCGCCGGCTGATGCTGCAGCATTGCTTTTCGAGTCTTAATCTTTAACAAGGAACACCGTTCAATTAACCCTGCGGTAGACTAAGCTGGATATGGAAAATGAAGGAAAACCCTAGGAAAGCGTTCATAAACATCTATTGAAAATCACCCCGACAGTGATTTCCCATTACCGTAGTTTTCTCCACATACCGGAACAGAATGCCAAATGCCACAAAATACAGATCCCCCTGAGTAAGCAAAGTGTACCATTGAACCTGTCGGTTTTGAGAAATTCTTCACAGAAACTTCTGGGAAGAGGCTAGGGCAGGGTTCCTCCAACTAAGGCACATCAAACGTTGAAAAGCCGAGTTATTTACCTGCTTGGTAGCCATCCATGCGCTCATATTTTGTGCAGCCGTGCGACCAACCAACAAACCAACCAATCAACCTCAGCATGGGTTTTGGTTCGAAAAAATTTTCAAAAGTACCCCAATTCGGGTACAAAACGCCGGAAAATCAGCTTCACCCAGCCGCAAGTATCAGTAGCATGCTATGCTAATGAGATGTGGGTTCCCTTCTTTACTTCTTCCAAGAATCTGCGTTGTAGGAATAAAAGCATGCGTCCTTACTTTATCCTTAACAAAATGCTCAAGGCCCCTCGCGCAGGATTAGATGTACAGCATCTCAAGCCTTCCTTTTTGAAGGCGTTAGTGGCCAGAGTCCAAACATGAGATACTGTATGACTCTGGCGCATGGATGTACATTGCCTAGGCAAGGCATCATAATTCCAATTTTCCCAGTGCAATCATCATGCTCCTAGCTTGGTTTGATGGAAGTATCCATCATCCATGGACGAGCCCAAATCTGCTAATCAAAAACTATCAAACGTGTTTCTGATGCTCCCCAGCAGGACCCTGCGCGTTCCGCTGCTTTGGACACCCTATGGCGATCGACTCCCACGGATAAGTATTGCAGAATTGGTTGACTCCTACGTGCTTCTGATCCCAGAAGTTGAAACTCAGGCGCTGCAACTAAGCCCCCTTGGGGGAGCTGCCCAGTGAATCATAGCATGGCATGCTACAAGCGATGGCGATGGGGATGGAAACAAATATAGGCTGAACTATGGGCTGTCAGCGGTCAAGCCAGAATTCAACACGCAAAAAAGCAAGCTGAATACACCAAATGACCAGAATCACAATACAAAATCGTGTTGAATTCACACAATTATTGTTAGCAGCTTCTTGCTTGGAATCTTTGTCTATTCCTCTATTCCGGATGTGAGATCAATATTCAAAGGACATCGGAAAACCCCAAGTAAAGCCACCAATGCCGGATCATCGAACTGGTAAAACACGGCGACAATTGCCGATTGACAACGATCTTAGTGGCTCAACAATTCACAGCACTAGTGGTCAAACATGATAATAAGCAAAACAGTCTTGTTTTCAACAATTTGCAAGTATAAATTATACATGAAACAGCAATTTCATTTCAAGTATGTTCAATTTGCAATTTATCCGCATCTGCAAATTGGCTGTTTTGACCTACTTTCAAGCGCCGATTGGCGTAGAACAGGCTATCTGCCCTTGCTTCCAATCATGTTCTATCAAGAAATAAATAAACAAATAAACACATATATGTGTATATATAAATAAAAATGTATATATATATATATATATTCCCAATTTAAAAAAGTTTATAAATGTATATAAATTCATTCCAACCAACAACAAGTACATGTAAACAATAATATATATATATATATATATATATAAATATATATATAGATATCATATACATCCTTGCTCAATTGAAAAAATCATTCATATCTAAATATATATACATATATAAGCTTAGATAGATAGATAGATAGATATAAATATATATATGTATATGTATGAAAACAAGCGCATATATAATTTGAAAGAAGCACATGGGATAAAACATGTATATGTATGTGCAAAATGGTAAATCAATAAATTAATGTAAATGATATGCACTTAAATATGCATAATTCAATATGCAAATACATATCTGCAAAGACATTGCTTTCCGTGTGTTTCTGAGGGTTCAAACCTGGACAAAGGTATTGCCATCACATTGATAACCCCCAACAAAGCAGCTGGAGCAAGCTGGCTGGCAACCTCAGTGATCAACGCGATGTTGGCAACCGCTCAGTTTCCTGAACCATCTCAAAGGGCATATGCAGCTCCCAAGCCACATCAAACAGCGGCAAATTGCTGGAGGTTTCTTTGTTTAGCAACCCTAGGATACACACAAACACTCACACAAACACTTGGCCGTTTCACACGCAAAAGGCTAGACATAGCTAGACCAAGAAACTGAAAGTGCAATGGATGGCAATGGTAATGATTCATAATGATTCATGGGAAACAATTCTCGGGCTGAATCGGATCAAGAATGGTAATTTGTTAAACGCAACCAGGTCTAACGAGTTGTGGGCCAACGGCTAAAGTCCGTGTCTTTTAAAAGTCTCCACATCTTTGGATTGACCTCAGCAATCAGCCATCATGCACCGATGGCACAAATCCCTTGCATCATCCACGGCCATAGACCACGATGGATATGGCAACCAGGCTGATTCCACTGAGCATCACGGAGGATGGCATCTGCTGATTGGCAAACGCAGTGACCACCACTGTAAGGACCTCAAAGGATCGCTGCAGTGAAGCGTTTTGCTGAAGGGGCCTCAACAACATATGGTTGCTATCATCTGCTATCATCTTGAGGCTGCATCTGAAAACCGTGATCACCCAGGGAGTCCTGTCCTGATGATTCTGATGTTTTAGGTAATGGTTTGGTTGAGGGAAAATCCACCTGGAAAAATACCCGTTATCAAACACAGGGTTCAGCAAAAACATTGCGCAAAGCACAACCTTCAATAATTCTGGGACCAACGGACCCAGACAAAGCCTCTGCCTGCCTCTGTTTCGCCTATCCTCCTGGGCAATTTTAGAGAGCACGTTGACTGACACACGTTGCAGGACAGGCACGAACACAACTCCGCACTCCTTCGTAACTCCAATACATCCATGATGTAGCCTCTTACTATTTCTTATTCACAGTCTCTATCGACAAAATGTCACGCCAAGCTCATGAACATACATGCCGCCGTGCCGCAGTGACCAAACCTACATGTATGTTTGTACGCGCATGGATAACATGCAAAAAAGGTGTGGTCACGTCATGGGCATGTGCGTTTGCATGTCGCTGTACAGGAACTCTATGGGCAAGTGAATGTATCTGCATGTATCCGTATATCTCCGTGTGTGTGTGTGTGCGCGCATGTGTATGCTACATATGCGCGCTTGTAAGAGATTGTAAGAGTGAAACAGGTCTATGCATTTCCGTTGCGTTTCCAAATGTCCAAAGGGCAATCGAGACTGGCTTGGCATATCCATAGAGGATGTTGTCGGCGTACTTCAAACAGGCCGGAATGATGATGCAATTCAAAGTCTTCAGTGCGATAATGGCCTGAGTCAGCGATCCCAAGGTTTGTGGCAGCTTCCGGGTGAAAAGTTGTTCTCAAAGGTTAGAAATGCGACTCCTGAAGTTCGCTCTTGCTCTATGCGCTGTTCTGCTTTCCATTTTACCAATGCTTCGCCAACAGTGGTCCTCACAGCAGGCAGTATGATACTAGGCAAAAGCCATGTTGGCCAAAAACTTGAAGACCAAGCAACAACACTTGCAGGGAAAACAGCTGACCGCTATGCAAGCAAGTGGCAGTTCAACCGGCCACAAGACCAACCATGGTGTTTGTTGTTGTTGTTGTTGTTGTTGTTGTTGTTGTTGCTGTTGTTGTTGTTGTTGTTGTTGTTGTTGTTGTTGTTGTAAACTAGCTGCCGCACACGCTTGGCAAATCATATGTGCAATTACCTGCACAAATGATCACATATGCACCTCACAGCGGATCACCGGCAAAATGGTGCTGAAGTGTTTCAGTATATAGTGGCTTGTAAAACAAGAAACACCCGAGTCATAATTACATCCGAACATGTTCTTTTCTTTCAGTAAACCTCCGGAATTCCTGGGCAAAATCACAAGAAAGCGAATGTAGGCAGTGGTGCGATCCCTTTCTCTCTCTCCATCACACCCCGCAGGGCCAAGCCATTTGTGAGAAACATTTCATTTGTAGATTAATGATGATTAACGGGGAAACACGTATGCAATAGCGTCAGTGATGCAATTCTAAAGCTACATGTAAAGAATGACGTGCTGCCTTATCAACCGCAAAGACTGACCGTAATCCAATGCTCAAGGAAATGGAGCAATATCCAAAATGTCAA
This sequence comes from Symbiodinium kawagutii, assembly GCA_009767595.1. Classification (NCBI taxonomy): domain Eukaryota; class Dinophyceae; order Suessiales; family Symbiodiniaceae; genus Symbiodinium; species Symbiodinium kawagutii. The sequence continues at coordinate 134,679 of VSDK01011008.1, read as the reverse complement.
ACACGCGCAGCAAAATGTAGGTCAGAACTGCAGTTTTTCTTTGAACAAAGCTCTGATACAATCTCGAAATCGCCACAAGCGAGCTCAAGGAAACCTTTTTCGAATAAACAAATGACAGCAACAACGCGAAAGTTTATGCTACTTTCACTTTACGCGAGAAAGAATCACTTCATGAGTACGTAGGCGTTATTCGACATTTAATTCAGAAGGCTGATCTACAACTTACAAACCACCGATGACGTTGGGGAATGTGACCAAGGACACCCAACCAATTCCTAGGAGGTCCAATTCCTCAAAGAGTATCCTCGGAAAGCATCCAAGGCTTCAAAATTCGGGTTCAAAGCCACCTCTCACATAGCTATAGCCACAACACTCAGACATCAAGCATGAGCCAACAACAAAACCGATCCACGTGTTGGCCGGGAAATCTCCGTACCTTCTCCTGAACTTCAGCAGGAGTATGCCGCCCCTTGAAGAAAAAAATAAGTGTAGGATATGAATAAATAGATTCTAAAAACACATAAATGAAACAACAAATAAATAGATAGATCTTCAAAATATATAGATAAATTTTGAAAAAGTAGAGAGATACATATCAATATCTCTCTCTCTCAATCTCCCTCATGATCTTTACAAAGCAGCCTTCGAAAAACATAGAAAGCTGTTGAAAAGCCTTGAGTCGCTTGTGGGTGTGTGATTGGAACCTGCTTAAGAGAACGATCTTGGAAGTGGAAAGGAATGCCCTGCTGAAAACCGTATATTTCAAACGTGCCAAAGTGCCACTGCTATTTTGGATCGGCAAGGCAACAAGGAGGATTAAGTTAATAATTAAGTATCTAGAGAATTTGGTCCCAAAAAGCGTCTGACTGCGGACCAAGCTACCCAAACCATTGGACCAAAGCCCTCGAAAAGTGCCTGAGTTTCTGGGCATGATGATAGGGCTGATTTGAAGTCATCATTGCCAAAGGAGAAGTGGCATGTATGTATGTATGTATGTATGTATGTATGTATGTATGTATGTATGTATGTATGTATGTATGTATGTATGTATGTATGTATGTATGTATGTATGCAAGCAATGTAATGTAATGTAATGTGATGTAATGTAATGTAATGCAAGGTAATGTAATGTAATGTAATGTAAGTAAGTATGTATGTATGTACGTATGTATGTATGTATGTATGCAAGCAATGTAATGTAATGTAATGTAATGTAATGCAATGTAATGTAATGTAATGTAATGTAATGTAAGTAAGTATGTATGTATGTATGTATGTATGTACGTATGTATGTACGTGCGTACGCACGTATGTATGTATGTATGTATGTATGTATGTATGTATGTATGTATGTTTATGCAATGTGAATATAGAAACAAGAGAAAAATAGATAAACAAATAATAAAAAAAACATATATAAATATAAAAACAATTCTAAAAGTAAGCTAATCATAATTTATTTATGTCTATACAGATGTAAATACTTATCTATCTATCTATCTACCTACCTACCTATCTATCTATCTATCTATCTATCTATCTATCTATCTATCTATCTATCTATCTTGTTGCATGCAAAAACCTACAACCAACAAATTGCAAAAGAAAAGGCACGTGCGACAACCACCAACTAGCACTATGCAGTATGCTAATTGTTCACCTGTTTTGCACGGGCTTGGGCTTGCCTTGTATCATCGTAAGCTTCCTCCACATACAGGCAACCATAGTGACCAAAGTGGTAACAGGTTCGATATTGATCAACTGCAATGATTTTCTTTTGTGGAACGCACCCAGGCCAGAACTGGCGCGATGTGCATTGCAATTGTGACCAAACAACAAGCTTTCTTGACTTCAGATTTCGTGGCAGCAGTGCTCCCACGTTCACCGAAACAAGTACGCAAGCCAGGTGGCAGAAGGGTGAGAGAAAGATTGTCATCCAGCCACGAACGCGCACCTGGAATGGCTCTCTCCTTTCACTGTCCGGACATGTCTGGACTGTTGGAGAGGTGAACTCTCTTGCCAAATCATTCATTTACAATTTGCACGTGCATTGCACGTCAACTAAATGCATATTATACAAAAGACATATGGTGAAATGATCTCTATCTCCTATTGCAATCCTATTGGTTCAGCTTATACTGAAAATACATTACAAAATGTTAATCATGATCATTAATGACTAATGCGGGCATGGCTGTGAGCATCTCAAGAACGCAGTTTCAAATCAAGGTGGGGATGAAAACTTCAATCATGGACTATGAATATCCATGAGCTACGAAGCATTGGTAGCCACAACACATAGTACACTGTAAAACTATACGTACGGTAAAATGTAATAGCAACTAACTGGACATTCAAACCTGAACCGCTTGGAGTTTGTGAACGAAAATCATTCTCCTCAGGCCAAACAGCCACCAAACACTCCCTGGTTCAGTAAAGAATGCTTTTTAGGGGAGGTCAGCGTCATTTGTTGATCCGCTCGTTTCTAGTGCAAACTCTGGACGGTCAACACGAAGGAGAGACTTTGGCGCAAAAGCTTTTGGTTTCCAAACATGGACGGATGGTAGAGAAAAACAAATGGATATGTCATTCACTGGTGGTTGCACCATATCTGGTTGGTTTCCTTCTGACTTGGCGATGCCTCAGGGGCGACACCATGTATGTGTGCCCAGGTAACTTTTGGCGAGCGAATCGGACCATGAAATGGAGTATTGGTGTGTGTGACATGCCCGCGCGCGAATGAAATGGTAATTCCTAAATGCTATCATGTGGGGGTGCCATCCAGCAGCATATGGGATGTCCAAACAAGTGCCTCTCGTCTATCTGAATTATCAAAGCACCAACTGGATCCAACTGGCATCTTCACCTTCTTTGCCTTTTTGGCGATATTTCCTACTCCCGAAGATCAGCGTGACAGAGCTGGGGAATTTCCTCCTTTCATTGGCTGTGCGACAGCAATCCAACGCTCACAACCTGCAGCTCAGGCGCCCTTTGATGATAGCGACCCAAGCGCAAATCCACGTGGTGAGCTGAAGATTGGACACCCACTGATTCTTCTGCGCCTGTCACCGCCAGAAATCCGAAGTCTGGGACCTTGCTTGATTTGTGGACTAATATAAGATATTCAAATATAGATATATACACAAAAATAAATAAATAAATATATATATATGTATTAAAGTTGAGAATTAAACACATTCATTATATACACAATAAACATCTATTCAAAGTGCATTGAAACAGAATTACAAAACTATATATCTGAGTTGTGCCAGCCCAAAGATTTCACACATGAAAGCAATAGTTGAGCAATCCCATCACACCAACATGTACCAACCGCTTCGTGTCACGGCTGGAAATCAGCCCCAACTACACATTAAATTGAATCCCTCCATAGCAAGACCCACCCCCCTCTCTTCACAGCTGACCCGCCGCCTTGAGCATGCGCTCATAGAACACGTTGGGCAACGCTGCCAGCAACGCACTCAGCACTGCTAAAGCTGCACCAAACCTTGCTGCAAAGCTCCCAGGAGAGATTTTCAATGGGTTCATGAAATGGTTCATCACGGTTCGATCAAACCCTGGATGATGGATGGCAGTGGTTGCCTTGGGGGCCACCAGCTTGAGGGTGGGCACCGAGAACATGCCAAGTATGCCTCAGGGGGCTGGTAATCGCATATCACCAAGCATAGATAATTATATGACAGACCCAAATGGATAGTTGGATGGATCCATGTATGTGTGGTCAACCATCGTCTTAGAAAAACATGCATCTTTCGGGGACCATTGTTAATTCATATACACCTTTGTTTGAGCCCAACCTGGCGGCACCCGAGAAACTGCAGGCCATTGGCTTTTTTTTTGTGGCGTCTCCCAAGCGCGGCTCTGGAAGGACCAAGGGCAAACGTACATGGATAATGACAGGAGCATGGCCAAGATCAAGCAGGACCATAGTCGTGCTGGTGAATGAAAACTCACCCACTTCGCGGTGATGTTTGCTATACCGTATGATCATCTAATGTGATGGCGGTTTGCTATCAATCATCTCTCTCTCTCTCTCTCTCTCCATCGCTTTCAGGTCACCCTGTCTCAGCCGGGCTGGGAAGCGAGACGAAAGCACTATCCATCACCGCTAATGATTGTGAAAAACAACGCTGAGCTGAGGATCTTTAGTGTTCTTGCCATCCCCCAAATGCCGTGCCCAACGGCCCAGGCTGTCTGACGAAAATATTGGTTGCCCTATGGCAAGGCAGGCTGCTTGGACGTGTATGGATTTCCGCATGGTCGGATTGCGAGTTGGTACTGGCGGCTTTCCAGTGCCAGCTTAGTTTGCTTGTGGAGAGATAGCAACAAACTAGGTTTCAAAGAAGACTCTATTCCTGTTCTGCCAGAAGCGACTGCGACTGCCTCCTCAAGAATCACCGGAGGCAAATGATGACATCACTTCAGACAACATGTTGGGTTTACCGGGGGGGTTTGCCCCGCTTTTCATCAGGTTCTTGAGATCAGGTGGCATGTGTGTCCGCAGCCGTTTGTTGTTGGTGTCAATGGCATGGTGTTTTTCCTATGGTTTTTACAATAGAAAGTGATGGTTTTTTCAAGAATCAAGGCAATTATCACGGATGAACCTGGAGCACAACAGTTGTTAACTTGGGCAATTTTGGACGCGATTTTTCGCCAAATTTGGCGGAAAATTTGATAATGTATTGGTTTTTACAATACATCGTGTTGTTCAAAAAAACAATTTTTAGGGTTGAAGTGAACACACAGCAATACAGCTTCCGTTGCTGACTTCAGCACACCACGGCCATGAACCCGTTGTGGCTCTCTCTGAGTCTCTGTGTGCTGCTGCGACTGTGTGGTGTCCAGCTGCCTCCACTGTTGCGTTCTTGGCAGTCCATTCCACTGGCTATCCTCGATGAGTTGCATGAGGCCAAATCTTTTTTGGGTGTAGAGAGAACTGTTTGCTTTATGTTAGGGCTTGAATCATGTGTATGATTTTCAGATGTCTGTGTAGGTTGCAATTGATTCTGGGACCCAGTTTGTTTTTGCGAAGGCTTTTTCTCGAACCTTTGGGCAAGACAACTTCGTGGACTTGGTGCAGTTGGTTTGTCTCCGAGATGACACGTATGACTGGGAGGCATTGCAACGTGGAGTTGGTGCCTTGAGAGATGCATGGATGAGGTATCAACGCAGACATCCGGAGCCTTCTGCAGCTGTGACCGCTGCTCTTCGGACTCTGATGGGCCGAGTGCAAGCACAGAGAGAGGATCATGTGGTAGCCCAGCAATTGGATGACATGTTGCAGGCTGTGCAGAGAGACGATGGCAACGCTGCTGTGGTGTCTTCTGAAGAAGAGCAAATTTCGGACCCTCGAACACCAGATCGTCCTCGGAGTTTGCCGGCTGTGTCTGTGCAATGTGGAGATTGATGTGTGATTTACTTGCCTGCCAAACAATCTTCTTTGCTCCCTCCGCCTTCAACGACTTCGGTTGGTTCCTCTTCTATATACTTGGTGTGTACGTAGAAAACACATATGTAGAGATGTATGATACCTGGCCTCGAAATATGAATACAGACTATATCCTCTGAAGATGAACACCAAACGACTTACAACCGAACGTTAACATGCCCCACCCCACCCCAACCCCGTGCCCCAACGTAGCATCAAGTGCGGGTGCAAGTGCAAACGAACGTTAGCATGCCCCACCCCACCCCAAACCAGTGCCCCACCATAGCAAC
>VSDK01011008.1:103394-123462 GCA_009767595.1 Symbiodinium kawagutii | reverse complement strand
CCCGCTCCTCCGGCTACCACAGCAACTGCTTGCACTACACGCACTACTTGCAGTAGTGCTACTACTGCTGCTGCTGCTACTGCTACCACCACCGCCACCACTACCACTACAACGACGACTACCACAACGACGACTACTATACGAGTACAACAAATGATACGACTACTGCTACCACTGCTACAGTACGCCTACTGCTACGACTACTACTACTACTACTACTACTACTACTACTACTACCACTACTACTGCTACTGCTACCTCTTCTACTACCACAACTGCATCTACACCTGCATTTGCAACAACATCTGCATCTACACCTGCATACTCCTACCACATACACTACTACATTCTACATACTACGAGTACCTACTACCTAGCACCTGCTTCTGCCCACCACTACCTGCTACGGTCATGGCCAGTACTAGTGTTACAAGTGACACTCTTACTCCTACTGCTACTCCCACTCCTTCTCCTACTTTTGCTGCTCCTCACTGTTTGAACAACTCTTTGCTCTTGACGCATCCACTCACTCGCCAAGGCACTGGCAGAATAAGTCATGTGGAGCTTCGCGCGGGTTATCCACGTCAAGGCATCCGCAGAGCACTTTTGCAGTACAAGGAGGAGGATCAGCAGCGTTGGCACCGACTGCTGAAACCAGGTCTGAGTCTTGCCTAAGCACGCAATCGGTTAAAGACGTTTGGAGGTCCCCGATGGCTCATGACAGGACGACCACATATAATATAGCTGTCCATATAGGTGGCATGCCCCGACCACTGTCATCGCAACTAAAGTATCCAAGATATGAACGTCTCAGAACAAACATTCCACTTGTACTTGCACAAATGAACTTTTGCTGTACAAAGCAGCTACGACGCAGCAAAATATTGTTAATTCATCAGCTAGAATACAAGCCTTGACATTAGTTTTTTCATAACGTAGAATTAATATGATTCTACGACCATTGTAGGCTCATGTCTGACCTATCGTGTTCACTTCGGGCGGTCATCGAACATCATGAGAGTAAGCATGTCCTGCCAAATTGGGAAGTACCTTGACACAAAAGTAACATCCTGGCATTTGGTTGCAGCCCTCCTTGTAGCTCCAAATCACTTCCGATTTAGATGCCCTTGAAAGGGTCACATGGGTACCCCTGGCTCTCAATCGCTCCCTCCCAACAGCCAGTCATCACTCACAGAAAGCCTGCACCTGGACAAGGCCCATAGGTCACCTTTGGTGGCGATTTCCCAGTGACACTTGATATAACTGAAAGTCTACGTGCACACAAGCCGTGCAACCGTGCACATGCAAAGCATTGACACTTGACACGAATAGTACGTACAAACGTGGCGCAGTTCACATGCATATATGTGTAAATATGTGCATTATTACATGGCAAGAACGTAACGTTTTACTTATACATCTATACATATTACATGACGTTACGCTAAACTACACCACTTCACGTTACAAAACATTAGAGTACAATAGGTACATACATTGAGTGCAAACAAGTTAGACAGGCGTAACCACATGCACAAATACTTGCGCAACCATCTTTTGGGTCTGGTCTTGTCTGCCGATGAGTTTCTTTCCTGAACTTGTGGTGTGCTTGCAGCATCACGGCGGCTGAGCACGCCTCACACAGGGGAACATGGTACCAAAATCCTGCAGCTAAACCCGCCAAGAAAAAACAATTGGAAAATCAGCTCTGCTAGAAGCGGATGCAAGTATCGCTTGATCTCCAAGTCCGTTCAACACATTCTGCGCAATACACGTGTTACATCGTCATATGCAATACATATCCGCACAAAAAGAAACAACAACTACAGCACATATATGAATACATTTGTGGGTAGGAATACATACCTGGGTAGGCAAATGTGGGTATGTAGTCATATGCATATGCATGTGTGCATAAGTCCAGGTCATGTATCTGCCAATGCGAAATTGTGAATGAACCTATCCAGCTGTATTGATATGATTGCTTTTTTGCTCATCACCGTCTTCAGGAGTTCATCCGTGTCTATCTCTTGTACAAATGGGTATGTATATCATTGTACATCTGTATGCGAGCGGCTGTTTTTATTCTTGCAAAATCTCTTGATGCTACTTTGAAGGGCGGACCCGGCCTTTAAAATACAATAAGGACTGGATGAGGTCATTTTGTGGCCCTATCTCGTTCAATTGTACGTCAATCATATAGAGAAGGTCTTGAGATGGGCACTAACACAAACAGATCTCGTTCGGCGAGGAGGACCCACCTCGTTCACCAGCTAATGAAAGGGCAAAAACAATCCAATCCGTTTGCTTGGAATGAATTGCACAAATAAAAGTCGACAGTCGTTGCCCACAAATGTGTTCAAATATGTGTGTGTGTGTTCATGCATTCCTGAAAAGTTAGAGCCTTATCAGAGTATCAATCGGTGCGCGAGCTGCCACACCCTGAAGCCCACAGGGGCAGGGTTGCAACAGCTGGCGCCTACGAGAGCCGTGGCAGTGACAGCTCCTGCGATAAGACCAACGTTTCCCTTCACGAAGTGGACCGCTGGCCAGTCCACCTGGTGGCCGCGACCCATGGTGGGACTCTCTCTATCTCTCCATCGCCATGCCGAAGGTTCAGCTGGGACAGTTCATATCGGTTCAGTAACCGGTTTTTTGGAGTGCTGACAATCTCCCGGTGGGTGCATCTTTCCAAAAACTTTACTGTACATATCCAGCCCGAGGCGTTTTTGATGAACAAATTTTCCTTAGCTTCCTGAAATCACGTGTGATGGTAAATGCTGAGGGTTCAAATTTTCAACACATCCCTCCCCAAGCAATCTCAATCGGTTCCCTGATTGAACAGCTTCAAGAATATCATTTTATGAGAAAAAGGGTAGATGACAAGCCTGCAACTCGTCAAATGGCATTCCCAGCTGTCCAGGGCTGTCTCACAACACTCCCGGACCATCGAGAAAGTCTCGGCAGGGCCATATCTCATGCATCTGCATGGCCCCATTTAAAATACTTCTCTGTCCAAATGTGTTCATTCCAAATGCGGGCTTACCTGTTCACATGTACCCCTATAGCTGCTTCGTTTCCCTTTTTTAATCAATTAGATGGTTACTAGGCACCATCATTTGTGGACAACCCCACCTACCCAACAACCTTCCACTTGTAAACGTTGATTGCTGCATGCCCACGTCTCCGCAGAACTTCAATGACTTCACCGCCATTGATCTCACTTGAAAATCTGGAAGAAATCTTGCAGGACAACAACAATAACAACAACAGATTGGTAGTTCTCACTGCAATCATTTAGATCAATTTCGTCCATACAAATCATCATGTTATATTCTTTAGGTATGCTTTTCGAGTAAGAAACTACTTGGGACATGACTTGAACCACCAACCAGCAACAATCATCCACCTCCGGCGATCGCCTGGGCGTTCACTGACTCTGCAGAGGTTCTCGTCCCCACATGCAGAAACGAGGCTCGCGACGTCGAAAGCCGTACCCCGTGAAAGGCACGACTGCTATGTATGTCACCTCAGCGCGCTGGAGGTTCTCCCAGCACAGGCCTGAAATGGTTGGCACAAGGGTTGACATGGCTTCAAACTATATATATATATAGGATACTATAAACATCATGTATATATACAATATGTTTGGTATACCAACGTCTTGGCTTAAGACATCTCAAGACCAATGTCTCTGGATAGTGTAGTGTTGGAATTGTTGTTCTGTTTCCGCAACTGCGACCTTTTGTTCGTTGGCTTTTGCTATCCCTAAAATAGTTGGTTCAGAATTGTGGAATGCTGAACTAGCCCAAGGGACAAAATCTATACTGCCTTTCAAAATCAATAACACCTGATATTGTTCTGGATTATGCCAATTCGGGATTGTAATGTCAATCGTTGATCTTCACTGCACCAATTAATTAACATATACGCCATCATGGCGAGAAAAACAACCATAGATCATATGCTTGATGGCATAGATCATATATGCTTGATGGTTTATGCTGGAAAGGGTTGGGTTTGTGGAACCACTCACCGAAACCAGGGAAGAGACCGAGACCTCAGGTCCAACATGGTCCAACAATCCTTTGTACCACGAAACCATAACAGCATCAGCTGGTACAACACTGAGACCTAGGAGGATCATCCATGCTGCCCCAGCCATACCTTGGACTTCCACATGTCAAGGACTGATCCTTTGATGCATGGCATGTTCACGGCATGAAACAGGGCAAACATCGCAGGTTCACGGCACATGACTTCTGGGGATCTCCAGCGCTGCCAAGACTCCGATGAGTGCCTCGGCTGCTACCAGCATCAAAATCCCACAGCGGACCACCGCCTGCGATCGGGCGACCGGGCGACATCGGCCTTTCCGCCGTGGCTGACGTTCCATGGCGCTTTCGCAGGCTGCGCAGTGGGCAAATGGATGGCCAAATGCCCGAAACAATCTGCAACTGAACATGCTGATTCTCTGCCAGCCTCCAGCATTGATTCATGATGATTCGGCACACCAATCCACATTTGAGACCTTGTGCATGTCAGCTCTTTTGTGGATCAATTTCATTCTTGACCTTGTCGCTGTGGGCAATCCTTGATGTCCCAAGTCTTCATTGGAAAAAACAATCACGTGTCATGTTGTGGGCAAGAGGTTCAAGCGTTGTGGTGTTTTTTCCTTATTTGAAATGCGCTTGCCGCTGAACAGCTGACGATTGACCATGGACGATGCTGGCTTCCCAAGCATCATTTGTGACCTTTGATTCCAACGGCACCATCTATGTGTTTAGCTGAATTGCCTCTGTGCTTGCCATTGTCAAAGCTGGTGCCTTGTAGGGCAACTGCGGATGCAGCACGTCATCCAAACCCTTTCCCACATACCAGTAGCGCTGACTAGTTAATAACTCACACATGCATTAACCATCCGTGGTAAAGGATGTGCACTACAACAAGGGAGTAATATATATATATATATATAATTCCTACAGCAATTGAACAATAATATTGCAAAGTAGAGTGCTATGCAATGCTGCTCCAATCTGTTCCAAAGAATGCATCCTAGCCTCAGCAAAAATAGTTGCGATGACTTAGCCAACGATCAGCCACTGAATCGATGGGATTCCCATGATCGCCACATGCCGACATTAAGCGCATCCAATTCCTAGGCTCACGGCGTGCTGCATGGCAAGGAATCACCAAGTCATACATCAGTTGTCAACGCCTGTTGAAATTAGACCCTGGCTCCGTCGTCCATCCTTGGGGTTCCAACCGAGGATTCGTTGAGGAGCTGACAGTTCATGATGGGATGAAAGCCTAGCCATCCTATTTGTTGGGATGTACAGGACTCTCAACCAAAATCGTATCAGCAGCTATGGTGATGCAAGTGGATGCTCATGTGAATCAACACAAGACTGGCAGGCAACCTTCGCTTCCTCCTACGGCCCCACCAACGGCTCGACATCAACTGACCGCGGTTCCCAATGTTCCCGTTCCCAAGTCCATGCCCTGCGTTGGGCGTTGGGCACCAATATATGAATGAAGCGAAGGGGCATTCCCGTAGAGTGGTCGTAGCCATGTGGCAATTAGCTGCTGTTCAAAACCACTCTCTCGTCCAGCCACTTCCAAACAAGTACGCTAACTGGCCGGCACACGGGTGTACAAATGGCGGTAATTAGCCCTAAACCATCTCAAATTCCTGACGCTTCTATGAGCAAGAGCGTCCAGCTGTGGGGTATTGTTTTCTCGCAGCGGCGACGCGACATGGTGCCGACAGGCCAAGCTGGGGTACGGGAGGCAGCTGCGAGAATGGGGCGCTGATGCGCTCTACACCCAGCCGCGTTTTTTCTCACCGTCCCAAGTGGGCAGCAAGCACCATAGCTGTCATGTGAACGATCTTAAGATGGTGTACCCTTTGTCCATGGTCATCCATAGTCATCCATAGTCATCCATGATCAATAATTAGCTTGGAGCTTGACAGCTGTCTCTGGCAGTACTGCCCGTCAGCGGGCCGGCCGGCATGTCGTTTGGGTTCATGTGGATTTGGTCCACCGGAAGCAAGCGCAATGGCTGATATCCAGTGTCAGGCCGCCCATGACACCAGGGCATTGAACACCCAATTGGCAACGACTTAGTTAGGTGAACCATGAATCATGAATCTTCATTGACCGTCATCCACTGAAACAGCATGAATAAGCATTCATGATGAAGCTATGCTTTGATCTCTGAATGATTGACATGGACGAATCATATCCTGCTTCGTGAGCCCATATCCATTTGCAAAGACCCAGCAATGATCTCGTCCTCATTAGTTGAAAGCTACAATGGATGGCACGATGCTGGGCAAGATGGTGCATGACCATGCCGAGCATCGCAGGAAGGTACAAAACCCATAACCATCATGACATCATGGATTATCCAGGAATTGACCCTCAGCAAACCATTGATTAAGCATTAACTAAACCTTAGCTAACCACTTGAGATGCTACGAGGCGAAGATTTCAGCTTGTTCAAACGGATAACACTAAGTTTGGTTCCTAAATGTTCATTATCAACCACTGCTCTAGCGGCGACCTCGACCGCGCGAAACGCGCCCTGAGTATGCCATGTCCTGCGACCGCGGGAAGTCGGCGGCTAGACGACCAGTCCAAATGGTACATCACATGAATCAGAACCAAGAAACGCTATCAATCACTATAAATCACTTTCAACCACCGTAATCACCATAAATCATATACAAACCACTGTAACACATCACGTTAAACCACCATAATCACCATAAATCATATACAAACCACTGTAACCCATCACGTTAAACCACCATAATCACCATAAATCACATATAAATCACCGTGTATCGTCTTAAGTCACTATCAACAACCAAAGACCACTATAAATCACTGGCGTTTTTCACCCAATATATATATCATTTTAAGTCACTCTAAACCACATATAAATCACCATAAACCACTATAAATCACTGATTTGATGCTTCCCGGCGCCTGTCTCGGTCCCTGTCCTCAAGCCAATCTGGTGGATCGGATGCATCGGCGTCATCCTTCTTCGCCTCCCAAGGCGAGGATGAAGATGACGTCAGACAGTGAACTTGATCGGAATATATGGCTATGTTAACCAACAATAACAGCTATAGCTAATGGTTAATAATAGGGGGGAACAACTAGCAAGTATAGGGGATTTACCTGCTATTTATGGGTATGGGTCAATATTAACCAACAAAATAGCGGGCTAATGGTTAATATTATGGGATAATGACTAACAACTATAGGGGATATATACCAACTATATGGCTATGGGTCAAGCAGTTAACCAACCAACCCATGGTCAACTAGCTGGTTAGGGGTAAATAATAGGGGATGATAACTAACAACTATAGGGAATATACCAACCATATATGGCGAGCTGGGTCAAGCAGTTAACCAACCAACTAATGGGGCTTAATAAGCAACAAACTCATAGGGAAACAAAGGTGAATGATAGGGGAACCAGGGGTACGGGGTTTTGACCCAGAACCATACGTGGGCCCCCCTGGTTATAAGTTGATTTTTAAACCATTTTATTATAGTTATATGTGCCATAACTGGTAGTTACCTTGGTTATAAGCCAAGTTAGCTAGCTAAGGGGGCCCAGCATGTATCTGAATATTGCTTGGTGGTTGAACCATGTCGAACCCAATATGTTGGTGATTGGCATTGAATGGTTAAGCAACAAATAACCACCACAATATTGATTGTAAATTTGTTGGTAGTTTTTCAGCGTTGATCACTATAGTGGTTTTTCAATCACTAGCCAATTAACACCAGTCAATTACTAATCAATCACCAACCAATATTGGTTGTGTTAATCAGTTTGTAATTGAACCCGATACTATTTGGTGGTTATCAGCAACAATTGGTTGGTTGATTGGTATTGATTGATCTGATTGAACCCAAAAACAATTTGGTTGCTTTTCCATCGGTTGAACCCCCTTTTCATGAAAAACATGAATCAACCAACTGATGGTTACAAATTACTAGAGAAAAAACACGTTTAAAACCATCAGCCAGAATACCTATCCGATGGAGATGCAAATATGTACATGTGCATCTCATAAAATTCGACAAGTTGAGTTTGTTCAATGTTTCGTTGATACACAAACGAGATTAGATTGCATAATGCTTGGACTTGTCATCCTTGAGAATCTACGGTTAAAGGAAATAACAGCCGCAATTTTATAATCAAATGAGATTAAACTCTGATAAACATAGAACATCAATACGTGTCTAGGTAGACAGATGAATGGATGGATGGATGGATAGATGGAAAACCGGATGGATGGAGAGCGGGAGAAATGGTCACATTAAATCACATTTAGAAACACAAGTGTATAACATACATACATAAAAACAAATATTTAAAAAACATATACATATATATATATATATAAATATATCCTCACCCCCCCCAGAAACCCCCCTTGCCATGACGAAGATGTAAACTTTTCCTCTCTTCCTTTAAATGCTAGTAGTAATAAGAAAAAAACCTCTATTGTATCTATTCTCTTCTTGTCTATGAATCTCTCTCTTTCTTTATTTTCAAATGTAAGATAGCACAATAAATGATCTATTATATTTAGTTTCTTCTTCTTTATGATTCTCTGTTTCTCAAAATAATAAAGATAAAACAGACTCTCTATCATATTGGTTCTCTTCTTCTCTATGAATCTCTCTCTCCCTGTCCCTATGGGATAAAATCATTGATTTCCTTCTTCTCTATGAATTTCTCTCTCTCTGTCTCTATGAAATAAAAGATTCAATTCTCTATTATGTTCATTTCCTTTTTCTCTCCGATTCTGTCTCTGCCTAAGATAATCAATCTTCTAATATATTTCTTTTTCTCTATGATTCTCTCTCTTTCTCTAAATGTAAAATAATTATGTATTAAAATCCTCTCTTCTCCTCTTTGGCTCTCAACATAAAATTCCATATTATATTGATGGTTTTCTTCTCTATTGTTACCCCTCTCTCTACAAACATAAGAGAATGAATTCTCCAATGATCCTCCCTCTAAATGTATATACGCGCATATATACTTATGACAAAGATTTTGAAATTCTCTACTATATTTAGTCTTTTCTTCTCTATGATTCTCCCTCGCCTTCTGTGCATATAGTAAATTCAATTCCATTTTGTTCATGATCTTCTTCTATTTGATTTTATATCTCTTTTCCTATTTTTCTTTTGAAAAATACAATAGATTCTTTATTATAGAACAATAAAATAAATTCTCTATTATATGTATTATCTTCTTCTCTCTGATCTTGCTGCTCTCTGTGTATATAGCAGTTTAAGAGATTGTCTATTATATTCATTCTCTTCTTCTCTATGATCTTCATTCCCTCTATATTTAGCAATTAAATAAATTCCCTATTATATCTATTCTCTCCTTCTGTATGATTGTCTTTTATCTAGTTTCTGCTGGGGGGAATCGATAGCCACCGTCACTAAATTACCACATGGTACATGACGCAGCAAAACGCTCTCCCCGGACACCCTCCTCCCCAGGTCAGGGCGCGTTTCTCTGCCTCAATGTCAAGCCTGCCCCCCAGACCCCTTATCTCACTTCGTTCGCAAACAGCAACGAGCCAGCTAGCTGGCTTTCGTAATATAGTATATGAATAGTCTGCTTCTCTATGACTCTCTATATTTGTACAAAGAATAATTTGGGAAATTGCTTATTGGATTTACAGACGAGGGAGTGGGAGGCGGAGACATGAACAGTGTAGAAACACAATGTTTTTAGCATGCTTATGCATTTTCGAATTTGGAGTTGGTTAATCAACTTTAAGACTTGCCCATGAGCTGTGATCTTTGGTTGCTGAATTGTACCCAAGTTTTTGCTATTTCTGAAAACGTAAGTAATTTCGAGAAAACCACAAAAAAGTAAAAACACCAATTTTCCAGAGGTCTTGAGAATGGGGGTTGAACAAAAAACAAAAAAAACCTCGAGAAAACCAAAAAAACAAAAAACCAATATTCTTACACTCTTTGGCAGGGGTTCTCTGTAACTCTTTGGTGGGGGCCTGGATGAAAAACCAAAAAACAAGAAAAACAATTGTCCAGAAGTCTTAGGAATGGGAAGGGGGAGGAAAGAGTCTTAGAATATTGTTTTTTTTTGTTTTCTCGAGGTTTTTTTGGTTTTTCATCCAGACTCCCACCGAAAACCAAAAAAACCTCGAGAAAACCAAAAAAAACAAAAAAAAATCAATTTTCCAGAAGTCTTAGGAATGGGAAGGGGGAGGAAAGAGTCTTAGAATATTGTTTTTTTTGTTTTTCTTTTTTTGTTTTTTTTGGTTTTCTCAAGGTTTTTTTGGTTTTTCATCCAGACCCCCACCGAAGAGTTTCAGAATATTGTTTTTTTTTGTTTTTTTGTTTTCTCAAAGTTTTTTTTAGTTTTTTTCATCAGGGGGCTTACCCAAATGTTTGTGAGATACATTGAATTGATAATTTTGAAACGCTTAAAATTACCTACCTTCCACATTGAATTGAGGTAGGGGGGGTTCTGGGGGGGGGGGGGTGACCATATATATATATATACACACACACACACATATATATATATATATGTATGTAGAGGTAAAGGAGTAATTAGAGAGGGAGAGAGACAAATGGATAGTTGGGTGGGCTGGACCTATGTGCAATTTGGATCCAATAGATTGAATAGATACATAGATTGATGAGTAGACAAATGGACAAGTAGAGAGCATGAGCATTGTAGATGAGATTATAGAGTTGATAATCACATCCGGGTTTGATGGATAGTGTTGTAGATAAACAACAAAGCAACCAAAAGGTAAATAGGTAGGTAGATACATGGATGGATGGAAGAATAGATAAATAGATTCTGGATGGACGGATGGACGGATGGACGAATGCACGGATGAATGGATGGATACAGTAATTAGATAGGTAGATCGATTGATTGATAGATTAAGGCTGGATTTGGCGTATCTAGACTATGCCGGAAGATGCTGGAAGTAGAGTATGTATATGTAGCATGGATTGTAAAATGGATCGGCAGGCTCCGCCGAAACAAGAAGGAGCGAACATAAGCAAACATCGAAATCAGCAAACCACCAACTGTACAGCATAGGTGGCGCAAGCATGAGCACATATGGCTGTTTCTCAAAATAGGGCTACCCCCATATCATCTAATATTACTCATTGGTAGTAATAAACCAACCACTGTTGGGTGGTACCCCATTTTGAGAAACCACCATATAGCTTCTCCCCTCACCTGTGGACACCCCATCAATCCGACTGCTTGGGACTGCCTCTTTCATCGCCTTCACGATGCTCTGAATAGACGGCTCACCTAGGTGCGTGGCTGTGACTTCCATAGCGCTGACATAAGGCGCCTGTCTCTGAAGGATGGGTCACGTCCTGCACATCTCTCGTTGAATAGTCAATAGCACCCTGCTTTAGCAATAACTGCTCATTATGCAAATCCAAATGTTAAAAAACAATAAACCACAAACCATCAAACGAACAGAAACTCACAGGCACGTTCGAACATGACCCAAGAGTCTTGCAACCGTCCGGGCAATAAACAACAAAGGCAACAAGCTTAAAGCCCACATTGACGTCCGGACCTTCTGACTAACCGTTTGACGTCAATTGTTTTCAAACTTGAGGCGTGACTGAAAGAAGTACGTGGAAGCTTTGGATCATCGTCTTGACTTTCACCAATCGATCTATGAAAGAATAGACCCGCCAAGCACATCAACAAAAACACAAATCAAAACCATTGTTGGGATGATGACCATATTTTGCCTGGGCTGGTTTTGCCCACCTGCTAATCCTTGCTTGGTGAAGGACGGTCATCATTGCGAACACAAGTGATGGCATCTTTCTTCCCGGTTCCCACGCGTGCCAGGGATTTCGGATTAGTTTGCATTGCTGGACCACGGCTGTTTACATCAATCCTCCACAACATCACAAATCCATAGACCATAAATATCCACAGATCCTTATTGAAGGTATACCATCTTACGCACCCCTGTGATTTTGCGAATCTGGATGAGCACCCGAAACCGCGCTGTTGCCCAGCGCCCAGTGGCTCCGGCCCACAAAGGAAGTCGCTCTTCCCTTGTTGCCAATGCGCCCGGTCCTCGGGGTCACTCTTGGGGTATCTTGGATCCGGGAGAAAGGATAGGAAAAACCTGCATCCAAGTTCCATAGGCGCTGGATACACCATTTTGCCTGTAAAATCACATTTTCTCAAGTAAAGCAACATACAAAAGAACAAAGTGTAAGAATAAACAAGTGGTGTTGCCACTGGGTGATGATTTTCCGCGACATCTTGCACGTACAACGAGCTATGGCTGATACGGCTTCCCTCTTGCATTTCCTTTCATTGCTATTGCTAGCATTCGAGCCAGGGATTTCACAACGTGCCAAAGTAGAATCCTTCTCAGTGGCAGTCAAGCCTGAACTTCACTTCAATATCCATTGCTCATCATTGTAAGCTATCGTAACCCAGTAGCTGAATGCACATGAACCGTGGCTCTAATGAATCGCTATACCACAAGGTTGGTACCTTGGGATTCCTCCACCGTTAAAGCAGTGGCTGATCCTTTTTAGTACATTAAACCCCTTGGTAAAACTATGCTTGTTAGATTTTGCTACAATAAGCTTTCATGAATAGAAACGGTAAAATACAGTAGAACAATGGTACCGTTGGAATCCCAGGGTTATGTAACATGGCCTTCCAAAAACACAATCGCAACGACTCAGCACCTAAATCGGCCCAAAAGGTCCTGCCAATGCGGTGCACGTAGGTTTCACCTGAGAGTATGTTAGGCATCAAAACTTTCGCGGTTGGATATGGGGGGACGGAGTTTTAGACCGGGCATGCTGAAATAAATCCATAGGAATGTAACGGATCAGTGGCTATAATGGCCGGGAAACTCCTGTATCCTGATGTCAAGCGGGGTATGAGCAGGTATGACCATGTTTGACCATGAATGAGCAAACAAATGTTAGATGTTGGTGATTGAGCCGCTCATCTTTCACTGCACCGATTCTGAGTGGCTTAGTATAGACCACTCGCACAGATACATAATACAAATGCATCTCATACAAACATCAGATACATACTCACTCGGCAACTCCAAAACAGCCAGATTCATATGAACAAATTTCTGAAGTTTTATGTTGATCCTACAGCCTATGGCCTGCTACCTGGGTCTTTGCAGGTGCTCCTGAAATGTTCAAGTTGAAGCAAACAATGAAGACTGTCTTTCAAGTCTCGGATGGCTGTGCAGTTTCATATTTCCATCAGTTGGGATGGGGGTCTGTCCACCTAAATGATTCCATGATTCCAAATAGTGGAGAGGTGCTTTCCCTGATTGCATCCCCAAATCATAATCTCCCAATGGCCGAAAAAAAAACATGGTCAGCACCATTCTACAGTGAACAATCAAGACTGTAGTTGTACCCAACAATTGGTATCAACATGGGGTTGTACAACTTCTACTTCTTGGTATCACCACCATTGAACATCCAGAACGGGGTTGTCATCCCCACTTCTGCTGCGTCGGACAAGCATCCCCCAGGACGGTCCCTTGGGATCCCCAGCCATCATTGGGCAGATCGTAGTTCACAATGTGATCAATGCCTGGGACGTCCAAACCACGTGCCGCCACATCTGTGGCCTCAGCGGTGGCCCCATCCTGTCATGGTGATTTGCATGGGAATAAGCTGATGGGAACAAGCTGATGTCTATGTAGGGATTGAAAACCCATGCAAATGAAAGAATCTACGACAGCGGTAAGAAAAAAATGAAACAAACTACACGGGCAAGCCCACTTCTATTTGATCTAATAAGTGATTATCCATGAGCATCAAGACTGACGAATGCGAGTCAATGGGACGTCTCTCCTTCTAGGAGGGCACTAGCGCTTTGAACATCTCAGACCAGCAACGGCTGGAAACTTGAAAACAGTAAACTTGGTTTGTCTCCGTTGTTTTGTCCTTGGTCACTTTTTTTGTTCATTGTCTTCGTTGCCCGGCGACGTTTGTTTGCATGTCTCATTTGAGCGCCATTTCTGGCACAGGAAATTAGAACATATCAAGGCGGCGCAAATCCACAACATGACAAGCACATCACACAATCACAGTATGACTGCAATGCTAAACCAACAGAAAGCAGTCACGTGACATAGCATAATGACCTGGCATGATCAAACACATACATTACAACATAACATTTACAACCCACATAACGAGGAACAACAAAAAACCTCAAGTTAAAGCATGAGAACAAGAAACATACGACAAACAGTGACAGAATCTAATGGCAAGAACTTGACAAAGCAAACACATATGAGGACCGCCAGCATCTACTGGCAAGATTTTCAGACTGCTGGCACCAACTCGGCCGTGAAACTACCTTGATGCCAAGATGCAACGAGCACTTTCACACGTCCAGCCTTTGCATCCGACAAAGCACGGTTGCGCTGGTTCTGCGGCGTTCCTGCTGGCCGAAGAATTCGTGGAGAAACATCATTTTTTTGAGGTTGCACACCAAGAGTTTTGCACACAACCCGGAGGTGTCTACCCCGAACAAGGCCATAGGATGCTGGCTCGAAACAGTCAATCAGCATGTTCAAGACTGGAATGCTTTGAAAATTGAAAGCTAAGTTGTGCCCACAGGGTTCTAACACAAAAACCTGTTGGATCTCTCCCCAGCATTCAGATCTGGTAATCAAAGCATTGAGACAATTTGTATAAGCAACGCAAGAGTGAGAATTCAGGTTCCACAGGCAAAAAGATGCTGTTGATGCCACTGGAAAAGTTGGCACTCGAAGTTCATGGCCACACTAGAGTCACTAGAGGGATCCGACAAAGACATGACAACATCAACCACCAACACGTCATCAAACACAACCAACACCAAAAAAAGTTAAATGCAACGAAACACCCCATCTACAGCGTAGAGACTTGGAAAGTGATAACTTTGCTCTTGTTCTTACGATTTCTTATGTTACATGTGCGGCTTTACACTTTCTGACTGGTGGTGTCAACCCGTAAGAAACATATTTCCTATTTGTCAACCAACTATTTGCCAACACCTGGGAAGGTAACAATAATGTTTAGAGCCAACTGCCAGGTATTCTTGCCGTTTCTCCGTCTATTCCCCATAGATAAGAGTTATGAACCACCAGCCGATCATAAAATATCAACGGTTTTCCCTAAAACAAGGGAAAGTAGCCATTGCTATTCTCTAGAGTTAACCATTGATATTTCATAGGTATCAACAGGTAACCGATGATATTCCCAATAGTTCCCAGTTGATCATTGATGTTCCCCATAGTTAACCATTGCTATTCCCCATAGTTAACCATTGTTTATCTATGTCAAAATCGACTGTGGCCGGCTCTCCTCCATGCATCGAGGTAGATCGAATGCCGCGCTCTTGCAGCTGAGAAGTGATGTCATCCACCGTGTTCTGACGGAGGCGAGTAAGGCGGCGGGTCGGACAGTCACTGATTCATGGGAAATACTATAATATTGAGACCTAGCTTGACTAGGGTACTATACACTAGGGTACTAAAAACTAGTCTAGGCATGTCTAGGCTACTATACTATAACTGTCAGAACTAGTATAGACTAGGTTCACAGAGGAACTATGAAATAACTGGGGGATGAAACATCAGGATATAAGATACATATCACAGCTACTGGGGATATCACTCAGGATTCCTATACATATCACCCAGATTCACCCAGGATATAACTAGGGTAACTGAGGCTGTTCCAATGACAACCCGGCCTATCATCTAGTACCAAAAGAGTTCAAATAGGTACAAAAGTTTTCTCCAACAACAATACACGAAATGTTCTGTGTTGCATGCCTGTGGCGCACAAACAATCGCAAACACTAAGATGAAAATGGTTTGTTCTGGACAACAACTGCCAATGTAGAGATGCACAAGCCATTTTGGGCCTTTGCATGCGCACATATGTTCATTTTTGATGGTTTTCAATCAGGCACGGACTTTTTCAGAAGGACAAGCACTCTTGAATTCCAATCATTGATTCGATCTAGCTAGATTAAAAACATGCCACACTAGACCTTTGATCATTTGGCAATTATCCCCAATGCTAAGCATCAACATTCATCTCACTACTTCCGTGCGATTGCCTTGGGGCACCGGTTAGGCATCCCGCATTGAGACACCACTGTCCACTCCAAAACTATCCTAGACACAAACGGTGCAAGTTTCCAGTTGCCCTTGGGACAACCTTTATTTGACTTTTTCCAGCACTTCACTTCAGGTGGAAGGGACTCCAGAAAAGAGCTGCTTCACGAACTTGGAGCGACGATCATCCCACTGAATTGCAACTGGGGTTGGTCCATCAAGCAGCATGGCGAACATGCAACAATGCCCCGCAGTGCACGGGGGCCGAGCCGGGGCCGCACCTTTGTGTTCGCGAAAACAATGGTCTTCCGAGGATCACCGTTCTCATCAGTGACCTGTGAGCGCAAGCTGCTGAGGACGCAAGATTGCTTCTGCTTGGGGTCCCATCATCCGGCATTAATTCTCTTTTCAAATGCATGCGCATCCGAATAAATCAAAACTATTCAAAACTCATAAAACACCACCTTCTGGCCATTGGACAGGTTCTGTGAGCTTACTCATGGGTCAATAGAGATCGTTGTTTGTATGCCTGCTCCCAATTCTTTGAGATTGTTTCATATCAACGGCTGCTATACTTTGATGAATGTAGTTGTGTCAGCCCTAAATTCCTTCATTAAATGAATTTATAGCTGTTTTTTTAAACAGGAGTGGATGTTGCTACTGGTCGTGGCATAGCAACCCCATGCTGGATTCAGCAGCAAATTGGTCAGTTTCGAGGCCAACGCAAGATCAAAGAGCAAGCACAACATGCAAACATGCAAACAAAAAATACGCATAGATTCAAACTGGCTAATCTGATTGGTGGTTTTAACAACTACGAAAAAATAAATATTAGGCAACCAACTTCAACGAGCCAACAAATTGAAACCAACCAACTGGTGGATAGCCATTTCTGCAAAATGTTGATCAGCAAGCGGCAGGATGTGACGACACAAGAGCTGCCTATGTGACTCTGTGTTGAGCACTGGCGGGTTTGGTTCTGAGACCCCTTATGATCCAGGAGTGTTTCACTGCAAGTGACTCATCTCAAAATCACCAGACCACCTCGTTGGCTGAGTTCATCCTCCATCAGTTGCATGAAAATGTTTCGGTAAAAAATACAAGCTAGGTAATATCAAAATGAATAATGCAACTGTAATAGAAACCGTCTAACTTTCAAGAATATGCGGCCACATGTCGAAACCAACATCGAGCAGCAGTGATGCATCATGCACAGTATCATTTAAACTGGTCGGAGCAATGGATTTAGTTCTTGCGGGGGCATGTCTAAGGCACTGGTCACCCACAAATCGGTGGACAAATGCATATTACCTGCAAGTCAAGGCCTTAACATCGAATTGTCCAAGCACTTTCATGTGCAATATTCGACCCTGAGATTCTTTTTTATTCTCTCTCTCTCTCTCCATCGGATCTGAGAATTGCAGAAAACACTTTCAATCCTATTCCCAACTTGCGACTCGACCACGGTGCTGCGCATGCAAACACATCAGTGAAGTTCTATTCCCACAGTTTACTCTTGTAACTAGTTGGCATCAGTCTTCAATCTACTCTACACATCCCTGTCCGGCTATCCACTTATCTGCCGGTCTTGCCACGTCTGCCCTTTCAAACCCACTTTTTGCTACTCCGATATCTGAAAATCTCAAATTCCAAGTCATCAAATCTATAAATCAGTCCAATCCATTCATATTAGCTCTATTCAAATCCTATTAGTCAATAAATCCATTCCGTTCCTATGCTTCAAATCTAGCTACCCCTGCGTCGTCCACCCTGACTCGCCCCACGCCTCTTCCAAGAGCTCGCACAAGCGATCAAGCTTAGCGTCCCATGTAACCTCCAGGGATGTGCTTCCCTCGTTCCCTGACCCGAACGCAGCAGGTTAACGTTGAGTCAACGTGAGGTCACCGGAAGAACATTCGCAAATGATGATACAATGCTGTTGGCGATATTTCCCCTCGGCCCGAACCTTTGAGGATAGCCCAAGTTAGTTTGATCGTGTTTCGTTTCCACGCTGCTGGTTTCCAGTTGGCCGTATTATTGGGTATCGGTATTGGAAATGTTGAACATGTTCTTTGCAGCTTCTTTTGTCTGCAAGTGCATGATCGTGATCACACTTGTCATGATCAAATGCATCAAGCAAATCAAACGGCTGGGTGCAACTGGGATGGCCAGCGCTGAAGCAGCATGGCAAATTTTGTGTATTGCGTTCCTTAGCTGATGGTCATGGATGATAATCATCCTACCTGCAATCATGGCTCCCCGGCTATGGGATTCAATGGCTCCACAGGACTTCACCTTTCAGGAGAAGCGTGTGAAATATCCGCATTGATGGGCATTCATCTCAGGAAATCATCCCAACATGCACAAAGCACATCACCAGCAGCCTTCCAGAAAAGCAAACTGGGTCCTTTGAACAACCGAAGTCACCTGTGCTTTTCAGATCACAGCTGCTGAATCTGGGCTATACACATACGTGTCACGTAGTCAGGGAACAACCAACCAACCAACCCACCCACCCACCAACCAACCCACCAACTAACCAATCAACCAACCCACCCACCCACCAACCAGCCAACCCACCCCCACTGGTCCCAGGACCGCCTGCTCAAAGAACTGTTCCACATCTGTTGCTGCATGGCCCACCTGGACAACGCGCATCTGATGCGCATGCAGTTGTGCAATGATGTGCGCAACTCATCGCGCAAACGCACTAGGAAGTTTATCTATATACCAGGTGATATTTCTGCATTAGCACTTGCAAGGATTTCTGGTGAGTTTGGTTTGCAGCTTAACACCGTGCTGAGTAAACATGCCAACAATTGCGTCAACGGTTTCTTCTTGCATGTTCACCAGCTTTCTTTGAGTCGTGGATGGTCATGGTCCAATCCCATGTTATATGCATATATTACAGTTGCAACAAAACATAAATACAAACCAAATAACAAACACAAACACATGAAAAACCAGTATTTGCAACATATCAGCGCATGAGCATGCAGGCAAACGTAGCTTCCAAACACTACGCAGCAACGGAACGCTGCCTAATGCACGCTTGCTTGACAATACTTCAGGGCTATATACACCTTTTTTCAAACATCCAATTTAGCTTCTCCATTGGGAACTGGCGTGCATGAATCCTAAGCACCAGTAATAACAAGAGATCGCAGTCAAAGCTATCCTACAAAGTCCTGCACACCAACAACGAAGCTCAAGGCATCCAAGTGCTGCAGTTTAGGTAGACATGGTCGAGGTATGGCTTGTTGACATGGATCCATGTTCTGCAGGTACGCGCATGCAAAAAAGCAGCAAGCAAAATACTTTTTACCTTGAAGCCTCGCTGCAGTACACAAAATGCTAGGTATTGACATGTTTCCTGGGTAAAAGGAGCTTTCTAGGCTTGGCAAAGTCATGCAGTGACTGACACACCTAAGCACGTGCGGTGTGCCGACTGCGTCATAGTCAATCGCAGCCACTCAGGAATCTTAACAGCAAAATAAGATACACGTTGGCATTCTCCTGGTGCTTTGCTGAGCTCTTTGCGATACAACAATCATTGACAATCTGACAGGATCTGCGTGGCTGCACTTGGTTTTCTTTGGCAATGTTAGTTTTCCCGTTGCCTCATTGCCTCTTGTTTATCTTGTTTGCACCGTCAGTTACTTTGGAGGCTGGCCAGCAGTTTGGCGCTTCACATCGATCGATTAAGCGCACATAGCAGCAAGCAAAATACTTCCTGCAATGGATTCACAACCTAACATGGGCCATCTGCCGCTTTTTGTTTTGTGCTCCTCATGGTCCAGAGGAATAGACTGCTCTTCTCGCTGCACACGCCAGTGGGATGACACAAACACCTTACAGTGAATACAGGAATGC
>VSDK01011008.1:80196-103384 GCA_009767595.1 Symbiodinium kawagutii | reverse complement strand
CGTATTAGCACCATACAACCATGAACCGAGCAAGCGCTCTTGTAGGCTTTGTCAAGGGCAAACTCCGAACATGTGTACATCCACTGGTACAGATTGGGGTGTTGATGAAAGCGCTTCGCCTCACTGGCAAAATGGATCATTCGGAAGCTGGCTTCCACCAATTTCAACAGCGATCATTACAACCATCTATCTAAAAAAGGTAAGGGCTTTGGGGTCGTCGCCTGTCGTTTCTTCAGTTGTTGACCTCTCAAAAACAAGAAAATTGCTAGACACTACGTTCATCAAATATTTCTTGGTTGCTCATCACATGCCTCTCTACATTTATTTGTTGAGTTGCAGTATTTATTAAAAGACGCAATCACATATACAAAGCATGACCATAGTTGTACTGAAATTGCTATCACATATAAACCGTCCGGCAGCAACCTTAACCTAACTTGACTCTGTTTTACACCGCCCCCGTCTTCCGCCGGTGCCGTCCCATGCCTGCCCCACGGAGATTCCAAAGTAAGATGGATCCAAATAGTCCAAAGCCATGTCTTGCATCTCCTGAAGCAATACCGCATTCACACTATAAAGCACCATTTCCCTACCAATTAAACTATAAACATGTATCAATGCAAGAAGTATACAAACCAAACACTATCTTAATATATCAGTATGTTATGTTTATGTGTGCAAGTGTGCGTGATACATCTGTGATGTATCTGTGCATCAACGCGGCAAGGGAAACTCTGGCGGCACGAATTGGCTAGCTCGAGGTACAAGAGCGCTGTAGACTGTAGATGAGTGATTTCGGCACATGCGTCAGAAAACAAACAAACATTAAAAAGTATGAAAAGGTGCCACGCTGAATCAAGCTAGTACGTTCATGTATTTTCAAACCTCCTCGAAGTTTCCACTCTTTCAAAAAGTGACATGTTGGGGACGTCCTGGAATGCGAATTCGGTACCTCTTGTAAACCACGAAGGTAAAATGTTCATCACACGTTGGGTTTTCACAGCCATGTCATCTTGCTTGGGTAGTTGGTCTTGTCCCATCCGCTGAGCTGGAAACCATTGGAAACCCCTGTCAAATGCTATGTGGTCCGGCTTAGATTTCCAGAACCGGCAGTAGTAAGTGATGGTCCAACAAGTGCAAAATCTCCCTGGACAGCTGTCTAACCCAAGCTCTCCCACACACCTGTGGGAACGTAGCTGAAAACATCATGGTCTGACGTCCACCCTGTCGCGACTTGCGGTGACTGTTCAACAACATCCGAGCCATCTTCAGAAGTAGCAAGAACAAATGCATGGTTGCCAGCAATCCCTGCAGGTTCATGGGTGAGGGATATTATTCAATTTGGTTCTAATCAAAGATGAGTCAGGTGTTGGAAACCAGGATTTGGAAGTTCAAACAATCATCATCATCATCATCATCATCATCATCATCATCATCATCATCATCATCATGTTTATTCATCATTATCCTCCCCGACCATGACTGTATGAGTCATAATGATAACGGACATGAACGAACAATGAAACTCACCGCAAAGGCAGGTGGCAACAACCCCCCCAAAAAAACTCAACAAATAGATGGGTGAACTGATGCTGGACTTTGGTTTCCAAGTGCCAGAACCTCACTGATGTTCCGCAGAGTTCGAACAAGGTCAAGTTCCATTTGGAAAACAGGGTAAGTGACGGATCATTATGGTAAAAAAGCCAGTTTCCTGGACATTTCCCTGTATCCAAATCCAAATGTTGTTTCCAGGCCTTGACTGAGGGTTGGCCCCAACGGCATGCCCACCCTAGGTCAAACAGGATCAAATCCACTATAGGATCAGCGCTCCACTACAGGGCCTCACCGGGTTCAGGCATGTTGTAAGTCTCAATGATATTTCCTCGGTCGCCCAGCTTGACGTTGACATGCGAGACATGCCTCGTGAACATCCCCAATAACATATGACATTGGGCGGCATCTTGGTTTCCAAAGCAATCCTTTTGGAATGATTTCTGTTTTCCTCCCGGTCCCTCATGAAAGCATTTGAAGTATGATCTGCACGCAAATCGTGCGAAGAAATCCGCCATCTTTGGTACTTGTATCATGGCACTTTCAGGTATCAGGGTGCTGGAGTGCTTCGTGCACGTTGGCTGTGACCCAGCTAGAAATTGTAATGATTAACCAGGGTTTAGCATTGCGAGCCATTATGAACTAGCACGCACCCATTCTGACACATCACTAACCACTGCAAATGCCATGAGTCAATTCATGCTTTTGGAACCCTTGATGTCTCACTTCTCGGACCAATTTGTGCACCACAAAGCCCTTGAATATCCTTGAATTCACTCATTTGAAGCCAGTGCCTGGCAAAAAATGAGCTAGAACCAAGCTTAATCATGCAATCTTGAGGCGCAAGTTGGTACCACCTTTGTTGACTTACACCGATGATTGGTGGTTCTGTCGCATCTGTCGCATTCGCAGGATTGTTGTATTGGCGCGCGCTTGCTGATAGTATGAAGCGATGACATCCCCAAAAGGTGGAATCGGCTCCTCAAATCACGGTACACTTAGAACCGGTGGCATGAGCTTCATAGGAATCATATGATCAACCAAAAAAATTGAAGATATCCAATGCAGGACGACCTTAGTCCAGAGTACGCCCCATGGATCAATCAACATTTATGAATAAGCGCATGCATGCACAATTAAAAGCAAGCCTACAGTCAGAGCTCAACAAAAATGATCGACAGCATTCTGTTGAGCATTCAGCCAATCAACCAATCAACCAATCAACCAATCAAGCTCAACCCCCCAAAAAGGCCACCTGCAATCTTCTGAGAATCGGCTCTTTTCTGAGTAACTTTCTGTAAAGCAACCTGGAAGCTAAAAATGAGACCGGTTTCACATAGGTAAAGCAAGAAGAAAATATAAATGTTGATTTTTCCATATTTTCCAATTTCCAGGTTCGTTTGCCAGAGTCAGTGTTTCGTACTCAGTAAACCTCAACTCAGGCCCGGTCTTCATGACCCGTCCCGTAATCAATCCTCCTGCAAACAAATCACTTGCCATCTGGAGAGTTCCAGTGCTCCACATCCAGCCAATTACTTGATGGATGCTAAAAGAATACTTGATGAATAAAATGTGTGCGCAAAATTGATTGAATCAAAATGAATGAAGGCTTACATCTAATGCTTGACATCCGCTGCCGCCTCTCATCCTCTTTGAGGCGCCGCGCAAGTAGTACGACAGCAGATGGATCAAGCAGCTCCACCACGAATCATCGTCCCACATCCGTGCCCCCTTCACCGGCAGGAAACCTTCACCACCTTTTCCAAGGTACGGATTTGAGGCTCGAAACCCATGTCCAGCATGCGGTCCGCCTCGTCCAGGACCAGGAACCTGCTGCGCGTACCCCCCCCGCCACCGATGCGGTCGACCGGTCTTGTTGGACGCCCGGATGGCTTTCTTTGGGCGGCGAGTTATGTGGCGAGTTGGGTCAAGCACTTAACCAACCAATTTCATGGGGGATAAACTCACCAAATATAACCAACAATTTGATAGGGAAAACCATGGTGAATGATGGGGGAACTAGGGGTACGGGGACCCAAAGCCATGTGGGTTATAACTGGCTGGTGGTTTCACCCCCCAGGAAAAGTATGCTTGTCAACCAACCATTTTTGTTAATGATCACTCGTGAAAATAAAAAATGTTTGAAACCACCAGTCAGCCATTGATAATGGTGAATAACAAAGGAGAATAACGAAGAAAATGGGTGTTTTGAACCCAAAAATGGGTGGTTATGAATATTATATCATTGCGGTAAGTTGTTGAACAAATGGATGGTTTGAGGGTTTCTGTTTTGAGAAACACCCATTTGGAGCAATGAGTGGAAAATGAGCAAAGAAATGCATCGAATGGAATATCATCGATTGTATGCTTTAGGAATTATTCTTTACAGTTTAGAACTGTTGTTTCTCATTCTGCTCGCCGTGAACCCTTCACAGGGAATTCAATGTTCATGTATTCATTCATCGTTGTATATCAATATCATGTGAACATTGAAAAGGGGCAAAAAACAAAAACACATCTGCATGTATATGTGAAGAAACGGTACGGGATCTGCTCGATAAATGTAGTGGTTTCTCAAAACCCCAGGAATGGTTGGTTTATTCCTGTAACTGGCTGATAAAAAATGATTTGGGAAGTCCCTTATTTTGAGAAACACCCATGTAAGCGCACGCATCTTTAGAATTTCAAATGGCAATCAAACCAGTGCCGTGCAAAAAATTAGCTGAAATGCGATCGAGTTAGCACATACAGTACTTCTTTCCGAAGAGTAGCATGGATACAGACAAGTCAAAGATTTCTTCGCGCTAGTGCTATGGCATCAGCAAGAGGCAGGCGATTGATGTAGAGTCGGTTGGGTGAACACCAGCCCCACAAAAAAACGAGGTATATAAACAGAACATATTTCATCCACCTCAGGTTCCGTTTCGGGATGCAGGGGTGCAGGCTTGGGGCGACGGACATCATAGGTACACCCACTAGCTGACTAGCCATGTGGACATGCACCAGCGGAGCCAAGAGGCTTCACTTCCTCCATGCTGATGACCTCGGATGTACAGCAGGCTTGCACCATTACTACGAGTATATATGTCTATCAGCACAAATATTCCTTGGCATTTAAATGAGCCTGGAAGTTCCACACTTGATTCTATGTCTATATACTGTCTATGACTTCGCGCTAGGGAAGTGTATCCGACCAGAGTCCTGCACATTGTCGGCGAGTAAGTGTGACATAGTCTTACATACATTTAATGGCGTTCATGTGTTTCTAATCCCATTTATTTGTCCTCAACTTCTAACATCGCCAGCCACTCTGACAAATGACCGGCTTGAAATGAAAGAGAACAACAGCAAGTTTTGAGACACGACATGGATCTTCCCATGGCTTCACCTACCAGCCCCCAGCAATAAACCGTCCCACGACTCATGCCACCAAGTAGCGCCACGCTCACAGAAGTCATCCAAACGACCCGGGGCGGCCACAACAATCTCCTTAGGAAACGGGAGCCCAACAAACGCCTTGACCTCATCTGAATTCCTTGCAGGGAACAAAATGATGTGAGAATATGTGAGAACCATTATGATGACGTGCGCTCCCAAGCGTGGGGGAGATGTTGCCAAATGTGAAGCTTTCTATCACCCCTCCAACCACTGGTTCACTGGTTGATTAACGATTCCCTCCCGTCTATCTTCCCTAAAAACCAATCTAGTTGCCAGTTGCACGGCCATTTCATTTTGGTCGCTGTCCTATCAGATATGCCAGTGGCAGTTCTTTGGCTACGCCCATGAAGTCCCAGCAAGAAATGTTCCCCATGCACCCAAAATTGTTTTGTCTATTTTCGTACGCTAAGAACATCAAGAGCCAGCGACGACAACAGTTTGCAGCCACCACTTCACCAACGATCAGCCAATTTGCTGCAATCCAATTCATTGATCTGCCAACTTTATGCCAAGTTGGAAAGCGCCTGGCTGGGATAATCTTGGGTCCCAAGGGATTTCAGTTATCAGCCCATCTCGGCCCTGAATTGCAGCCGGCGGTCGATTCCAGCTGCGATGTTTCGTAGCTGGACTACAGCATCTTCGCCTCGCGGTGATGGAAACCCCACAAACTCCGTACAAATGTACTGGACCCCGCCTTTTTGGAGGAGAAGCTACCTCACCTAACCAAAAAAACAAGCGCGGATTTAGCAATACAGGCGGGTATCTGTCAACTTCAGGAACGCAGCATAAGCGCATACATGTATGTGCACATGTATCGACGTGCTGAAGTTCCAAAATGTATAATGCACATGTCTATGGAGTTTTGATCACCGGAAAAAAACACAATTGATTCATATAGTGGCTTCTCAAAGTAGAGGTACCCCCAAATCATCCAGTGTAAGCCATTTATAGCATTAAACCAACCATTTTTGGGAGTTCCCTATTTTAAGAAATGCTTAATTAGTTTTTTTCAAATTAATCAACAATAAACATGGGATGACTGGCGGTTGTACCCCTTCAGCTGGGATAGCATGAGCACATACCCAACGTATTTCATTAAAGGCAGAAATTTGCAGTTTGCATTACATTGATTGACCATTTGTAACCAACAAACCAGTACTTTACTATATGTTCGCAACCAATGCAATCAACCAACATTAACATAGTAACCAACCATTCCTGGTATTGATTTTGAAAAAATGATGAACAGCAAATTACCAATTAAACAATGTTACTTGATAAAGCTAGTACATGTTTACTAGTAATCCTATGTAAAAAGAATGCATAACTAAGAATCAGCATACAGTATCAAGCAGTTAAAAACGTATTGACCAACGCAAATATGAATCACAAACAACACGCAATATTTGCCCATTATACAGACAAAATAAATATAGACAATATTTACCAATATTTTCCAATAATAAGATATATTTAACAATTATATTGATCTGATAAATAATATGAATAATTCATCAACGCAATCCCAGGCAGGTCGCCGGTCGCAGCTTTCTCGAGGCCAGGTCACCGCCATAAATCGCTTGCACTCGCGCAGAGCTGCGAAAGGTCAGGCGCTTGGCCTCCTGCGTAATCTGCTGGCACAGCTCACCTCGGAATCGGAATCCGACACCGGTGGCACCAAAGAACTGGTTGGTGGTTGACCTTCTGGGGGGAGGGGAAGGAGTGAATCAAGATGAATCCAACGCAGAAACAAACAAAGGACAACTTCTTATATTATATCAATTCATATCATATCAAAGCTCATGATGCAAACACTCTGATCATATCCCATTTGCTGGCAAAGTAGATCGATTCATGCAATTGACTGTCATTCACGTACATGTTGCAAGCGATGCACCGCAAATAACTGCCCTATACTGTACCCGCATACGAGCGCAAATGCGGAGATTTGTGCCCCAAAAAAGTTTCCACGCACTTGGATTTCTATAACTTGAGTAGGGAAGTATAGAAATGGAAGCGCAGTTCATTCCTATTTCCTGATAATTGTTGTTCTCCTGCTATACTGTTGCTCCCCACTGCTTTATTGTTCGTCCGTCAGGTGACAGCAGAGAGAAGCTAACTGTCTAAGCACACTGCGCTCACTGAGGCATGGCCCAGCCTGTCTAGTGATATCTGCAACCATGGCCACAAAAACCCACCTGTGATGGATATGATGGAAGTTTAATGATAAACTACCAGGCATTTGCATTGTCATTCGCTGATGGCTGGTCATTTGCGGTTTCTGGTATGGGGATCCTGTTGAATGAAGTTGGTGTTTCTTTTGACTGCTTCCTTCAGTTGACCTGCAAAGGCCCCTTTCAAACAAACATGTCTTGGATGCAGCAGGCTGTGTGTCAAGCCACGCGTGGGAGATAGGATGACGCAGCTAGGGCAAACTGCACCTTCTTTGATTTCCTGCGGCGGCACCAGGACTCTTCCCAAAGGTTTTTCAACCAAATGTTCATCAACCAGCCAATCTCTCACTCTCTCTCTCTTTCTCCATCGCCCTCTCAAGGAGTTCAGCTTAACCAGCCAATCCCCAATCGTTGTGGGGAAACAAATGTTAATCAAACGTTTAAACCACCAGCTGGATACCCTTCAGCATCGATCAACCTTGGATTCTGCCCCTCCTTGGGACCAGCTTGAAGTGCAGCAGTGATGATCGGCACCTGACACCACTTAGATGGTGCTGAAAAGTGGTGGGTCATAGGGCTAATCACATTAAATGATAAAGCAGAACAGGTATGGTCAATGAGGTTCATAAAAAGGTGAAATAACATGCTTGACAATGGGCTTGATATATGTGATGCTTGATTGGTATGATCATGGTTTAAAACAAATGGATGCATAATGGGCTAAACGGGAAATATTGGTCAGACAAAACATCCTTAATAACGGTAGGGGTATCATATGTAGTATCGAGTGCCACAATGTAGGCCCATACACTGGGTTGTTTGTCACACTCATGACTAGTTAATAATGCCTCATCATTGTCAAAGCCATTGCTGGTAAGCATGCTGAAAGCAAAATTTACTAATCTCAGTAATGACAAACCAACAGAGTTTGGAAACAATCGTTGAGAAAACAGGCACAACAAATGCTAACAAATTGACCAACAAATTGCCCGCTCATTTGAACAGGGGGAAAAATGTTTTCAAACAAAGGTTGGTATCACAGGGGTTGTAGGTGATCCCCCCTAAGGTGCACCCCCCAGTGATAAGGGTCTCTTAAGAGGCTACCTACCACCCCTATGATGGTATCGCGAATATGTGCAACAAGTATCTGTGCAACAAGTATCTTTCTGTGGCTTCAGCACCGCAATGACTGACCAAATCTGTTATATATGTGTCTCAAAACGCTGAGCTTGGCAATTGACATTGTAGTCTATGCCATCGCAAGGATATGATCGCGGTAGTCACAGCTTGAGACTTGGGCAAAGAAATTCATCTGAACACAGTAGATGCAGTGGTTACTGCAATCCAATATACAACCCAAAAAAAAACATCTAAATAGATGATATACCGCAGTTTTGGACTTGATGTTAAACATAAAACATGACTGGAGTATGGTGTTTGGTTCACCCCGTGAAGCATATGCTTGCTGTACTCTTATCGACTTGGTAGCTAGCAATAATCAGTAGCAACAACTGTCAACCACTACTCTTCTATGTGTAACCGTGACCATTCACCAAACTGAAGCATTGGTATTCACCGGACCAACCTGGACTTGCCAAAATGGTTCTCTCAGTGCTTGCAGGATCTGATTTTGAAGCAACTCAAAGTCAGGAGCCGGGTCAAGCAGGCCATTGTCAAAAGTGGTAATGGTGAATGACTCACGTCGATGATGCCCGTTGATACTTGATGATGGTTTGTCATGAGGAGATCATGATCACTAAAGGATATGGCCATATGGCAATATATGATATGATGATGGTGCGCTAGTGGCTACGAACTGTCAATGGTGATTGAATGACAGCCCATATTCAACGATCAAAAGCTTTCAATTGATTATCATTCATTGTCCTTATCACCACAACGTCAGATGCTGACTCATTACAAACCATTGCCAAACAAAGGAACTGCCAACCACATATCCGACAATCCAGTTCAAGAAATGTCTGTTCGCTTGAGAAGCACGTGTTGGTTGGCTTCCCCTGTCGTTCTCATAGATCCTTTGGGCACCGGATCCCCAATGCTTTAAAGCATAGGATGTCTGACGCAAGACCTGCCATGTACCGAAATGCAACATGTGCCCGACAAAGTGAGACCAGTGGCCAAGAACGCTGCAGTCTTGCCGCTCCCAGTCTGTGCCGTCACCATGACGTCACTGCCTGGCAACGGATCTTCTGTCACACCTGGCTCCCTGGAAAAAAACGCTGGAATCCATTCGAGGGGAGCCTCCAAGAAGGAGGGGCAAGTGTAAAGAAAGGAATTGTGTGTTGCCTAAGGTCACAGGAAATAGATCAACATACAAAAGCGTGGATATATGATATATGTCCAGAAATGTCCAGAATATCTTTATCTGAATCAACAACAAATAAGCAAACATAGTTCATTGCACAAACATATTCGACAACTTCAGATAGGGCTCCGCATGGGCAGAGTTACAAATCAAGTTTCATGCGCAGAGTGTCTGCAAAGTCCATGAAATGCAGAAAGCACATCGACCAGTTTCTATAGAAATAGAAATAAATAAAGTTAGCACCAACTACCCTCACAAATGGATGTGCATGTTAATGTCTATCTGCGCGTGGATGCGCCCATGCCCACAAACTGCACAAACCGCAACAAGTTACGAACACGTCAATCGCATTGCTGATGTAATCGGTCCTCTTAAAAATCCCCTTGCCAATTAGGGGGTCAAAATCAGTGATCCAATTATATAGGGATTTTTTTTACAAACTTGAGCCATGTCACAAATACCTACCAGGGTTCTTAATAGAATCAGAAATCACCGAAGAAAATCAGGAAGGAATTCTAATAGAATCAGAAATCAATCAATTGTTCCAAAAAATATGTTCTTATATAATCAGAAATTTTAAGGGGTTTTGAACAAAGAGAAGCATCCAGACAACCAAAACTCCAAATAATAGATTCAAGGCACATCAGTTCTCAAAATGGGTAGAAGCTATGATAAATAATTTGAAATCTTTTTTCAAGATCCACACACATGATTCTATAGGGAAATTTGGCCGAAAGAAAACATCGAGGAACATTGTTTATAGAATCAAATTTTGGAAAATGATCATTTTTCTTTGTACCTGGCAAGACCTAGGGTCCTGATTTTAAAGAGTCCATCATTGAACCTGTATAGAATCAAGACTTGAGGGTCGGGACACAACCGCATCCTGTCCTTATAGAATTAAAAAAGTTAAAACCTCATGTTCTATCAACCCCTGACTACCTTATAAAAACATTGCCTTCAGAGCCACACCAGTGGTCCAATTCTGTAAGACCTAGAGGACAGGGGATTCTTAAAAGTGGAGAAATTTTTTCCCCCCCTGCCACTGCCGACAAACATGAAATGACCCAGTAAAACAATTTCACCTTCATATCCAATGCAGTGATCAACGACTTTCTGGGAGAATGCAACACATCTAAAGCAGGATGGAGATTAGAATTATTGAATTGTCAATTATATACATGTGTGTCGGCGTGATGGTGTTGGGACTGGAAACCGATTTATCAATCCATGATCCTCAAACTAGGAGCCGTACTCCAACTACTCTGCTCCCAAAAGTAGGTGTCAACCAAGCGATGTGTACTTGTCCCGAAGGAAACCTGGTTCAGAAATTCCAATTCTTGTGAAACCAGGTTTATGGTTCTAAGCCATCCCAAAAAACATTCACTAGTTAACAAAGCAACCATCTCACAATATCCCAAATACAGGGGGAAAGTAAGAATTCAAGACCACAAGCCAGCTGCGGTCTTCCGCGCCATGACGCAGGGTTTGAACCCGGGACCAGCACGCCATCTTCCCAAAACGCCTTCCAGAACTGCTGGGATGCTGTACTTCTGCACGGGTGTGGGAATGTTGTAGCCGCACCTGCAGCAATGACAACCGCGGATGCATTCAAACATGTTTTCAAGGCAGTACAAAGGTGACGTGCTGAAAAAAACATGTCTCCTACATGCAACGCTACTTCATCAAAGCTGTAAAGCTGGTCAACTATCCCAGCCATTTGTACATAGCGCTTCTGTCGCAGAAGTATTGTCGGAAAGCTTGCAGAAGTGAACTTCAATATCAATGAGCACATTTTAGACTCCAAAAAGCAAGTGTTGTCAAAGAGTGTTGCTTTAGTTTGTGGCAGTGGCCCTTTCTCGGGATCCTCAAGAGTGACCAGTATCACCATGCAGCAAAACATATCTAACCAGAATTATTTTTAGAAAAAAACAAAGTCGGGGTCATAAAAGTGCAAGAAAAAAACATGGCAATTTGTGACAAAAACTGTCATGACGGTTCAAATGCGATTCAAGATCGGACTGAAATGCGATTGGCGCCAGTAGCACACTCAAGATCTTCTTCGCAATCTGAAAACTACAACCCACATGGGCGTTTCTCAGAATAGGGATACCCCTAAATCATCCTTTTCTAATCTGTC
This sequence comes from Symbiodinium kawagutii, assembly GCA_009767595.1. Lineage (NCBI taxonomy): Eukaryota > Dinophyceae > Suessiales > Symbiodiniaceae > Symbiodinium > Symbiodinium kawagutii. Next base: position 91,755 of record VSDK01011008.1, on the reverse strand, counting down.
ATCTTTAACGATAAAGAAAAAGAATGCTTTCGGGGTACCCCCATGGTACCATTTTTAATCAGTCATTCTTGATTAAAAAAACAGCATTTTACTAAGTAACCATTTGCGACAGCAATGCTGAAGAAAGCCACAACGGGATGACAGCTGATATCACCTGGGCATCCCCCACCGGTCCAAGTTGTCCGTCAGTTCCTTCGGCAAGTTGTATCGATCACCTGGCAGAGGCAACTGCTGAAGCTGGACACACAGGTTTAGAAGTAGGAAATAACCCCATATTTCAATAGGTTTAGTGAGAAACAAATTGGAAGTACATAGGAAATACGCTCCATCATATGAATAGGTTTACTCCTGTAGAGAGGATATAGACTAGACAGACCAGGTCATTTTTTTAATTCACGCAAATTACCGCGAACATATTTAGGCCATTCAAACACAAGCCAGTACATATATGCAAAGGCATGAGGACAAACAAAACTAGTTGTTGGTCTGAAATCTTCCATCAGTGAGTTTCTCTATCCACCCCTGCGTTGCCTCCTCAACGTTCATGGCAGCGCTTCGGGTATCAGGACAGGGTGGACCCCCTAGCAACCCTGCTGGTTGTGAACACAAATGCAGTATGACGACTAAGGTTGAAAACTGCAAGTTTAGTCATCCAAGCAAGCACTTAGCACACATGAATATACATGATACTGGTACCTTGCAAACAGTTGTTTGGGAGAGGAGCGAACCCAAGGTGAGCAATGCAACAGGAAGGCAATGAAGCGATATACCCCGGATGCTACGACGATGGCAGCTGCAACTGTGCTTAAAACAGCCTCTGCAGCATAACAGTGCAGGGTCTCACATCAAATCTTCAGGCACAGCATTAGGCCATGTAGTATGAGCAGCTCTGGTGCTTTTAGGTATCAAAGGCCAAGCAAAACAAAATCTTTTGATGGATGTTGAGTACGTCGATAACTTGCAACATCTTACAACCTACTAAAAAATACAAATACTATTACTATGAACATGTCTTCTGAAGAGTTATCATGATTGTTGAAAATCATGTTTGTTGTACTGTACATGGGTACTCTTCAATGCAGGGATGTCAAAGAATATTCAGAATAATTGCATAAGACACTCGCGACGGAAAAGTCTGCTAGAGCGGGGGGGCCACGCCAAGTAAGGTCAGCTCCCTCCAACCCTGCCCTCAGGTTGCCGCCAGTCACATGCTTCCTGAAAGTTTTTGATGGGAATCTCTCTGCCAGTGCCACCTTCAGCTGTTACCTGACGGCAAAGCGACAAACGAATCAAAACAGCAAAACCATGCGGGACATGTTTTCGTGTACAGCACTGTGGCTGGATCACACCAGCTCTACTGATAGCGCCCCAGGAATGTGATGAGGTTCCCCGGCAGCACCAAATTGACAAGGTTCACACTCACCAGCCATGAGGACTAAGCATCCAACAATGTGGCACCATGTGGTAGAACCACGATCTTCCAATCCAAATCAACAAAACAACTTCAGCAAGTGTAGGCCATGTTTATGGCACAATGATCCGATAAAACATCCAATATTCGCCGAGAATTTGTATAGTGGTTGCAGTGCGTACAAGGTCCACAGCATGCTACACCAACAAGGCAGTAAACTTAGCAAGCAGGAACGAGGCAAGCGACTCGCAAACATCTCTTTATGCTACAAGGTGAGGCCCCTAGTTAAAACTTGGATTTTATAAGCCGAATCATTTCAATATTTCCATCTGCTACAAATACCTGCCTTCTAGTTAGAGAATTTGGTTACCTTGGGGCACCACCTTGCACTTAGAAGCATGACCATGCGATGACCATGCGCTTTCACCAACATGACCAGTGATCAGTTCGGTGGCCATTGGCACTATGATCCACTACCCCTGCTGCCAAGGCTATAAATCAATTGGGATAGGCCACCACACAGCGTCACTATGAATCATTGACCATGATGAAGGATTGAAGTATGTCCTAACTTGCGGTCCTGGGGGACACCTGATTTCTTCCATCCCAATCTGGGTTTGTTCTTGGGGCCGACAATGTGTTGCGACATTGCGCAATCACTACATTTTGAACCTACTTAGTTGCTGAAGGTACTTAGCCGCTGCAACCCATTGCAAAATGCTCAAAGGACCAAAAACAACAAAATGTTGAAGCCTGGGCTGATGCCATCCGACTGCGTATCACTGGGTCGAAACCCTTTTCTCTGGGTTATGAATCTCCAAAACCCACCTAGTCTCTGTACGATGGGACGGAAAATATTCCAGACATCTCCAGACCTCGCTACCCAACCAAAGGCTTTGTTCACACGGCAGTGACAGGGCGCCCAGGGCGCCCAGCCTCGATGTTATCGTACTTGGAGAAGTTGATTCCGGCCACAACGTGATTGGCACCAAACAGCCTTCTTTCTTGCATATCCCAGTACCTGTCATCCTCAGCCGTATAATGCCACTGACAATGTCACGGTGCTTGGACCTGTTTGTGTTTCAAGAACGGTTCCTTTGCAATTCGTCACGTGGATTGCATGTGCCCTTCATATGTCCAAATAGTTTACCGGTTTAATTGCGTAGTTCAGATGGCGCAGTGTATTTTCCAAGACCTGCATATACAAAGCCAATTTTAACGAGTTCAATATAATATATTGCTAATGTGCACATGTCAACGCCTTGATGTTAAAATCACTCAATCCATCTCAGTGTTCGACGTACTAGTTACTCCAAAAAGATTTGCATGGACTCCCTTTTTGCAACTTCCTCACATTGCGAACACTTAATTTGCCATACCTGATCAAGGATCAGAAACCTGGCATCCCTTGCTCATGTTTTCAGCAATATCGAATTGACTGTCCACGATTCTCCGGAACAATATAACACGCACCAGCGCCAAAATGCGGAAAGAAATTTGGATGAAGCAAACCTATTCCGTCCGAGTCAGCCAATGCACGCTGAGTACACCCGGTACATGATGAAACTCAAGGCTGAAACTGAAAATTCACACCTACCGTACTAAATCAACAGGTGCTCAAGACATTTTGGAGCCCCCAATCCAAAGTGATCCTTCTATCTCCTTAGTACATCATGGGCGCCACTCAGAACCATGGGTGTTGTTTCGAACCCAAAATTTCTGGAACCATGGCCCTGGCATCCCTGGGCCCTGGCCCTGGCTTCCAAGGATCCAGAGGCCGCACGCCCTGCTGCATCAGCCGCGACTGATACTGGAAAAACTGCGTCGTTTCGCGTCGCCGTTTCTGCTCCGTGCGCATCTCGGGAGCTGGTCGCGGACACAGCGGGGACCCAGCTGTGGACGGTGATGGCCATGGTTTTCGGAATCTTGAAGAAAGCCATGATGGGGGGAAGCAGAATGAAGCAGGGAAATAGTTTCTCTTTGTTGTTAGACTTGTTAGATCCAGATTGGATGGAATTGGTTCCCTTTGTCATTGAAGTGAGTGGTGTCCAAACTGCAACGACACATGCGAGAAGATTGGGTTTCCTCAGCTCCAAGAGTGATCCTTTGCTGCCAGGTGTCTGCTTGCTCCTCCGGCGAAAAGCTGCCACCATAGCGCCCATAGGCAGCACGTTGCTGCCGCCTGCCCCGTGCAGCGGCAAAGGCAGCAGTGACCGCTAGTGGCCCCAAGCTGCTTCGTCCCCAAGATGCTGATGACTCCGATGACCTGGGCGACACTGGTCCTCCCCCATCATTTGGTTGGTAACTACTAGTAATGGATCAAAATGGAAGGGTTGATGCGGGTGGATGGCTTTCAGGTCACCCTGTCCTCGCCAGGCAAGGAAGCGAGGTTTGAATAGCCAGACGTGAATGGGAAAAAATGTGTGAGATAATTTTTTCATGGCCAAGTCAGTTGACTCCAGGACCTTCCCAAGAACCTGGACAGCTATTTCTGAAGTTCAGGATGTAAACCAAATCGGATGATGTAACAAAGCCGGCACTATGCCACACCTTCCCTGCTTCAATCAAGAGTCACACTGGGCAGTGCTGGTGGAACAAAAACATTTCCGCAAACAATATTTTTTTGCAAAATGGTTCTACAATACCATTCGCCAATGAACACATGAAACGCATTCAGAAATTGCTCGTGTAACTGCGCAAAATTGGTATTGCGTTGAAATGTCTTAAGTCTTACATGTGAATGTCCTGAGAAGCATACAACCTCAAACCAGTTGTGACCCTATGAAACATGATCAAATTTGATTGTGTTTTCCATTGCTTGCCTAGGTAGATGGCCCCTGGCAGCTGGTCAAGCAAGTCCCGCGATGCATAGGATGCTAGGACCATGGGCTGTACACTCTGGGGCTTGTGAGCTCCTACATTCCAATGTGTGTGGCCCAAGCTGGTGCCCCCCTCAGAAAGATTTGGTCCAAGGCAAGTCCAAGGCAGCAATTGATCCAGCAGGTCTAGTTCAGCCTTGAAAAAAATGTTCCAGAAGGCAATGTCTACGCACATCTTGCAAACAAATCTGACACCTCCCTGGTTAAGAGGGATCTCCTCCAGTTGAAGTTTACTCTTTTCTGCAGCTGCGCTTTGCCAAGTTCAATGCCGCCACAGCAGCAGCACGGGCAGTGGAGAGAAAGTGGCTGACCACTGCAGTGGCAGAGGTTCCCAACTTGGGAGCCGAACGTTGCGCTCTGATTCTAAGCGTCCCCCTCCACCAGAAACATCCAGAAACCGACTCTCTTAGCTTTGGGGATCCCAGGCCCATCAAGACAGCAACCTCCATATCCAAGTGGCGTCCTGATGCCACTGGGCAGTGCCGGGCTTTTGCCCAAGGGACTGGCTATGCCAGTCACAGGACCCAGGAAAGCTGGAGACAAAGAGGCCATGGCCGCTGCTGACGCTACTGCCACCGATCTGGACCACAAAACTTCCAGCACATGCCGTGGCCAACATCCAACTGGTATCCGTTCATCCCAAAGGTAGCCAGAACCTCCAGAATTGCTCCGAGTAGAAATAGGGCAAAGCAACAGTAAACGAAGCAGTTTGGAGACATTTCCAGTGACCTCAACCTCATGAGGTACTAGAGAAACAGTCTAGATCTCCTGCTGCAGTGTTAACGTTGTTGATATTTGCGTTGCTTACAGTATTAATGGTTACATGTCAAACCAAGCACACATTACATCCTTCTGTGCGTTATAATTCGGTGAGTGCAAAATGATGTTTTGTGCACAACACAGCGCATTTACGATTTGTTTGGTTGCCCCTCCATGCTCCACCATGGATCAGGAATAAACAAACGTCCTAAAGAAGTAAGAACAGTTTCGTTTTGCTGTGTTATAAGTTTCTGTTATCGCTTTCACCGCACGGAGGACGCAACATGGTAAAATGCCCCCCATGACTTGGCTCTACTCTCATCTAACGCCCCGGGTATGCATCTTCCCAAGTGGAGCATGTCATTCAGTGTCTTACTAAGCCAAATCTAAGATTGCATTCCCTTAAATCATGTAAAGAGCCCACGTCCAAGTCCAGCCAATATTTTAGCTCGCATTAAAACCAAACAGAACATCCAAACCGGAAAATGCCCACCCTTCCCACCCGGATGAGCAGTCTTGTTGCTGTGATCAGATTTGTTTCCAGGTATTTGCGACAGTGAGCGCACCGCACCAATAGCATCACTTGATATGGATAGGATCAACCAAAAACAAATTTACAAGCAAAACAAACACCAGCTCTTGCAGGTGATGCTAACCATGTCCGCCAAATGCCGTCAAGGGTGCAATATCCGTTTGTTCAATCAAACAGCCTGATTCTTGTCTGCATCAAAACCGAAGCCAGATTTGAACAATAAAATGACCCCACCCGTACACAAACGCTGGAAACAAGATTGCAATCAGCAATGTTCAGGGCCACACATGTCACACCATCGGCGCCGCAATTTTCAAACAGCTTGGGTGAGAATTCGCAAGGAGCCCTGACTTGTCCAATCAAGGGCGAACTAAGAATGGAGCAGCTTTTCAACGATGCGGATCACCGCAGGGGATGCTAGAGCCAAAATAATCACTGCAACCCATCACCAGGTTCACCACTTACCTTCCACTTCCATCACTTACTCCTATATTATCTCTGCCGCATCCTTATGCCTTAAGACCCCTCAAGGAACGATGAAACACGTCGCCTCTGGACGTTGCCTCTGCATCCTCTTCGCTCCGGAGCTCTCAGCGAGGGATCGCGGGGATGGCAGCGTTCGCAGCCACGGGGGATGGCGGTACTCCGGGAGGTGGAAGTACCTTGGGCCCCGGCAGAGACACATAGAGGAGTTGCCACGCAGGTTGAACCATCCTGGAGTAGATAGAATATCTCATTGGACCATCCCCAGTAAGTAAATGATCTAAATATGTGGTGGATATTCTAAGTAAGTGCAGGATGACTACAAGTACACACAAGTGGCAAACTAATCATTGTATATTGAAAGGGTTTTTAAACTTTGGCAAAAGGCTACACAAATCAATTCACGGTACATGACATATTATAAGTAGGTTGCAAGCCAGCTCGTCAATCTGTTGGCCCAGTCCCAAACATATCCTAGCGATTCCCCAGCAGGATTGCTCCCTGAAGACATGGAATTTCTGGAAAAGCGGTCCGTCTCAACGACGCAACATAATCAAAATGGTGCTTTGGATGGCTTGTGATCACCACTGCAAATTTCTTCCTACGGCCGCAAAGCCAAATGGTGACAACTTGCATATGCACATTGACATGGGAAGAGTGAATATTTTTTTGCCAATCACACAAGTCCCTCTCTATCGCCATCCCGAAGGTCACAAGTCGTCCCCCATTTTGAATTCTGACTTCTTTGGCGCGAAAACGACCAGGGCAAAGGGGATTGTTCAACACTTTCCATCCAACCAACTAGGCCAAGCAATTCTCAGCACATCTAAGTCCACTGATCCATGGAGCATCCCATTTTTGGGCTTCGCGGCAAGGTGCTAAGTGTGGCGGCATCTGCCCAGCAGGTGGAGCTGTGCCATGCCAATTCATGGGAGGCGGGGGGCCCGTGGGGCCTGGGGGCGGTCCCCCGGAACCGGCCTCTGGGTCCGGTAACTTGGCTGGCCGGGTGTGGTCCGCCTGGGCCAAGCACCAGGTGATGATCCAAATGGTTGGAGGTGATCCAAGTTATCAACTTGTGTTGCTCGAACATGTCCTTGAATCCTTTGGATTCCTTGATATTTCTTAATCATGATCCACCATCTTGGCCATGTGGTTGATTCATTGATCGGATATCATGATCTTTCCTGTTAGGTGCCACAGGAAATTTAGCACCGCTTCTCTGGTAGTGTCACATGGCCACCACCTCACCATCGGCTGTACTTGCCATTGTCCAGAGGGTGGCTGCATGTGGCTTTGCCGCTTGATACCATGGAGCCTTGGACATCACCATGACAACATATGACAACCATATCAACCATTTGGTTGGAACACTCCTCGTAGCTCCTCAGCTCTGCCTATGGATACCCCTGGCTCCTGAGCTTCCTCCCAAGAGCCCACCAAACATCCAAGAACGATCCTCCAGTGCGGCTGCCACCCTCTAGCAATCTGGTCAAACACCAGTCCCGCCCGTACCACCATACGTCTTTCACACGCATGAACATGGCTTTTCTCAAGATAGGGGAGCCCAAAGGAAGGTTGTTTTTCGATATGAACCACTAGTATTAGGATGATTTGGGGGTACCCCTACTTTGAGAACCTACCATATGTGCATTAGAGAAGCTATGCATGAAAATAGTTTCACATTGTGATGGCTTGCTATACTTATTGGCACGTGCATCTCTGGGTTGTCCACCATACCTCCAACAATCTGTGGGGATAGGGATGTCAATTGCCCATAAGCAGCCTAACCAACGGGGGCACAGCTGGCATCAGGCCAAAGCAATCTCCAACTGCCATCAGGTCCGAGCCACAAAAACGCGAATGTCTGGGTAGTGCTCAATGACTACTTTGACCTTACCGGATCGACCCGAAATGAACATAATAACTTCATGGAACTTCCCCCCCTCAGGGACTTCCCCTTTCCCGTGGCCTACGCTATAGCTGGCTCACGCCCGCACCATCTTGATGACTACATACATCTGAATACCAATATGACTAACTCGATGAACCAACAAATTGAATCTACTAGCCAAGACCTGAACAAAACATCACAACAAAAACAACATGCAGCTTCAGGTCCCTAGTAGTCAACAGGAAACCACCCACAGTGGTTGTCCTGTGGTCCCCGTCTCTAGCAACCCCTGAGGATTACCATAGGAAAGCCTGCGAAATTCCTCACCTGGGAAGAATTCTGCAGGCTTCCAAACTTGTGTGGAATTTCTCCATGACAAAAAACAATAAAAGCTATGGAGAAAATATCAATGTAGCAAACTTGAACGGAACATAGTCAAACAATATCAAACAGTAGCAAACATATAGGGACACAAAATCGTACACTGTGAGATCTGAGGCTTCCAAAAACAAATCACAATGCGTAACAACCAATTCCAGGGCATCACAACCAAATCAAAATAGTGATTTTGTGATGGACTAAACACGCAAAGACCTCTGGCCTGGCCGGCAAGACAACATGGGGTGCTGCCACTTTGTCTGCGCATACCTATCTTCCGTCAGTAATGCTGTGAATTGATAAGAACCAAAATTCCTGCTAATGTACCCCGAAAAAGCAGCTGCTCGGTGAAATTCTGTGAGCATGGGCAGTCCCATGATTGTATCCTTGGAAAATCAAATGCAAAAGCCATTGGATGCCATTGACCGTTGTTAACCCTCAAGAACCGGTGGGATTCAGAACTTTTGAGTCTGAAAAATGCTGTTGGTGTTGTCTTTGTCTTTGTTTTTGTCTTTGTTGTTGTTGTTGTTGTTGTTGTTGGTGGTGGTGGTGGTGGTGGTGGTGGTCTTCCATTGTAGCAACCACCATGGACCACTACTAACATGGACCATCCTCAAACATGAGATCTGGCCATCAGCCAAGGCGAGACACTGGTCGATCACCATGGCCGTCCGCTGCTTTCTTGATGGCATCGGCTTCGTTCACCCCAAGTGCTTCGGAGATGTGGGACGACACCTGTGTCAGCACGGAGTTAATTAATATGAGTTAATACTTGGAATCAAGAGCAGCTATAGCTCCTGGTTTGATGGTAGGATAAGTCCTCTCTCCCTCAAAAAAAATCCCAGTAGTGGGGATGCGATTAAGTACGCCCAAGGTTTGGCTGCCAACCATCTGCTGCAAAGGGAACGATGTTGAGACTCTTGAGATCCTCTGGATACCGATCTACAACATCAACAGTTGCTTCATCAGGTTTCTAGCCATCTTAATCATCTTAACTTGGTTCACAAGTCTTGGTGTAGCATGGTATAGCTGCCATTTTAAATTCTTCGCCACAAACGGGTGAGGTGCTGCGCAGGTTCATCTGCCAGGTTCCACCGCCTCCAATCCGCCGTAGCAGCCGCAGGGCGGTAGATTGGGAATACTGGGGCCGCTGACCAGCAATGCCTCGGACTGTTGTGGGAGTGGACTCCGAGTTGCCTTGCTGGGTCAGTTGATGGGTCACCTAACGGATCAATGTTTAAACATGGAAATCACGAAGGTGAATGATTTCTGAAATTCATGGAATGTCATTGATCATACGGCTTAACATCTAAAAGCCCATCAGGGGTACCACGGTACCACTCGATTCTTTCATATAGTTCTCTGATCAGGCAAAGAACCCATCGGTTTGACCATAAGCGCGTATGAATGAGGACCCATCGGTTTGACCATAACCGCTTACCCCTCGACTCTCGACTATACTACCAGTGGTAGTACTACACTCTCTCTCTCTCTCTGCTAGGGGGATTTGTTTTCGAGCTCCTGTTCCTGCTGCTGCTGATGCCAATGCCACTTTCACTGCTAGCAATTCATTCTCCTACTCCTCCTTCTCCTACTTGTGCGACCGCTATTGTTGCGGTGACTGCTACTGCTACAGTTTTAGAACAAAAGCGAATAAAAATCATCCACACAAAACTGAAATGAAGCAACTCCTGCCAACACAATTATCGGATATAACATGAGCAACCTAAGACATCGAACACGGAAATCTAGTCAAAACAACATGTCCTCAAGACAACTATTGATTGATTTGACCGCTCCTCCAGCACACAAGGCGAAGCAAAATTTCAAGAGCAAGTTGCCAACAATGACAAGCCCTGCATTACCAGGTCCTCTTCTGCCGGGAAAAGTCCTCGATGCTCTCTTTGTGAAGCATCACCCAAGACGGTCCCTGAAGGGGTGGGGGGCCCGCTGGATAGGAATGGGCTAGGCCCCGACGGTGTGGTCGGCGGTGGAGTGTGCAGGTAGTGGGGGCTGGGTGGCACTGGCGGAGGAACGCCCCACCACTTCTCTGGGCCCTCAAAGAGCTCAGCGGGCGCACGGGCCATGGGCCGACCATAGCCGGAGAAAGATCCGCGCCGGCTGTCCAGCTCAGCTTCAATGGAATCATCAAATCCTTGGGCAAAAGCATGCTGAGGTTCTTGCTGAGGGCGCTAAGGGCGAAGTGCCTACAAGAAGCTGAGAATCGGTGTTTCTGTCCGCATTCTCTGCTCATGCATGTCTTGGTATAAGAAAATGATTTTGATCGGGCCAAGATTTATGAGACAAACGAGGGCGATTTTGGAATGCTTTCAAGCACTGGTAGGGCCTAGAAAAATGTTCACATCATGAGCAGCACTCGCCACTGACCATCTTTCAGGAAACACCGACCATGAATATTGTATATATATATATATATATCTTTGGCCATTATTGTTGTTGTTGTTGTCGTTGTCGTTGTCGTTGTCGTTGTCGTTGTCGTTGTCGCTGTCGTTGTCGTTGTCGTTGTCGCTGTCGTTGTCGTTGTCGTTGTCGCTGTCGTTGTCGTTGTCGTTGTCGCTGTCGTTGTCGTTGTCGTTGTCGCTGTCGTTGTCGTTGTCGTTGTCGCTGTCGTTGTCGTTGTCGTTGTCGCTGTCGTTGTCGTTGTCGTTGTCGCTGTCGTTGTCGTTGTCGTTGTCGCTGTCGTTGTCGTTGTCGTTGTCGCTGTCGTTGTCGTTGTCGTTGTGGTTGTTGATGTTGTTGTTGTTGTTGTTGTTGTTGTTGTTGTTGTGTTGTTGTTTTGTTGTTGATGTTGTTGTTGTTGTTGTTGTTGTGTTGTGGTTGTGGTTGTTGTTGTTGTTGTTGTCGTTGTCGTTGTCGTTGTCGTTGTTGTTGTCGTTGTCGTTGTCGTTGTGGTTGTTGTTGTTGTTGTTGTTGTCGTTGTTGTTGTTGTTGTTGTTGTTGTTGTTGTTGTTGTTTTGTTGCTGTTGTTGTTGTCGTTGTTGCTGTTGTTGTTGTTGTCGTTGTTGCTGTTGTTGTTGTTGTCGTTGTCGTTGTCGTTGTCGTTGTCGTTGTCGTTGTCGCTGTCGTTGTCGTTGTCGTTGTCGTTGTCGTTGTCGTTGTCGTTGTTGTTTTCGTTGTCGTTGTTCTTGTTGTCGTTGTCGTTGTCGTTGTCGTTGTTGTTGTTGTTGTTGTTCTTGTTGTTGTTGTTGTCGTTGTTGTTGTTGTT
>VSDK01011008.1:0-80150 GCA_009767595.1 Symbiodinium kawagutii | reverse complement strand
TTGTTGTTGTTGTTGTTGCTGTTGTTCAAACATTCAAACATGTTTTACCCATCCTTTCCCAACACTTCATTGATCCTGGGCTCCGTTGCCATTGGGCGTGGGCCAGCCATCTGTATCTACTCCGCTGGCGGTGGTGGCGATAGACAAACGTCGGGGCTTTAAAGGTCTTGCCACCAACATGGTCTCTGGATTGGACGAATCCTCGGCTCAGTGGCGCTCGTGATTTTGCAGCTGAACATGGCTGAACAAACCTGTGGCTGGATGTTCTGCTGCCTGGTGGGAATACCATGTCCTTGAGTTACTTTATTTGCTTTATGTGGGAGTTACACTATGACTTAATTGGAGGATTTTGCACTGATCGGGATTGCGTATACACTTGATGCTATGGAGAAATAATGGTGCAAAATCATGTTTCCCTTCTTGCTCCAGATTGACAACAGTGATTATCTCTTGGCGGTTGGATTTCCCAGTACGGTAGTTCAAGGATGTTGCAGGGCCCTGTGCCCGAACGAAATTCTCCAACACGCAGTGACTCTGAACGCAACGAGATATGTGGACAATATTGAGGACAGGCTGCACTGAGACTACTTTTTAGGTGGACCCTGCGATTGGCTCAGCGACACATGCTTGCAACCCAATCGTTGGAGATGTTTTTTAACCGGAGATCAGTAACCATTTCGTCATTTCGTGATGATACACCCTGCGACATGCTGCTGGTAGCTTCATGCTCTGGATCCCAGGGGGATCCTCTGGTTTCATGAACCCATCCGGTCCGTCGTCCTTATCATAATGATCCGTGTTTTTTGTGAGGGCGTCACTGAGGATTTGGCCTGCTGTGATCCCACTATTTCGGAGGATCACTGAAAGAGCTAACAATGGTCCAGTCAAATCATTAAAATTACCTTTCTTATTGCGTTCAAAACACTTCTGTGATCGTCTTTCATGTCGTCGATTGATTGTTCCAGCTGCATCTGTCTGTAGGCAAAAACCTCACTCTAGCTGAGATGTTTGTCTGCATCGATACCCTCAACAAGACCTAAAAAACAAAATAAATCTCTTGTCAATACCCTCCAAAAATCCCAAAAACTTCTCCTTCAAAAAGAAACTCCTGGAGGTCAGGATTGACCATCTTCGTGCACACCCAAACCTGCCCTCGGTACCTCCAAGAGTCGGTTTCGGGCGGCGAATCGACCATCTTCGTCAACAATGCCATGATGCCGCTGTGACCTGGTTCTCGGCTTGAAGGCCTCGCAGCTACGAGACTGGAGGACCTTTGCGACTCTCTTTTGCGAAACCGTGCTCAAATCTTGAATAATATTGGTTTCTGATTAGTGTAAACCCCCTAAAGTAATGAAAATAGATGAAACCAACAGGTAGATACTAATCAGAAACCAACGTTATGCCAAATTGATCCAAATTGAAATTCAACTGCAACAGCTGGTTTAATCCTGACGGCAGATCGAGGTAGGACCTCCAATTGCAGATCTTAAACATGGACATTGACCGGTCGATCGGGAGTTCTGAATGCCGGCGCATAACCCATCCATACAATACTGGAAGATCCATTAATATCCCGTGTGTAAAGCCCTCACTAATGATCGGAATTATGTTGCAAAATTGGGGACCTGACTCATTCTTTGTGGATCTCATCTCAACTATTGGTTGGTCATTATCAACTTGTTGCCACCACTCACCACCGTTGGAAACTTTTTAACCATTACCTAGTTAGCTGGTTGCTAGGCTAAGAATGACCAATCATGATCAACCATGAGGAATCATCGCCCACCATCCTCAACCATCATAAATTAAGCCCCATCAATCATCAACCACCATCAACTACTGTCAACCATCATCAGCCATCATCAACCCTTACAACCTTGGTCAGCCATCATCAGCCTGCCCTAACCATCAACACATTGCCCATCCTGAACTGATCAGCAACAAACAATACAGTACAGAAGGCACACAAACAAGGAAACCAAGTCTAGCACAAAAATCAAGAAACAAAAACAACAAGATGCAATTTGAGCAAGAGAACACGTCTTCAGTGAAAAACACACACATGAAAAGCAATGTGATGTGAAGTCAGCCACAAAAGAAAAGATCCGAACAACAATGCAAACATGTTTTTGTTGTTCGCTTCAATGTTTGTGTCTGTTTAAAGGTTGCTTGGTCTGTTGTGCGTGTGCTTCATTTTTGCTGTTGCTCAAGACTCGGTTTGTGCTTGTTGTTTGTTCATCAACTACCACATGCTCAACCATCACCAACAACCATCCCCCAGCCTCTCTCTCTCCATGAATTATCAGCCGAACATCCACAACCAATCGCAACCATCATCATCCATCATCATCCAACATCAACCGTCAGCACGCAACCGTCAACATGAAGGCACCCAGCCGCGGGCAACACCTCACTGTACTGTGACGTATGGCCGGCCGCGGCTCGCTCACGCGACGCCGATCCTATCTCTACACCAGATCTGGAGCCGCGGTTCACGATCTGTGGGCAGTGAGCTGAGTTGAAAGAAACATGAAGTGAATGGCTACCAACCATGATTCCAATAATGCTCAAAAAGCCTAGTTGTTGATCTCTCTCTCCATCGCCGTCTCAAGGAGTTTAGCTATGCTAAAGGCGAGTGAAAACAACCGCTGGGTTTTGATATGGATGTAAATTTAGAAATTATCAGAGATTCTCAAGGAACCACCTAGATTTTAGCAATTGTCACTATACCCAAGAATCGTCATCCACCGTTGCATATATGCATAATCAACAACTGTTCACAGCGGCCCGTTGTTCCAGCAGGATTTCTGGGCTGTCACTGAAGATGAATGCAACACGGTTGGACTCGGAGTTCCGAGCAGCACTTGCATCATAGCAAGACCATGGTTAATGGTGAATAAAGCAGGTAATAGTAAGCAACAGTATAGCGGTCGAACAATTGTTACAATACTGCTGATGCAGCTGTCAATAAATGAAACAGCCATTCTTGTATCTGTGTAGTTGCCACCCTCTCCTCCCTCTAACACCTACTTTCCCGTCTCCACCGTATACAAACTCTTGTCACATAACAGCCCAGTAATCGTTCATGACATGCGAAACTGAAAACCTTAGCCAAACACTTCATTTTTGTTGATTTCTGTGGTCAAAAGCGAACGTGCTGATGGCTGAAGCCACAGCAGAGTGACCAAAAAGAGCTATCGACAACAAAAAGTGTAAAACACGGTAAAACCCATATTTCAATGAGACTAAAACCGCAACATCATTGATAGTCCCCTAAGCAGGTACAGTGAATACCTGACGTGGTTTCGACCCCACTGAAATGTTAGTCAACCAACCATTGGTTCATAATCGTACAGGAAAATCAAAAAAAGAATCAAACCACCTACTAGCTGATTGTTTAACCATTATCAATCGTTGTTGGTTATTATCCCCTATTGTTGACCCTCATTAACCACCAATTAGAATGAATCAAACCACCGAGGCTAGCCGTATCACTCATCCCTTTTTCTCCGAGGCGAGCGGCTACGCGGGATACCCGGGATGGGGCATCATAGCGGACCTGGCGGCGCGGCATCCGGGGTACAATCACCACGCTGGTGAAGCATCATGAACCTTCGTAGATATGTTCATGATTCCTGTTGAATGGTGTAGGTGTACTGATTTCAATGTTCAACCAGGGTTCCATCTTATGCCAGTGCAGATTAGTCAAACAAAAACATGCAATGAGGGCATTCCTGGATGCTCATGCTTAACCCATGTTAATCTGTCAACAAGTAGTGCTAACAAGAAATCAGTCATTATTACTTTTATCCTTGGCTGATAGCTTTTCATGATGGTTTGCCATCGGCCAAAAATCATTAAATTAAGCATCAATCAGTCCTCATTAATAATGGCTCATGTTCATGCTAGCTGGTATCATTCTTAATCCACTCCCTGCTAAGCTGGAATTGCCAGTGCGTCTTCGCATTCGGAAGGGATCATAATGCCTGTGGCGGCGCACTTCGATTCTGTTGTAATGTAGCTATGGCTTATTGTTCCCTAGCGGAGCTGGTTGATAGTTGATACAGATTGCAGTTGCAGCATTGATAAGCAATACTTTGATAGTACACTGGCTGCCCGGCTGATTGTTAAGTGCGCGAAAGTGCCTGAGATGCAAATCCAGAAACCAAAACCATTTGTGGAATTGTCATGGGACATGCAGCAGAGCAGGGACAACCACGCTTCTGCATGCTACGTCCTGGTCGGGACTACCGGCTGGCACCCTGTTAATCTAACATGGCTGCTATATGAAGCCACATATCCAGGAGTCAAATCGCGTCATTTAAACCCACACAGTCCTTACAGAGTCTCATGAAGTTGGCATCTGGCACTTTGATGCCATGCTGAGTCACCATTTTTCCATATTTTTCCATTCACAGCAACAACTTGTCCTTCCTGCCCTGTGAGCCATCTCTCATTTTTTCGACGGGTGTGCTATGGCGTCGTCTCCCGGTCATATCACATATCCTCGTCCCAATGCGCCCGGATGTTGGCAACCGACCAGTAAGCCCTGCCAAAGCGCCGGCCTTGGTGGCACTTGGTAGCAGCGGAGAGCCCTTGAAGTCACAACATCAAGTGGTAAGAGTGACTTGGACCACAACTGTTGGACAACGGAAACTCAGCAAACATGGCATAGGCTAAAAATTACAATATGACAGGTACAGCATGTTGATGACCAGCAACGGGAAAAAAACAGCAACCTTTCAGAAGCGTCTCAGAAGCATCATGTTATCTCGAAGTAAATGTGAAGAACAAATAGAAAGAAAACTCAGCAGGCTGTGCAACATTCGAAACGGGGTGGCCCCCATGCGTTGCAAATAAGTCACATCCCTTTTTGTAGGCAAGATTTCTGTGAACCAGTAGTAAGTAGTAATGTCGTTGACCAATGGATGACAAAGGATGGACAACCCAACCCCCGGCATTATATGTATACGTGCACCTAAGCTACAAATAAGCACAAATGATGATTCCGGTAAGTGCATGTGCTGTAGCCATGCAAAGGCTATGTCACAATGTCATCAATTCGAATATCCAATTCGGATCCCTAGCAACTGTCCCTGTCGTCCCAGCCACAGAAATCTCCTCCCGAAAGGAATGCACGACACCAGCGTCAACAAGAAAGGCCAGGGTAGCAAGGGCGCGCGGTAGCCGCTGCGCCGTGCCACCAGCAAGGCCACGACGAAACCGCAGAGTAGTCCGCCCACATGACAGGACGTGGCGCAGCCGGGAAGGAAAAGACCCATGATGAGCATTCCTCAAGTGATGGGGTGCCGGATTCCCTGGTGCCCCAAGACTTTTGGCCGGGCAACGTCATGGTGATGGCAATCATAACGACGGTGATTATGCTACCGTGATGAACAAAGTGATGGTCACATGAGGAATGCTAATGAAACAGGCGATGATGCTGTTTATGTTTGCATTGCAATGGTGGTTGGAATACTCATAATTTCATGCAAACTTGAAAAATGCCACCTCTTGGAATTCACACAGTCGTTGACCAGGCTCCGGTGTTTAAGATTTCCAAATCAATGGCCATTTGACCCGACTCATTGGTTGGGATGATTGTTGTGAATTGGTGGCCAATGTGGCTGGCTCTGACAAAAAGGACCCGACAAATGGCAGCTCTAAGATCAAACACACACGTATTGTGGAGATAATTCTGAAGGTCCCTACTTCAAGAAACGCCAATTATGAAAATGGGTTAACTTTGCTTGATGTTTCCCTTGATCATATCATCATGAAAAGTTACACGGGCATCAATCAATTTAATATAATTTAATCATCAATTTCTGCACCCATCAACTTGAAATTAAGTACAGTAATCGTCTGCGATTCGTCAATTATATAGCTATATAAAGCTAAATTGAAAGAAACACATCATTAATCACATTGTTGGACCCAAGAAACCCATCATGAAATCCACCAACTTCTGGAACCACAAAACGCAGCCCCTGGGTAGCTACGCAAGGCTGCCAGGTGTCCAAAGGTGGAGCGCAGGAGCGCTTTGAACTCGCGCACCTTCCTGGACCGCAACAGAGAGACGAGCTCGAAGCCGATGAGTCCACCTGGCTGAGATGAGTTGCTCACGGTGATGGGTTGCTGTGAGCCATGGATTGACAAACCCCTGTTGAATGATAGGAGGTCTCCCCTGATTAATGTTGGTAAGGGTTATCATGGACTATATGTTAGCAAAGGCTTCTTGATAGTAACCAACAAAAATGGTTAATGTTTGGTTTATAAGGGGATGGTAACCAAGAATAATGGGGATAGTAACCACGGTTGGTAAGGGCTATCGGTTTATAAGGGGACAGTTACCAGCAATGATGGCTCAGGGATTTTGACCAATCCCATTGGCTAAAGTGGTTATTCCATAGGGGTTCCAACCAGTGATTTAAAAAGGGATACTTGATAATAGCCAACGATAATGGCTAAATCTATAGCCTGTAGCTTTATCAAGTTCACCGGAAACCAAGGTATACCAAGGCTTTCGGAGGATACACCCTATTACTCAACCAGGGGTTCATTAATCGAGGGTTGGCATTGCTTGGTGAGTTGAGGTTGCTTCGTTAATGATGACTTGTTGGGTTGCTGGAGGTGGGTGGCCAGGGTCATGGCAAGGGATATATTGGATATGGAGTGACATGGAGGGACATGTGCTTCCCTTGATTTGAAGAACCTGCACTCAGGTAATCGAACATAGCAATGGAAAATCACCAAATTTCAAAGAGACCCCCCAGGACCCTAGGAAACCAACAAGAATGATTGATTTCCATCGCTATCTTAGTTGACCAAAGGCTACCTGACATGAAATAAAATCACCATTAAATCTACCGAGCCAACTTCTATAGCTGCCAGCCCAGGCACACAGGCCACCAGAGGCTCCCACGGCATACCGTGCCTGGCTCCGGGCAAGTTCAGCCGCGAGGTCATGCAAGTTGCAATGATAAATATATCATTCTTGGTTGCAAGTGATAAGGGTTTATCATAGCCTTTTCAGCAATAGAAATCCACCGAACAATAGAAAATAATGGAGCAATAATAATAAAATATCATAGATCATCAACCGAACCATAAAGTCACTGAGCATGATTTGTTTGACTCATAGAACATAACAATCATCAGCCATGAGACTTAGAAGTATTTGCCACCATTCGCATTCATCACTGATCCCATTACAAAACAAACACATGAACAATCATCACTCTTCACAAGGGTCAGAAACTGGGAGGAACTGCAAGTGATTACCAGTCTATTGATAACCTTTTTTTGACCATTCTTAACGACTATCCGCAATTCAACATAAAGGTCTCGAGTACAAGTCATTGATTCAACACTCACCGGATAACTTGCCATCGCTTTCTTCAGATTTGTTGAGCCAAAGGAGTTGGTTCCTCAGCATTCCGATATGATGAGTTTACGAAACCCTAATGCAATCTAGATTTGAAGAAATAAACTACAGTACGTCTTTTGATAATGGCCGAACTGGCCAACAACGACTGGGGCAACAAAGCATTGACATACAACCGCTACCGGGGATCCTAATATCATGGATCATCGTGAGTACCTCGAAGGATTCCATCCATGGTCTAGCATGAGCAAGCTTTGCACCATTGCTTCCAACACCATGCGTCGATCAACAATGTCAAGCCTAAAGGCCAATGTCTCTCTTCTTTTGTGGTCAAAATTCCACTGAAAACATTGTGGCTTCTTCAAATGGCGGGGGACCCGCAAAGCTATGGACGGTTTACTACTACACATGGTTATTCTAAGGATTGATTTGGGGGTACATCTGCTTTAAGAAACCCCTACATGTGAGAACAATCTCCCCAAACGGTTGGGTGCTATGAATGCATCCTCCACGGAGCTCAGCGGCGAGATATACCAAGGCACTTCCCCGAAGTGAAGGAAAGCCAAATTCCCCACCTGTGACACGTGGGGCATCAGGAGGTATATCAACAAATCTGAAGCTAGCGCCTCCATGGATGCAACATGTATGTGTATATATGATATGTATGTAAATGTAAATCTGTTTGTTTAAAGTTTAAATCAACTCATATACTGTATGTATATAAAGATATTTACACACATTTTTAAATTCATTTATGAATATACACAAAAAACATGCAAAAAAACACAGCAACATATCTCTCCAAACAGAACTGACCTGACAAAACGTTTGAAAACTGAAAAATCTCTCGAAACTGGCATCTCGCCATTGAGTTCAGCAAGCACAGCAATTAATAGTATGTCATAGTTCCAGTCTTTGTTGAAGCAGTTGGACTAGCAACCAACCACCAGTATACAATCATGTACCCTTGGTTTGACCAGTTCATCGTTTGGCAGGAGCTCACTGTGCCAACTGCTGAGTGTGCTGATTGAATTTCAACAAGGGTCACTTCCCTTTTACAAAACCTTTTCCACGATATTGAGATCAGTTTAGCAGCATCTTGGATGTCAAGAAGCGATACCAGAAATCAGAAAGGTGCTCAGAAATGCACCGCGACAGCCCACTTCCAGAGGTGCTAAAGTGTACCTTGGCCCATGGCACCGCCCACATCCCCCCAGCACACTCATGCCCACCACTTTCAACTGCTTTGGATAGAGAAAAAATCGACTGATGCAATCCCGATTGGGACCGATTTGACACATGGTTTCCAGCAGTGGTCTGTGAAACAAGGGTCGTCTTTCGGTCTTTACATGCACTTTGTGTGGATACGTGTGGATCATTGGCACTCAAATGATCTCAAATGTGTGGAGAAATTGGTCTATGAGCACTCCAGCCACTGTAAAAACTGGTGATGTTTTTTGTTGGAAGCTCAGCAGCGGCAAAGGCTTATCTACACCTCTATGGAGTACAGCGGTAAGAAAGGAAAGGCATTGCCCGGTACCTGCCCACAGCTGATCCAAGCTCAAAGTGACAACGGGGTTGAAAAGAAACTGCATGCTTCAAGCCACAAATAGCCCAGGTTGAAGAGAATGTGAAAAATACTGTTGTGCAGAAAGCAAGCAGTGAGCAATCGATGTAGTTGCCCTTGCTCAACGAGAAGTGCGTCCATACCGAAATCTCTCCTCAAGGCATAGGACAGTTGTAAGAACGTGGCTGTGCCCCTGATGCCCTTGACCCCTGGAAAAATCAAACATGTTGTGGAGGCGCAGAAACAGAAACAAGTCCAGGGATCATAAAAGTGGCCAACTGCAACGGGAAATCTACTTAATTATATAGTTGTTAAATGATCCCACCGCACCATATAGCTGGAGGATTCCGGAGGTATGTTCGCCGCTGTTTACCCTTGGATTGTTGTGGTGATGTGAAGCATTTCACCCATCCTCACTTCTTCGCCATAAATAAATTCAACAAGTCAAGCAATATCATTCTTTCCCCAAGCTATGACCGACCCAAAGCTAGCAAATTTCTGATGCAATCATCAGTTTGATAGATCATTTGAGTGTGAAACCGCCCGAAACTGATGGATTTCATGCGATCTCACAGTGAATTCACCATCTTTGGGGCACATCTTGGCAGCATGCCAGCTATTTTTCCGGCTCCGCCGAGGCTCTGCAGGGTACTTTTCGTGATGGCCACCGAATGGCCCCAGGCCTTGGGCCCCCCAACCGCTGGAATTTTACGCGTCGAAACGACAGCGGCACCATGGATTTCGCCAAGCGACGTTGACCACGGGATGAGTTCCCAAGAGCCAACTTTCCTCGGAAAGGAACCAACTGCCAAGGGTTTGTTAGGTTTGTTAGGACCACTGCCAAGTCTCACTGCCAGCCTATATTGTTAGGGTGTGTTACTGCAAAGTAGCCTGTAGGATTTGGGTTTGTTAGGATTTGAGTTTATGACTATGGCGAAACTCTGCGAAATTGTTGGACGATTTGGACCCCTGCCAAGTCACAAACAACTACACGATGGAAGGATGATGAATCATGGTTCTTCACGTTCAGTTTCTTTGCCGATCTGGCAATGTTCACTCCACATGCAAAGCTCTCAGGATACCAAGCCCCATTGCACAAGTTGTAGCAGTATGCGTATCATTGTATCATAGTTTCGGTATGCTCCAAGTGTGAATGTCTGATGCGCCCCGTTGCCGGAAGCAAAACATTGCAAATGGGCTTGTGGAACTCCAGTCACCCAAGAGTCAAGCTGTCCAGGGTTCAATGATGGAAGCTACAAGACCTCAATGCTGATGTGCTGTCAAATAGGATCCCAACAATACCATAGATAGATTCCTATCAAATTTGCACGTTATTGAGCCTCTTCATATGAAGCATGATCAACGGTCGTAAAGACTGGCATGTGTGGATCCTCCTGCTGCCCAAATAGTTCCATGAACCTGTGCCTGTGATAGATGGGGGTTCCCCACACAGGAGTGACAAGTGGTAGCACTCACTGGCGATGATCATCCAAACCATCCCCTTGCCATGCTTCAATTGCCGTTGAAGCAGGAAGCCTTCCTGCAGCGGGGCAGTGATCCGATTTCGGCAGAAAAGTAATATACCATGAAGGTACCAATGAGGCCAAACATGGCAAACCATGTCTTCAACTCTGGTTTCCAGGAATCCAAAAAAATAATTTTGTTGAACTATCAGTTGCCAGCAATATGTTTGATCAGCTGGATCTGTGTCTTTCCCAAGCTACCCCTGGTCTGGCAATGGAAGGTATAGTCTCCTGGCCACTGGTATCAAAATAGGGAAGCCCCTTCCTCTTCACGCTGCAGGAAATTGAAATTACACACTTGGTATTTCAGGAGCTACTTGGCTGGGTTAGTTTTATCTTGCATTTCTGACCGATGTACTTTCAGTACATTCCCCAAAAGGTTCTTCCTTCCTGTGCACCGTGAGCCTGCATAATATGCCTGCATGATATTGCACTATCACCGCATGTTGCAAACAAATTACTGTATGCATCTGTATGCATCCAATCTAATTTTGAAAGGCCCGCGCAAGCACATAGCAACAATCAGCATCCACAAAGGTAATAAGGCACTGAACGTTTTTCGACATCATGAAACAACTTTCCTTCAGCATAGAATGAAAACATCCCGCCAAATCAAACCAACTATACACATGTTACTTTTGAAAATGATCCTAGCAAGAAACAACATGTTTGATCTGCTTGTCAGTTTTTTCATGTAGCAACTAGTTCGCTTTAGTGACATGCTGGGTCCTACGAAAAGAATACCCAACAAGACCTAGAACAGTATTGTGTATAGATTTGTGTTACATCATCAAAAAATGTCAACTGAAAATTAAATAAATGTGATGATACGCAGGTGCGTTACATTTTCATTGGAACTCTATGAAGCTGAGGTCTCGTGAAAACAATGGTCCTAAATTGCAAAGGCGGCTGATGCTTGGTGGCTCAAGTGCCTACCCGCTCCCTCCTCTCTGCATCTTACGCGACGGAACAGCAACGTGGACGTGGACAACATTTAGCCAGGGAAACTCCTGTCAAGAGCCTACAAGCCATTCCACAAAAAATCAAAAGCCACATTAAACAATGTGTTCAGTACACTTCAAGAAATAAAAATCCTCGTTGTTGATCAAAGGCCAACATCACATGCCTTGTAAGAAATGCCTCCAAAAGGCGCAGCATGTTCCCACACATCAATGACCAAGCTTCGATACCAGGGCTGGGTTGAGTTGAAGCTGCTTAAATTGGACCAACCTCCAAGCAGGACAGCCATCAAGGGAGTCCGCATTACTGACGTATCATGGTGATTCATGGTGAACAGGTTGTCTCATGGACAATAGTGATGCCGGTAAGGCCTGGAGAACCTGCTATGGTAACCGTCCAAACTGCTTTTTGGCCACATGCCCCAGTGTGCATATATATATCTATATATATATACATACGTGTGTGTTTATGTCAGTTCTACTTTGCGGAGAGGGCATCAGGAGTTAAGGCGGCAAAAAGCTGTGGGTGTCAACCAAAATCATCGAGCAGCGATCCGATCAACTGGATGTACCTGCAAAATGTTGAAGCCTTGGCATACCAGCGGAGGTCGTACGTTTGAAAAATCCACGGCCAGCAAGTGCTTGTACCCATCCCAAGACCCGCACCTTGATACCCCTGCCAAAGCCAAAGCATCGCCATCAGCACTGCCATCAAGGCGGAGAGCTTGAGTTTTTTCCTCCACATTTCACGCAGCCTCAATGCCCATCCCACACTGAAGCTGATCAACAGATTTGGAGACCAATCATGGGCTCAATATAGTCATGACATGTCATGACCACTTACTTAGATCATCTTAGACGTACCATTTATCAAATAGTGCCACCGGCCAGAATCGACGTCTAGCCCCAGGCCGATCGAAAATGTCCTAACCCTGCAAGTTAGCAGTTTTCCCCCCACTCCCAAAAATGTTCCAAATTAGATGGCACCCGAAGAAAACCCCTGAATCAATCTGAATCATAGATTCACTGGTTGTGGATGGGTTGTTCCAACTTGTGAATGAGCACATTGCAACAGGCACATTTGCCAATGAAATTCTGTCAATTTCTCGTGGTATCAGTACGGTGGCCAATCGAATTCCCACAGTTGAATCAACACATCGATTCGGCGTTGCCCAAGCGCAACTCAATAGCTCCGGTTGCTGCTTGGGAGCTGGTTGTAGATTGGAACGCCCTCCACTCCGCGCCTCTTCGCAGCTGACTCGCATCGCTCACCACGCCGGTTCCGATTCTGGAAGCGCAGCGTCGCTGGAAGGGCCAGTGCCAAGGGTAGAAGAGGTGCGTGCTGAGCTCCTGCAAAGGTACCTTGGAGCTGAGACATCGAGGTCTATGTCGACTGTTGCCTAACAGGAACTGTTTTAAAAAAATGATTTTTGACGTTCTTGACTGGAAGGAACTGACGATATGGGGATCTTTGGGTCTTGCAATGGCCTGCGAAGTTGACAATCAAAAATCTCCGTGGCAAAACTGCTGCATTGAAAAATTGTCTGGTGATTGCAACCCCTATGAACAATGGTAGTTAACCAACCCACCATTCGTTACCAGGGAAAATGCTTTGAAAGCAACAGCGCCAGTAGCTGTTTGGCCATTATAGTTACTCATTATATGTCATTGTTGTTCCCTATGATTAGCCAAATTATGAACCATTTCGCATACGTTGTGGTGTACATACGCGCTGCTGATGTGTACCATAGCCTTCAAGAGCATGCAACCGCAAAAGCAAAAGCCATTATGAACCATTTCTCTCTCTCTCTCTCTCTCTCTCTCTCCATCGCCATCCCAGGGTGAACCATTGCCAACCATGGTTTTTCAAAGAACCGCCAACCAGCAAGTATCCAGCAGAACCAGTGCAGCCCAGACCTGACTGCTGGGAGCTAGGCAAAGGCTGGTAGCCGCCTCGGCGCAGGAACCGCCAATCCGTACCCATTTTTGCCGCACAGTTTTGGAGGTGTCGACCACCAGTTCAATATAGCTTAGAGTTCGCATGGGGGTGGTTCATTGATCATGTAATTTAACAGTTAATCATAGAGATAACACTATAATTAATTAAGATATTATTATCCTCAATATGTATTGTTGTCCAGGTCATGGAGAGTACACAAGGGAGTGGTTCACTATTGTATTCATCGTCATGGATATGCGATTCAGCAGACATGCATACAAGGGAAGCTCTAACACAGGAGCAATCTTCCGAGCGGATATGAAATTGACTATCCTGGGCCCGATCTTGTGGAAAGTGGAGTTTCACAAACTTGGGGTTCGGTAAATTTGGAAATATATTGAGGGTTGATAGCAAATGCTACAACATGGGCTAATGAATCCGTTCATTTGAAAATCAATCTTCTGGTGTTGTCAAACCATATCGAATTGATATCTGACTATTATTGAACGCTTATCGAAATCACACATTTGTCATCATTCATTGTTTTACGATCCTTCACCAACATACCGCATACCCCATCATTCATCAGCATGAACCGTCAATTGACCATCAATCAACCATCAATTCACTATCAATGAGCCATGAATTCACTATCATTCATGACTCATCCCTGACCACCCTTCACCATCGTCCTTCACATCCTTCACCCGTTCAGCATCGTTGAAAATCAGTGCCCCATGGCCCCATGATTCACCGTCCTTCACCACCATCCCCACCTCACCTAGCGCAGGACACCCCAAAGGACGCAGCGGAGTTGCACACGCTGCGCCGCACCCGCACCGTGTCCCGTAGATTCTGCCCTCCATGAGTTGAACGGTTCAAGTGGCGTCTCTGTTGTGGTTCTGGTCATCACCAGCGATGGGAAGCCATTGGTGGTTCATGCCAGATGGAAAAACATGCTCTTCAAGCAACCATTGCAATTGGGGAAAACACATGTTCGAAACCCGTGGTTCATGTTCCCTACCGGGGCTTTTTATGCCCCACTCAGTCATGAAAGACACACGCTGAGGGTCAGGGTGAAACCCAAACAATTTCATCACACTGTCTCTGAGGTGAGGCTAGGGCCATTCCCAAGCTCTAGTGGTTTGGCCTGGGAACCTGCCATCTTTTTGAAATCACTACAGTCAATGTTTCTTGAAAGCTCGTTTGGTGTGGCTAGAGCCATGTTTATTCACATGCAGTACATCTGGTTTGGTGTGGCTAGAGGGTCTTCACAAAAAGTATCAGTTCGTATCAGTTTGTGATAATCTGTCATAATGTATCTTGTCAAACAGGATCGCTTGTTCTCAAATATGGCCACACAGGAACGGCCAATAGTCTCCTTTTGAAACGTTATCAAACATAATTAACCTTTATACATTCCACTGGAGGAAAAACTGCACTTGGTTTTTGGCAGCAGACAATTCAGAAAATATGTTGCTTGTGTGATTGACCGCAATGGATCTCAAATCATGTTCTGTCGGTGGCGCCCTTGATATATTGAAGCTTGATGGCGCAAGGTGGGGCAAAAGTGACAGCAACCAGCCTCAAATTCGCAAGGACCAGGACCATCCAGCTGGTGTACCATGATTCCACTGGTGATGGTAATCGATTCGTGGATGGTAGTAGCGGTCCGAAGAGTAAAGTATGTTGGCAGCTAAGAACAGAAAAATAAGAACAACAGCAACCAACAACAACAGCAACAACAGCAACAGCAACAGCAGCAATAGCAGCAACAGCAGCAACAGCAGCCACAGCAGCGACAGCAGCAACAACAGCGACAGCAGCAACAGCAGCAACAGCAACAACAGCGACAACAAACATGGAGAATGACCCTTTGAAATTGCACATATCTAGATTTATACCACGGAATTGTTTTGAATATTGTAAAGTAAAGATGTGTGTGTGTGTGTAGCTGGACGTGTAGATGTCCTTTGTCTCCAAATGCATGCACATATCCAATTGGGCATGTGACATAAATATGGATCATCGAAAAATCTTATTCATCTCTGTGTCTGCGGTTGCTGGACGCATGGTGAATCAAATGTGGAACAAATCATCATTGGATGATCATCGGAAACCAACCCCCAACTTGCAAGAACAAGTCAAGACCACCCAAGGGCCCAAGCCAAAAACCAACATAAGAAATGCTCAATCATAGGTTGGAGCAGGTGCCCACATGACACTGAGGCAAGCTGGCCGACGTTGTTTTGAGCTCCGCTTTGCAGCTGCTATCAGAGCTGAAGCTCCGCAAGAGCCTGAACTCAGCTGCCCCTGCAAGGCTACCAACAACCCACAACAAAAAGTGGGAATAGAAGCTGATCTGAATCAAGTTCCGATCATCTGTGGTAACAATCTTTTTTAGAACTTTGGAACTATTCACCATGCCACCTCTACCCTCCGAAATTGAAGGTTTTGCATACCAAAGCATATGCCCAGCAGTACCATGTAAGGAATAAACCTCAAGGCTTCTTCCAAAGATATCCACACCGCCAGTATTTCAGCCAGGTAAGACCTGGAAATACAACTGCCAACAACGCATACCAATTATGGAACCAAACAAACGTCCGGATCTTTCCTGGCAAAATATTCGACCCTTGAAAAAAGACAGCTTTGTCCCCGCTACTGTGGCCTTTTGCTTGTTGATTCTGTGGTTGGCTTTGTTGTTTCCGCTTGGAGAACTCCCGGAGCTGTCAATGTGCTAAGCTTTACCACCAGCAACAGCTCAGATCTGGGCTGGCCAACATCACCCTTCATCATCCCATGTGTAGAACGCAGCAAACAATGTCCAACATTGTCCAACTACTGTATCCGATTATATAGTGCAGTTGGATCAGCACACGATAGCGCTATAACATGCCCCTGCCCCTGTCTCTCTCTCTCTCTCTCTCTGCCTAGCTCTCACCTGTCCACTGCCACCACCCGTGGTAGTGCAGCTGCATGAATCTTGAACCAAGCAGCCACAAAATGAACTGCGGGAAACCCAATAATATGCTTAGAATATGTTCCAACATGCATGTTCCAACGATCAAATCTGTCAAGTGCTTTGGATCCATCTTTGGACACCTGACTCCAGGCCGCCCCTGCCTTCATCAACGCCTTTCCGCCTTCGCTTTCTGCGAACCGGAGTGCTTCCTCGCCCACCACTTCGCCTAGCGCATGGCTACACAGCCCTTTGCCACGTAACCCAGCAATGTTCACCAGGCCACTCCAATGTTTGCAGATTCATCTGAAATTTGCGTTTGCAAATCAAGTCCGGTATTTGCTAGTTTCACTCATCCCACTCAACATGTTCATTGCGATGTAAGAAGATACAAAACATTGGGATGCAATAATAATCAGCATGCGCAAGGGGATCCTGACGCTCCCCTCACTCCAAAGGGGATCTGCCAAATGGGGGAACGCAGCAAAACGATCATCATCACTATCATGAGCAAAAGCACAAGCCCTGTAAGCATAAGCCCTGTGTGGTGTGACAGTGGGTCAATGTCATTGGTGTCTTGGTCTCAACAATGCTGGGCTACGGGAGGAACTGAAAAATCGTTGCTGCCCAGTGGCCGGTGGGGCGGTTGGCCACATTCACCACCGCTGCGGCTGCACGCATGCTCCCCTGGTGCTGTTGGAACGTCCAAGAAGTTGCTGGGCGCAGTTAACAAACATGTCTTCTTCCAAATATTTTGGTTTCTATGGTTTTCGTTGACCCCATTTGGAAACAAATCAATCTTGAATCCCAGTTTCATCCACCTTGGCACAAGTGAAGAAAGGCCACGGCAGAGATGGAAGTTGGAACACCAAAGCCGAAAAAAGCAAATGGTTGCGGGTCAAAACCCCATACCCCTGGGGAACATCCCATGAATGATCAAATCAGTCTGTGTTGGGTTGGGATATTCACGTATCCCATTTGTTGGCTGGCTTTTGCCTGATGCAAAAAAAACAAACAGCCACGCCTAAATCATGCCTCAAGCCTTTCCCCATTGTGAAATCAACTTTCACCAGCCATACCTTAGTCGCCTTAGTCGTGCCTCAAACCTGTCCCCAATGTGAATACAGCTCGGCCCTACCAGCATCCACCATCATGAGGGATGACAGCAGCAGAATCAGCAGCAGCAGTAGCAGCGGAACCAGCAGATCCCTCCTTACTGGCAGTTTTGCTCAACCCACACAGCAATCAATCCATACCAAGTCAACCACCAAGCGTCTCCATACACCAAGCAAGAAGCAAGCGGAAGCAAGTTGCAAAAAAAAGGTTGCTTTTCCAAGTGTTTCCGTTACATTTCATTCCTGTATCTGTCCCCGAAAATTGTTCAAATTGAAGATCATCACCTGAAGGCAACACTAAATCAGGGTCGAAAATGTTCCAGGCATAGTCAAACAAAGCCTGAACGCAACCAAAATACAAAAACATACAAAAACCATTAGGCACAATGCGAACACTAGACTAACAAAATTCCCTTGCTTCTTGACACTTCCTAGAAAACCTTCGGCCAAGCTAGCTACGATGACTGAGGCACGCCAAAGTCAAATATCTGTAAATCTGACCCATAGCCAAATGGGAAGACTAAAGGATGCGCTTTGCCGCCAATCTCGTTCGTTCGTGGGCTGTCTCTCTGCGCCATCCAACATCTTCTGCCCCTTCGCTCCAGGACGCCTTCGGTAAGCAGCTCCGAGCCAAGTGAAAAAGCTGAAATGTTTCCATCTCCTTAGAAGAAGGCCATCGACGCGGCTCACATTTGACAAACGCCGGCCACTTGGGCTTCGCGGTGCAAATGATTTTGGGTTCGCAATGCCAGCAAAAGACTTTCAAAGCTGCGTCGAACATGCATGTTCATCAAATCCCTGTACCTACTGAGAACCAAGAAACACCATGTTTTGGCGTTTAGGGTTCAAGGTTTGAGGCACAGCGTGCATTGAAGATCATTGAAGTGTAAAGTACACAACTTCGCACAACGCGAACCAGACCCTAAAGATTCTACAAAGAAAAGAACAGGTGAAAAGCAAACTTCTGAAGGCACAAACAGAATGCAACCGGCCAGGGCCCATGAAGTGATCCAAATGTCATGCAGGTTTCTGCCCTGGTTGTGTTGAGCTGCCAGGTTAGAACCTTTCTGGCAATACTCTTGCTGTTAAGGATTGAATTTTCCCTGGCTCAGCTGCAATCCCAGGGAGAAAAGCTTACTGCGACTGCAAGCAAATGCACTTTGGAATGGTGCGATCCCAACAATGATGACACAATTCACTCACAGACTTTTTGTGTACATATATCTGCTATGAAATCTACAAGTCAGTTTCAAATGGTTGAGGTTGAGCGCATCCTTTTTTGCACATGTGCAAATTCCATTCTAATCACGCCTTCGACGAGGTGAACGGCGTCAGCGGTATGCAGCCTAAATTAATATAGAAGTTTTGCAACCATTGTTTGTGTGGAGCTATAGGTGTGACGATGCATGTGTGTGTGATAATCGTGTTATTATGATCATCGTGCTATTAAAAATTGGGAATAGTTTTAACCAACAATCATGATATGCATTTACATTAGCTTGCGCATGCAATTTTGAGTGTTGAAATCATTGGCCGGCGTGCATTGATAATACAAGACATGACATAAATATCCAAATCATCCAAGCAACTAAGTGTGTAGAACAACTGCTCGAAGACTCAGGCAACATGTTCTTTTGTCATAATGCTTCATCTGCTCCAACGGACGGGTGTGCGAAAGGATTGTCAGTCTGTACATGTCTGTACTAATGTTGCAATCTGACCGTCAAGGTGTTACACAAGAAGGGCACTATAGATCTATAGAATGATTTGCTTGAATGACTGTGGTAATGTGGTACTTGCGACCCACACTAGTGTGGTGACAGCTCAAACACTCTTTGGAGCTATCAAAGGTATGAAAGAAACCCAGTCCGAACCCTTCACAAGCCCGTGGCAACCTGCCCAAGTAGTGGCATACACTCACCATGCTCAAGCAGTCAAGCGTCCATGGTAATGGCATTGGGAAACTTGTTCAAAACATCTTGGATCAGCTGGGTGTTCTCGTCGTTGAAAGCTGGGTCGGCACGACCCTGTGACGAGTAGAAAGAGTCTGCAGTGATGTTGGTGCCTTCGTTCACCTGAGAGTCACGGCAACAATCGCACTGGACATTCTTGGACACTATGACTGATGACCGTCATCAACCAGTTGGTTGTCGCATATGGCTGTTTGTTTATCTGTGAATGTCAGTGGCTAACGTTGAAGCACTTGAGCAGTTGGCTAGGAAACAAAAACGTCAAGGCAGCACTCCTGAAGCATGTGCTCAGCTTGTAGCCACATGAGCGGAACTTTGTCTTCCACATGTGATATCCAACCCCTGTGAGTGCGGCCAACCAACTGCTAGTTTGTCAAAATTGTTGACCCAAAAACCTTTTTGTGGCTTTGATTACATTTCTATCAGCGTTGATTGGCACTGATAGCCAAACTGGCGCTCATCAATTTTCAGTATCCAACCAGCAGTTGGCGGCGAAGTCATGATGCACCAGCTTTTTTCACGGATGAACGTGGGCTTTGTCCGAACATGTGGAAACCTCCAAGAGTGATCAAAACATACTCTTTTTCTGTAACTCCCTAATAGGCTGCGGGTCAAAACCCTGTACCCCTGGTTCCCCTATCACTAACCATTGTTTCCCTTATTATTGTTGGTCATTATCCCCTATTATTGGTTGGTTAATATTGACCCATAACCAATAATCAAGCACGGCTTTCGGCTGATTTGGCGTGCCAGCCTGTGTTGCTCCCCCGGTTTTGATCACCCGTGCCTTGTCTGAGCCCATGGATTCTTTTAAGGTGGACACCAACGATTTTGTCAAGTCCTACAGCTGGGCCGCCATCAGGGTTCCACAGAAATAGCTCAATCGGATTACTGGTTGGTGGTTTCAACTCCTCTGAAACATAGTAGTCAACCGACCAAAAATTGTGAAACCACCAGCCAAATTCATCAAATTCATGCTTAAAAAATAATCTCATGGCATCTTTCAACAATTTGTTTTGCCTCACACTGGATGTGAATTCGGGTGAAGGATGCTGAGACATTCGCCTTCGGGCAAACTTGTGCAAATTTCTGCCATATACATGCATCGTATATGCATACATCATACATTTAAAATCAATTACACAGGTCACTACATGTCACAACTGCCTTCTTCCAGCTTGCCAGCAATGTCGATCCCCCCGCCCTCTGTCCATGTCAGGTTGGCAGAGTTCAGAAATAGTGTACGGCTGCGCCTCAGGGAAATACATGCAGCGCGGGCAGAACTCAACTGTGAGGCCGGTTGACTGTAGAAAACTGAATCCCGACGTTGGATATTCTATCAATATCGATTAGATAAATTACATGTAATTAGTTGATGTTACACGTAGTTGGTGTAAGCTCATGCTAGTTGGATATTCTATGCATGGTGTCCCGTTGTAGCTCCTAAATTCCCCATCGCGAACACATTACCCGCACCCTATGGGTCCAGCATGTACGCTTCAAACCATAGCAATGACACTTGCCTTCAGTCTTACTGCATCGAATCGTTTATATATAGAATCAGGATTGTTTGATATGTCGATGCATCGTCAAAAATGCCAATGCTTTATAGAAACCACTCTTCTACCAGAGCTCTGTCTGAATTTGTTTGCTTCTGTTTTGCAACCTTGATGTCTTTCATCTTCAAATCCAAAAAGGCGCAACGAACTCTCAAGTTTATACAAAAGCGGGACCTAGGAAACTGCAGAATTTATACAACTTGATGAATCATGAATCTGTATGAGCAACAGTTCCACAAATTGCCGGCTTTGCCATGTTTTGACATGATGTAGTCAACGGAATTGGCCCTTTCTCAACCCTCATGCAGACCACATGAAAAGCGACGGAAACACCGCGACATGATCTAAAGCCACCAGGAGACATGAGCTGGACTGCTGCTGTCAAAGTGGCCTGAGTTGTGCCAAAAGACTCTGCCAACCCCTGAGCTCATAAACCAGGGGTCTAGTGTTCCCGCCTTAGGGTTTGCAAGACCGCACAGAAACAACAAATAATCTTCACAAGAGAAAGCCTTGAGATGCCTTGAGTGGAAAAATCATCCAGCCGGTTTCATTGTTGGGCGCTGGCAGCCGTTGACCACGCGACTTCTCCGAAGTCCTTGACCTCGCAGCCCCGCCACCCATTCCGCCAGGACTCTGTAGTTCCTTTGAACCAAGGCAGAGCCATCCGCCACACTCACGTTGCCCACCTTCCTGGGTGACAAATCGCTGACACTGGGGGAGTCAAAGTGGGCCAAACCCTGGCTTCATGGTGAAAAATGTGGGTTGATAGGTTCACATTGAGTCTCTGGTGCGATATGCTGGCTTTATCAAACTTCCGAACGTTCTCCATACTGAACTTGCCTTCGCCTATGCTAACATCGCATTTCGCATGCCTGACTCCCACTGTGTGGGAGGCAACTATGGTACCAAAGGCCGCATGGCATACTACAAGGCTCACATGTCACAAAGCCGATCACCATGAAAAACAAGATCGGATATGATAATTTTGTAGAAGCACCAATTCAGGCAACCGGTCAAAATATGATTAATCTATATATTAATCTGGTATATTCATATATGTGAGATGGTGGAAATATTTTTTTGTTCTGGGCCCAAGCTAGGGGTCGGTTGCCAAATTCAATGTAATTAACCAAAACTTGTTCATGTTCAGGGGGGCAAAGAACTCCGCCGAAACCCATCACATTCTGCCATATTCCGCCCATGGCCCGCTGCATTCTTCTGAAAATACAAATCTGAAAAACAAAAAACACACTTCAGATAAAAACATGGGTTTGTAAGAAGAGGAGTGAAGGCCGCGGGGCTTTCCAACAAAGGCAACGGCAAACGACCCACAAATGTGTTTGATTCCGTCTTAGTTGCGAATTGTTTGGGATGTTACCCTCAATAAGTGCTATTCACTTTTCAAGCCAAACGGGTCATGTTCCTGTTTTTTGGCAAGGAGCAAGACGCTGTCAAAGGAGGAAATGCCACTACGATACATTAAGTGAGAAGGGACGCCAACAGGCGTCTTTTCTCCCTATCAGCCTTTTTTCTGCCGAAAGGAAGGTCCAGTTGATATATTGTGGAAAAAATCCTGACTGTTGATCACGACTTTTACTTCTGCACTCCAAATCTTGCGATGATTGGGAAGTGGTCGGATGGTGGGAGTCCATCCCGCAAAGTAGTGTCCACTTGGAAGTCGATGAGTTTCAAAGGTCCGCGCCAAAGAATCCAGTCAATGTGTCCGTGAACCATCCCATGGCGGAAGCTTGAAGGACACTTGGCATGCAAGGCTGCTTCTGGTTTGTAGCCATGAAAGGTATGCAAAGGCATATCTTTGGCACCAAAAGCACTGCAAGCATCCTGAAATCCACCTTTAAAGCTGAAAACCGAGAAAGGTGGTTCGGAGATTCCCCGGCTATTCCGTTGGAGGCTGTTGAAATCTCCTGCCACGATGGTCGCGAGATGTTCGGAACACCTTGAAGGCGGGACCTTCTCAAGTTCATCAAGCACATGTAGAATGAGCTCAGCTCCCATCCTTCGAGCTCTCGCCGAAACATGGTCCAAATGCGTGTTCAGAAAAAGAACACAAGAGACGTTATCAGTTCCAGCCCCATCATTTGAATCATCAATACGTGTTGATTGTGCTGACTCTTGAGGTTTTTCTTTCCCTGAACTCATGTCAGCTTCCAATCGAAACCACGCATATGTTGCAATCCGCGGGCAGGCACTTCCCCACGATCTCGAACCAATACATGCCGGCGTTTCTGACAAAGCGAAGGTCGACTGCATCACAAGTTCAAGTGATGCACGATTCGAAAAAATGGCACAATGCTCCCCACAGGGAACGCATCCAAAAAATCTATCACGGGGTGATCCGCAGGAGGAATAGTTCAGACCTTCAGCTGCCAAAGCATGCTTGAGTTGGTGAACTTGATGTTGTAGCGCTTCTTGAGTTCCAATGATATCTGGCTGATGTTTCTTGATTTGATCCAAAACAGCAGGTAGCCTCACCTCCCATCCATAGCCGTCTTTCTTGTCCCCGTCATTGTCATAACGCAGGTTGAATGACATGACTTTCAGCAATGGCATAGGTCGAGCTCTTCGCCAGATTTGCAAACTTGCAGCATAGTCGTACTGTCCATAGATGGCACACAGCCATATCACTGTGGTAATTGGTACTTGCATCTTCCTAGCTCGTCTGGTCCGGCAGCAGGTCGAGACCTTCTCTGATGGCTCCATGGTGGCAGAGTCACAGTGTCTGACGTTGCACCTGCCATCACCTGCCTTCACCATGCTTCTATGACATCACTATCTAAGTGTTTGTTGGCCTCAAGAAAAACGCTTAAATGACTTACATTTATTGACTCAGTACATGACAAAGGCATGAAGATGCGTAAGCATATCCCTGGGCTTTGTGACTTCTTTTGGTCTCTTGTGACTGGTTGTGACTTCCTTGGTTGTCACCGAAAGTGTGATTGCATCACTTGAGACATTAGCAGCTATGCGATGTCAACGCGAATGTGCGCATGAGACTACCCCCTCAATTTCCCAAGCTGAAAGCATCATCACTAAGAGTATCTAAGAGTTCTTTCAGGACCTCCGGGACAAGAGAGAAGGATTTCCAACTCCAAACCTTTTCAGAAACGCAAACTTGGCAGTGCCTGTTGGTTGGCTAGTGCGTGATGGCAAAATGAGAATGGTCTGGGCTGTTTGGACGGAAAAATTAAACTTCTCAAAGCCCCTTTTTCTGGTTTGGTGGCCTCATCCGCCGAAACCAGGCCCTGGAAACATGACCGCACACAGCAAAGCAGCATTTTGTCCACGCAAAGTACCGGTAGCCCGTTTCGTCATGGCCATCCAAATTGTCTATCATAAATAAGTTAATGACAGGGTTCGCAGACATCATAAGGTTGTGCTTCAGCTCCGCACGGAACATTGAGACATGTGGAATGTGGAAAACTTTAGACTGGACAAATAGGTCAAACATCTTCACAAAAAAACAAACGTGTTTGTCGTTGGTGTCTTCTTGCTGGCGTGGTGTATGGTCGAAATTAGCACTGTAGTTTTTATACAAGTGCTGATGAATTGATGTCTTGGACACAGGTCAAGGGTGAAGGGCTTAGACACAAACAGGCTTCGAAACATGACATGATCATGTCCCCTCGGCAAAGCTGATCATCCGACGATAGTTGTTACCTTCTGGTACCTGGCAGTGGAAAATCACCTTATTCTATAGGGAATCGCCAGGAAAGCACCAATTAATGGCGGA
Organism: Symbiodinium kawagutii; assembly: GCA_009767595.1. Taxonomy (NCBI): domain Eukaryota; class Dinophyceae; order Suessiales; family Symbiodiniaceae; genus Symbiodinium; species Symbiodinium kawagutii. The sequence continues at coordinate 55,418 of VSDK01011008.1, read as the reverse complement.
TTCTCCATTGCTGTGCTACATCTGGATTAATTGATGGTCATCCATCAATTAATGGTTAGTTTACCAAAGGACACACTCTATGAATCATGGGTAATGGAGAAGCTTTCATGGTGGACGACAGCAACCGACGAGATCGTCATGTACAGTGGCACAGCTCTTTGTCTCTGCGTTTTGCCCAAAAAACATGGCAAGGTTGCGTACTACTGGTTTGTGGTCATGTCGAACTATCATTTGATCATACATGTAAATGTGTATTGCATAAAGTGCGTTTGAAACGCAACACATGAGGGAAACCGCCAATTACTGCGAATACAGTGTAACAAGTGTTGATTGGATATCACTATTCTTGTTGGAGTTCTATCCACTAGTGTTGCTGTTTTTTTGTATGTTGTTGTCCCTCTCCATGGGTGGGTCATCTGCTACTATATATCTTGGTTGCTTATAGATCTCTGCTTAAAACCTTGTTGTTCAGAAAGGTTAATTCAATAACGATCTATGGCAAAGTCACCGAATCCCAAAGACAATAAACATCTATATAATCTATGGTCTGTCGAAAAACTCAAACTCCAATGCAACGTCACTAAACAACCGGAAGAGACAAACATCTGAGATTGCCAGAATGGATTGCTTTAGTAATTGCAACCGGCCCCCATCCAGATGTAGAAAAAGTATTTGACGCTGCGACCAAGACTCACTGATTCCTGCAAGCAGCCGCAGGTGCCCAGGCGCACCCCAGCCATGGGGGCTCGAGCTTCTCGGAGGAAGAAATCCTCCAAAGGAAGCAGTGGAAGCAGCAAGGTACACCGGGCAGGTCACGATGAACAGATATGTTTTCAAATTGGGCAAGCAGAATATTGGGCAAGATTACCATGTGGATGAACTGGACAGGAAAAAGGCGGCGTATACATATACAACTATGAATATATATATATATATATGTATATGTATCTGTGTGTGGGTGCATATATCTGTAAAAGTTGATGCTCAAGTTAATGCATCTACACACGCATTATAAGCATAAAAATTATGTTTTTGTTTTGCCTGCCCATGGGAGCGAGCATCAGAATTCTTGTTTAAATCTAAAAACAACTTCAATCTAATTCCTTCACCTATAGCATAGATTCAGTCATCTAGACTCAACATGAAAACTGACATCATTTCTTCGCCTAAACTATGCTATCTATGCTACAAAACTGAAGTCAACGTCAAAGATCCACCAACCCCTGCGCCCGAGGAGCCATCATCGCTAAGCCCATGCCAATGGACACCACAGCCCCCCTGCCGCAGGCAAGGCGACAGGGGCCCAGCAGCACCAACGATTTCCATCCCAGCATCTCCCTATCTCCCAATAGGGCTTGTGTCAAAATAGTGGCGCCCCCAAAATCAACAGTTTCCACATAAAATGATCATTTTTAGAAGGTTTTTGGTAGCCTTTTTTGCACATACCGAGGTAGTCGCAAATGGTGGCTAAGAGTGGTGAAAGTGGCTTTACATGGTGTAATCAAGAATTGTTGGACTAGTTGGGATACCACAAATGGGCACCACTTTGCAAACATGTCTTGTTCGATTTTGCAGCCGTGGCTCAAATCTACAGAAAACAAATCCTCGAACAGGATTTGCGAGACAACTGGAGATCACACATTGATCATCAGAGTAAACTACTGTAAAGCAATCGTCGGACTTGAACATATTGCTAGTCTGCGGAATTTATGCCTGTTGCAACCAAAGCAGCTGCGTGTTCAATCAAATCACATGAAACGGAAGAGGGATTACAACTGATCCATAGAGATTTACCAAAACCGTACAGATTACATACTAGATTAAAGCCATACGAATCCCTCAAAACCACTAAGCCCTGGCTCTATCTGGCTCCAGCTTTCCAAAGTCCTGGCCTGGAGGATGACAGGTGTTCAGTCACAAGTTGGACCACTGGCCGACGGGGATCCCCACAGCGTAATGGCATCTTTTTGGCCCGGACCACGACTTCCGGACGTCTGGTTTAATTACCAAATGAATTGGCACAGGAGGCGTTCAATGACGTTGAACGGCACATGAGTCTGCTATGCTTTGTCCATAAATCATGAAGCCCTTTAAAGCCCTAAGATGGATTCTTCCCCTATCATGTCGGCTCATGGTTGGGTACCCGTAACGGACACGTGTATACCAAAGTTGCTACTATTTCTCTCTGATTCAAGGCTGTTAATCCTCTTCGAGCCAATGCTAACCATGATCATCTCTCTCCCTCTCTCCGCTGTCATCACCTTTGAGGTGGTTCAAGCCATCTGCTGATGTCACCTGGCCTTTCTCCAGCAAACTTCCCTGTGTAGGTGAGAAATCCCCGGTCCGAGGCCAATTTGAAGATGCTGCCGGAGTCCTGCAGCAAGTCAGATCTGCAAAAGTCACAGCCTCCCAGCCTCTCACATTGGTTGGTGAGGCATTCTCAGTTCATGGATTAACTAGCACTTAGCTTAATAACTAATTCCATATCAATCCACAATCAACAATTAAGAGTCATAGGTTCATGAATGTTCTTCTGCATCATCAACCATCCAGGCTTCTGTGCTCAAACGGGCAGGCCGTCCAGCAAACAACCTAAATAGATCTGAATAAATCATCACGTTTCCGGTCTTGGACTGGTTGACTAACCAACTGACTGGCACATGTTGATTACTACTGTACCTTCCAGGTACCCAAATGCAAACAACCTCCCGATCAAGCAATCCATCTTCGACATGTTATTGTGGCTCATGTCATGAACAGAACGCAGCCCAGGCCGATGCCTGATTTGTCTACTTGATGGTCCGGCCACAGTGCGCAATCTTAGTTTGGGGTTCAACAAATTGGTGCCTAGGAATCCTCTGGGCATGAAAACCGAATGCCAACAAGGCCTCCATTTATTCATAGGTTGGACAGGGTTGAATCAGCAACAAATCGCTTGACTCTTGCTGACGTTGCTCAGCTAGGACCTAAGTATGGATATGACATGGCCGCAAGTTATATGTTCATCCACGACCTGGCTGCTTTTGCAAGGTAAATCGACATGCTAAGGTGGCCTCAAACTGCTGCGCTATACGGGAATCTATTGATGGAGTCTGTTCACCAACTCAAAGTGCCAATCTTTTTCAGGTCAAGCCCATTTTCCATCTCGAACAGGTCAAGGGAAATCTCAAACTCGCCACCCCCCCTACTTTTTGCCGGTCGCCATGCCCCTGACAGTCGGCCTTGCCCTTAGAAGGGTCAATTTCAAGCGAGGTTATCAAAACCTCGTCAAGGGTTACAAACTTGCATCGCCCATGCAAATTAGTTGGTGAACAAAAGACCGGTTGGTGGTTTCCAACCCCTATGGCAAATATCAGGCAACCAACCATTTGTTCATGATTACTAGGATAAATTTCAGGACATGTCAATTAAACCAGCAGCCAGAAGACTATAGCAATCACTTGTTGCACCTTCCCTCAGCCATATGGGTGTTTCTCAAAATTGGGGACCCAAAAAATCACCCAACATTGTTCAACATGGACCGTTTTCGGTAATAAACATTCATTTTTGGGGCCCCCTATGACTTGAGAAGCCACCGCGCTTGTTCCAGTCTCGCACTTCCAGAAAACCACGGAGCGCAACTCCTCTGGTTGGAGGAACTGACTCAGCAGGTCTGCCCGGGTGTGGTGCCCTGAGCTGCGGATGCATGATCTGCACAGCAGGAGTCACAGGCAGAATGCACGAGGACATAAAACAGCTTGTATATCATATACTTATACACATATGTTAAGAATATTCTTAACATCTGTTTTTTTTGTGCATCATATTCTCAATAAATATGTTGAGAAACAATCACATGCTTTAAAAATGCAAATGATTATATACAGTTGCGCTTGTGTTGTGTGTCTATATCGGTTGATTGTCAAGTCACCAGCATGGTATGATTAGAAAAAAATGTGATCTGTACGGAGGTACATGCGCAACCAATGCCACTGATTTGCATAATTGCTTCTACCCAACAATGGTAACTTTGTCGGTGGTTACTCACAACCAAAAGCAACATTAGCTAGTCACCCCACTATCTGGCAAACACTGGGGAAAATAAAACAAATGTTTCAAACCACCAACGGTTGCAACCCTCAGCATGCCTGAGAGTGTCCCAAAAGGCACTAGCCCTTCAGCCCTTGACCAGTCAGCAGCTTGGATAATAAGCGATAACATTTTTTGACAATCAATCAAAATAACAATGATGGGAAAACAATAGGATAATAGCAATAGTACAATAATAGGGCAATGAGAAAATAGGAGGACCGTAGGACAATTTCATCTAATAGAATCTCATAGTCATAGGACATTGGACCCTCTGAGCTCCTGGCAGAACGGCCAGGGATTAAAACCAGCGCCGGTGCCCCTGGGTCAAACCGAGTCCAGGCCTACCACCACGACTCGGTTGGCAATCTCCTTAAGGTGCGACAGGGAGGAAGAACTATGCATCTATAAGCGCACCTATGAGCGATTTCCAAGTCGATGAAATCGCCTTTTGATTCCATTGTTTTTTTTTTGCCAGGTCCTCACTCGGATTTGCCCGAGTGATTCCATTGATTGAAAATAATATATAACCCAAATTGATTCGGATTGGATGCTCCAGCAGCAGCAATCTCGTGTATTCACTGGTGTCCAATCTGAAACACTCAGCTATGTCTTGAACATACAGGGTGTCCTTCTCAAAATTGATGACGATCTGGGCTGTGGATTGCTTGTTTACTGGTTTGTTCAAGGCAAACTGTGGATTTTGGGACTGTTTTTTCCGCCAACTGTCCCGGCTATATTGTTCAGCCATTGGCCAACCATAGCTTTAAAGCACCAGTGACAAAACATCAGGCTCATGATGAAAACCAACCCAGAATGGATGGTTAAACACCAAGCCAAGCTTGTTCTGAGTGGCAATCAACGATAAAGCTCAATTGCATGGGTTGTTGTTGAAATCTGTGACTTGTGGATGGCTTGCGATTACAGAAACAAAATGCTTCTGGAAAGCCTACCTGCCCCAACTTTACTGGCGGCCAAAGGTAGCCTCCGAACATTTCAAGCGAGCGGGACCCACTTTGTTCCAGCTGTTCTATTTCAATTGCCGAGAGTCAACAATCAACGATAGTCAGCAAATCCTACGGTCGTCCAGATTCTTCTTGAAACAAGACTTCCAACCACGAAATCATGAAATTCTTTGCTTTCAACATATTTCAACCCTTATGAACCTACTATTTCATCACCAATGCCCCGCGAGATGCCCCCTGGATTGGTGAAGCTTGTGCAGTTGCTTCAACTGTCATGACCGGCTGCTCATGATTCCCAGGATTCAGGCCCTATTTCTGTGCTCGTGAGAGCCCTGCAAGCGTATGCCCTGACCATGGGGCAAGTGATGTAAATCTAAGAATCCTTGCAATGCACGGCGGCAACCTGTACAAAACAGGTTGCTAATCAAGATATGTTAGGGTATGTGAATCATATCACAATGCGCTAGTTGAAAATGCCGGGATTCAATGCCAATTGTGGCCACAAGTCAGCGAACAAATCATCAACTGTATTGCTCATCATTGACCGCAGCTGAACCGAGGACATGGAGTTATGAAAGTGGTACCCCTTGGGCCCTTTGCTCAAAATCTCCCCTAGAACTTCTTGCCCCCCTGGAAAACAAACTGCATGTGCTACCTTTTGTAGGCCCACATTATGTGTCTGTTGGGGTGGCCATTATCCTTACAACACAGGAATATTAAACATCATTCCCAGTCCCATTATCAAAAAACAAATCTAGCAATCCTCTGCCACTGCCAACCCTTATCAACCTTTGGCCATGACTGCCAAAGTCACTGGTCAGACTACGCCAAGCTTCACCATCTGTCAGGCCCAAGTGAAGCACGCGTCCGGGAGTTCCAGACCTCTCTGGGGAACCATGTTGAATCACTGGGGTTGGGTGACTGAATCTTCAGCCAGCACATGATTTTGACATCACTTTGAACAAACCCATGCGCACTTTGAGCCAAATGTAAAAATAAAAAACATATATGAATATAGAACCTGTGTATGTATGTGTGTATGTGTGTGTGTGAAAAATTCTTGAAAATTGAATATCTCATATAGGAATATAATATATCTATAAATACTGTATGTGTTGATTCGCTTAGTTGTGCAAACATATCTGTATATCGACCTATGATGACCGATGCATTTCAATGTGGACATGCAGGCAAAATATTTTCATTGACAGCGTTCAGCAAACATGAAGTCAAGTGGATTGTCGTCTTGATCCCTGCGCGGTTGCATTTTCAAATTCAGCAGTGGAGAAACTAAGCAGGGAACATGTTCACTAACGAAAGCAATCATGACATGACACCTGCTCTTACAATTGGGGTGATCAAAGAAAATCGTCAACTCAATTAGTGCCATGTAATGTAATTAATCTAATTATAATCGAATCATTGTGGTAAGGTCATTGCCGCAAGTTCACAACCCTAAAGGCAAATGCTGGTTGTGATTCAACATACGTCGGTGTTGGATAGGCTTGGAGCTATAGCCCCATGTTGGCTCCAACCTTATAAGGGAACACACTTACGACAAAGCCACCGCGGCACATGAAAACACTGAGCTGAGATTTATCAGAATGGCCTGGTTACCATGGCATTGCTAAGAAAATCTAAGAAATGCTTGGCAGCCCTGAGGATGAGTTGATGAATGTTGATGAGCTCGTTGCCAAACATGTTGGGCATTGCCTTGGTTTGGGCGCCAAGGTGCCTTGGGACGGCATTGGTGCCTTCGTACACAGACTTCTTCTCTCCAATGCACGCCTGCTATCGATCAAGTGAACCATCACCGGTTGCCACCAAAAAATGGCGAATTGGTATGCCGATGCTGCTGCCTGGATTTCACCAGACCCAAATTTAGAAATATCTAAACGTCTTCAAAGGTTTCAAACGCGATTTGTCACAAGCTTTGTTACTCATTCATGTGTTGCAAGGTGGGTTTGTATACTTGCAGGCTGATGCATTTGCACGACAACATTCATCCGCCTTTGTCTATGTATAGCATCACCATGACCTCTCGTGCGTTGCCACGACCACGCCTGCGAGTTCAACCTGGCAAGGGCCTTGCAGGAAGCTGCAACGGGTACGGGTAGGTGGCTGGTGAAATTTTGGGGAGTAAGCCAGGGTGATCAACATGATGCCGAATACACACATATTACAAATGCTATTCTCGTCATCATGATGTTTCGTGAGCAGCCAGCATGATGGTAGATCTGCAACATGGTAACTAATATTTTCGTTCGGAAAACGATTTCTAATCAAACAATCATTTACCATTTCATGGCGGCATTATATACTTGATCATGATCAAACAATATCAGCAGCATAGCAGCTATCAACCACTTCATTTCTTGTCTCTTATCCTCGTTGTTCATTAGTGCCAGGTGGCCCTGCACTGGTTCCAGAAAGGGATCTAACAGTCCATAAAAGGGGTATTTCCGCAACAATCATCAATCATCGTTGGTACCACATCGCCTTTCAATATCATCCTGAATCATTGACATCACCACCATCAGGATGACCAAGCCCCCATGTAAAAGAAAAACACACATGAATACACAGCATATCATAGCCTTGAGATGAATCAGGCCTCAGTTCAGGCCTCCCATGAAATGCTCCGCTCAAAATACTGGCTGTTTCGCAGGTGTTGTGGGGCCCCACCATGGTCTGCGACCACCCCACCTTTCGCCGCTTCGCTTCCGGCTCGCCGTCGTCCATGGCCAAATGCAACACAGGGACGAGGCCGCGAGGCTGAGGTTGAAACGCGAGCGGCTCCACAACCAGCACTGGTGGCCAAGGGCTTCAACCGATGTTTCCCTGGAGGGACTCAGGGGGGCCTATGTTTCCGTACCATGTCGGAAAACGAAACAGCATTTCTTCCCAATCGAAAACTTGAAGATATGAAAACCTACGAAAAGCTACGAAAAAAATGTTGTTTTCCATATGGCATTCCAGTGATGCGTAGGGGCCCGATTGCCCCAATTGCCTCGCCCCATTCACCCTGCAGTTTGCACCTCCGCCCAGCAACTTTGTGCCTTGCATAGCACCGAGTAAGGTTGTCTTGGAAGACTTGTGACTGGAGACCGGGAATCTTCACTTGTTTTCTGCATGTGTCATTAGCGATCTTGAACTCGATAGTCCTAGTAAAACTCATGTAATCTTCACCTCTTAATCCTCAAATAAAATCACTTGCTCACAAAACGCCATAATATCAAAAGGTGTCTCGTTTGTATAGCGTGTATTTGCCATAGCGAGATATAGCGAGAACCTCCTAGTTTTACAACCTGCATAGGTCCGACTCGGGGCCGGACCTATCTGTCGGTCTGTAACATATCAAGTGGGTGTCCCCAACCATGCCAAGTGATGTTCATGTGCGGAACACTCCGAACGAGCCTGAATGCGGGCATTAGTTGGTGTTGGCTATTGCTCTGCAAAATAGGTCAGGCATCATTCATCATTTATCATGATTGATGAGCGGGAGATTCATTTCTCGATGAACTAGCTTTATGTCTTTCCCCCAAATGTCCTCATCATCCACAAACATCCACATTGCTAACGGATGATAGTTAATCCAGTTACCAATTTCCATGTATTAGAAGCTGTTGACCTTAAGTATCAATTAATGGGAGGTCCACATTAAGTAGGTCAGCAGCGATGACAAAACGACGACTGGATCCTTACTAACGCTTGCTGAAGCATCAGCCGGTATTGTTGGTTATCATCCTGCATTCTTGACCATCACAAGCCATGGTGGTCACAAAGCAACCATTGCAGTTACACAGCAATCATGGTTGTCGATCTTTTAGCATGATTCATCATATTCTCTCTCTCTCTCTCTCTCCAGTACCATCAGTCCAAAACACTCAGATTGAAAGGGCGCGAAATGAACAAGGAGGGCACTCCAACCATCAAAAGCTATTGCGGTAGCTCTCATTGCTGCCTCGCATGGCTAGCAGGGCAGTGCCACAACAGGCTTCCGTCCGGCTCGCACTTTCCACCTGGGGCGGCAGATCGCCCACCAGGGCTAGGGCCGCCAGTACTTGCGATAGGATGTTGACATGTGACTGCTTGTTCGCCGCCATCCTGCCAGTGAAGTCATGATTGAACAAAGCATGTGCATCGTCATCGTCAAAGCACGTAGTACTTCATAATAGAATTGATTCATCATCATCATCATCATCATCATCATCATCATCATCATCATCATCATCATCATCATCTTTTTCTCCATCGCCCTCTCAAGAGTTTGGCCAAAAGCACAAGGTGAGCACGCTGCCCAATGCCAGGAGCAGTATCTTAGCGGCCAAGCTCAGTGGCCAGCCGCTTCATGTCAAAGCTCTAAGCATGAGGCAACAAAGAAATCATTGATTCATTTGTTCGTTCGTTCATTAATTCATTTGTTAGTTCGTTCATTAGTTCATTCATTCATACATTCATTCATTAAATCATTCATTCATTCATTTATTCATTCATTGATTCACTTCAGTTCTTTTCATTTCTTTTCATTTCCTTTCATCTCATGTCATCTTATTCTTGTTCATTTCATTCCGCTTCATTTCATTTCATGTTCATGTTCATGTTCTTTCGTTCATTCATTTCCCCATAGTTTGTTATCGCTCTACTATTATTGACTGACTAGTCATGAAATTGTGGGCCAGCATCAATTGTCAACCAACCACCAGTCTGGTCCATTGATGGTGGCTCCTGGCTCGCCAAATGGTCCAGGCTTCCAGCTTTCACTCCAATCAGCCGCTCTCGTATCCTTCGCCTGTCGGTGTCGTCAAAATCATCCTGTTTGAACCGGCCCAAATGAACAATTAAATTAATACACCAGTCAAAAACTTGTTAACACTGGTAAATATGAAAACAACGATTGAAAACACCAGCCTTGTAAACCTGCACAACCTTTGCCAAAAAAAACAAGTTCAACCCGAAAACCCGATGCCAGTAAGATTTTAGATATGACCAGTGATCCCAGGGTTACCTTGTACGGATATTTTACCATTCAAGAACCTCTTTGAGACATATGTTTTTTATCTCCGAAAATCTGGGAAGTGTATACAATTTAAACCTGCTAGCACATATTGGCAAATGCACGGCCATGTTTGGGGATGTCAGCAGTTGTCAATGCTATGTACGTTTTTCCTCTAGGCTTGGCCTGATTTATTTCAATTTGACTTGCATTCCCAACCATGTTTTGGAAGTGTTGGCCCTGGGAATTCGAAGCTGTGTCTATTATTAGACCAATAGTTGGCACCTATAAACATTCAAACAGCATAACGTTCTTGCGAGGCTTGGTCTGGGTTTTTCTTTTATCGGCATCACATTTCAACGATTTTTGTTGCCAAAAACAATAGTGGTTGGTGGTTTCAAGCCGTTTTGAACAGCATACGTCAACCAAACATTGGTTGATAATTACTACAGAAAATAAACACATGCTTTAAACAAACCAATCAGAATATCACACTCGACATGGAAATAAACAATTTTGAATCATGATCTGTGGCCCTTCGTGTAGAAAGCTTGATCTCCTAAATCGTGCCGTATGAAAGATTTCCTCAGCACCATGAGGATGTCTTTACTAAAAATCATCGGACAACTACCAACGTCAAACGCAAGTAAATAGCTTGTCAACAGTGCCCCGAAAGCCTTTGACCCCTATGTCGTATAGCAATGCGAAGCTAGGTTTGAAATTCCGATGTTCAGCCTTCGAGATCATATGGTTCCCTCTCGATATGCTGACATCCGTGAGGGCACCCCTCCCTGTATTGCTGAGCAATGCCTGTAAGAAACACTAGTCCTGTACAAGCTCAGTTCAGACTCATGTTCTAGACCTTCTTGGGTGCTTTTGAAGTCAACAAGATTATTTATCATTATTGTCTCCCAATCAAATACTTTGAGCACAAATAAGAACACATCTGGGCATGTTCTGGGATTTTGAATGAATTTGGGACTTTGGGCGACTGGTGTGTAGCTGCTGTAAAACGGGTGGACATCGGACATCGTCCAATCAGCATGGTCCTGGCGGTAGTCACCTCCGGTTACACTGCTGTGAGCCATGAAAATGTTGCCGTCTTAAAATCCAGTTTCACTGCTTGGTTCAAGCGGATGGATTGCTACAAGAAGTTTGCAAATCGTTACCATCTTTCGGGCTTCCAGCCCCACAACAAAAGTCAAGCAACAAAGTTTTAGTGGTAAATGAAAGATCCTAAATATGTTGTAGATATAAATAAATAAGTATGTATATATGATTATTTATGTATATTCATACTTCCCTATACGCGTGAGACCGGTATGCAACAACCTCTCTTTCTATCCTTGGAAAACTATGTAACGCAACTCACGTCAAAGGCTGCGCTCCCGGACCACACGGGATTTTGAGCTCCTCCCCCTGCTGTGACGACCTTAGCGTAAAGAAAGCCCCTTGGGAGACCACTACATCAAAAAAATGCAGGAACTGCATAGTTGACGATAGCTGACCATGGTTTACCATGATTAGTAGCATTCTTTGGGAGCATTTCCGTTCGCATGGCAAAACCATAGTTAACCATAGCACCCCGTTCTTTCTAAACAAGTCACATTCAATGGATGCTTAAGTGATTCAAATCAAGAATTGCCAAGCAGGAAATGCACCTGCAAATCTGTACGAAAAAAACTTGAGTCCCGGCCCCAGTTGTACCATAGGACTTTGAACTAATTATTCAATCATCTCTCTCTCTCTCTCCAGCGCCATCAGCCCGAGACCCTCAGATTAATCAATCATCTATATGTATCTATTCCATTCTATTCATCTGAAATTCCATCTGTGTGTCATTGATTTGTTTAATATGTTTAATTGGACATGGCGAACCAGCCTCATCCGTGACACGGCATTGCCAGGCCCCTGGGCCCGCGTCAACGTGGCAGCACCCAAAGCTTCCAGCTTTTGATAGCCGCTGGGCTTCAGCCACTGCCACTGCCGTCCGCAAAATATGCAGATGTAAAGCCATCGCAGTCACATGTAGTCACTACTACTAGTCACATGAAATTCGAAATCATTCGGTGAAGCTAATGCACATCCCACTGCAAATGAATGTGGCATGTTTAGACACCGAAAGACTAGACACACGTGTGTGCATTTGTAAATCTAATGTGTGTATGTATCAACTGAAGTGCAGATCAGAATGAACTGCGTATACTTCAATATCGTGAAATGGCTTCTTGTCGTATGATACAAGTGATGCTGACCACGAACTACGTTTAATCAATGTTAATCATCTGTTGTGATCATGGCTCAAGGACAAACCTGGCTCCAGTTCTATTCTTAGCATGGCCTCAAAATCAGAATTAAAAAACCCAGAGTAGTTGTGGGGATATGGTTCACAAAAAGAATCATCAAGACAGTTCCTTTCCCTGTGGCTAAAGCATCCGGTATCAGGTGTTCAGCACCTAGCCAGCATTTCTCCCATGGTTGTGGGTCCACACCTTGTGGGCCCACACTCCACACTTAACCCAGCATACCAAAAATGAAGTAAACCCGTTAGCGGTTGGGGTGTTCGCAACCAAGGACCACTTCTCCGCGCGGTGTTTTTTTTGCATTTTCTTTGGTCTTTCGTGTGGGAAGATGCAGGACGAAACGATGCCATCACAAACGAAACATGCCTGATGCACTCCCCACACCAAACGCCCGTGAAACCGGGCAAAAATGGCTAATTAAGGGATCTTAGGGTTCCTGGAAGCCTCAAGGATAAGAGAGATTCAGCTTTGTTTCTCCTGCTCAAGCATTCCAGGAGAGGCTAACAAGTCTGTAACGCTATCCTGAATAATCTTCCTGGTGAGGCCAGCCAAGTAAATGGCCTTGGCCCGTTGGTCCCCCTCAACATCTGACAGCAAAGCATGGCTGCTTGCGGTCAACCGGAAGGCCTTGGCTCGGATATGCGCAGGAAGTCCACCCACTAGTGTTTTGAAGGGCCAGCAGGCACTGCATCCCACAGTTGCACAGCACCAAATTTCCACGTCGCAGTCCACCAGTATTGAGAAAGCACCTGCTCGGAACTCTTGAAGCTTCGTTGGATCACCAAGATTGACCATACCTTCAGGAAACCAGGCACCGACGCCACCAGATTTGATGTGATCGTTGAAGGCCCTCAACCTCTCGTGCATCAAGTTCTTGTCCACGGTCAGGTCAGTAGGATCGCCTCCACTTGAGCCTTCAGCGGTTACCTTGAAAGGAACTTCTGGCAAACCCATTTCTCTCATCACAGTCCCCAGCAGGGGGATTTTGAAGATACCGTTGGCCACCAAGACTCGTACATCGGAACTTCTTTTCAGGGGTGCCATCGACACTGCCAACACAGAATCCATGAAAGATGTGTGATTCATCAACAGTACCGCTGGCTTGCCTGACGCACCCAGAAAAGGCCCATCTGCATACTCGATGTCAATCCGGATCCAGGCGCAAAAGAAAAGTACTAAGCGCCACATCAGAACCAACATGGCAATAAGTATTCCACTGACAGATTTATTCAGCTCAGCTTGCCTTTCTGCAGAGAAGCACTGCCGAAGTAGTCTCGCAACTATGCAAAACAGCCAAGCCAGAATGACAGATCCTGCCAGAAGAACTCCAAAGACGCACTGAGCTGCTCTTGACGCAAAGCCCACCATGGCAACAGAACAACTGGCTACAATTGCGTGTGGTGCGGTGGAAAGATGATGAAGGCGTAGCATCACAGGGCGATGCAGTGACCATGTCCCAGAGCTGTGTACTAAGAGTATTTTGCACCACCCACAGAAATCTGTTTCTCTCTTCAACGACGTCAAGGGGTTCATGTCTAGGACAAAGGTTAAGGGATGTCAAGGCTTGGCGCTTGCAGCCAGCTGTCGGCTTTGCGAAAGCGCACACGCAAAAATCACCACAGGCAGGTGTAAAAATGTATGTACATACGCATGTGTGTGTACATGTCTGTCCGTGCGCATGGACACTGTACGTCGGCTTGCACGTTTTAGCATGTAGGTGTGATTGGGTGATATGCGAAATATGTTCACCTACATTTGCAAATCGATGAGCACGTATGCACACACACACACACGCACAATGTAACAAATTTGAAAATCCCTATGTATAAATAGATATTCATCATTTAATTCCATATATATATATATATATATATATCTGTGTGTGTGCTTCTACCTAAAAAATAACAATCTGTACATATCTTGCATGAATCATCAACATTATCCAACCCCTTCAGGCTTTGCTGACTACCTTCGACACCAACACCCTGGTCATGACCGCCAATACCCCACACAATGGAAAGCCTCGATTCGAGCCATTCCTTCCAAAATGCCGTGCAAAAAAAGCGCCTGGGCCATGACATGGGACTTTCACCCCAAATGCGATTGATAAAAGACTCACCTGAGCACTGCGATGAGCGTTAATAACCCCCGGTGCCTTCTGAGGTGTGGTATTTGCCGGTTGTATCGGGCGCCACGTTCCAGTAGCAAATGGGACATGCTGATGCAATTCTGTTCGGATCTAAAATAGTTCTTGGATCACCACCAGTGGCTTCAAAATCATTGGAAGAAGTCATCACATCCTGGATCCTGATCAATCAGAAATAAGCGGTTGGCGGTTAAACAACCAACTAAAATCAACAAAAAGCCCTTAGAAAAATCCTACCCCAAGCAGTAACGTTGCATCATCACCTTGTGGGGTGTGCGGGCTCACCACACCTTGCCCTTCCAACCATGACAAAACAATGTGACTTATGGAAAAACATTAAAACACACATTAAAAGCATGTGAGGAAGAATATTGATATAACAAAAAGTGCAGGGGGAAGGTAAAACAAAAACAACCTTGAAGTGCCACATCCAGGGGCTCTCAACGGAAAGGGCAAACATTGAACGCATGGCTGTAGCTCAAAAGTGGCTGAACCTACCAAAATTTAATGGGTATAGCATATACATTCGAAGATTCACAACCATGTTTTGGGAGTTCTGCTTCGATTCGTGAAATGCAGACCACGACAAAGTGAGCACGCAACGTGTCAAAATATCTCATCTTTCACGATGCAAACCAGGATCAAAATTGAACCAGGATCAAAATTAAGATATGGCTCAAGGGTTCAAGATGTAAACCAGGATCAAAATTGAACCATCTTAAACCTGGCTATATCCTGATTAGACCAAACCATGCTTAACCACCCACAATTAACCAAAGATGGACGACCAAGGCTTTGGACACCGCTGATGTGTCCACTCTTGGCAGCTGACATCCTCAGACGGGCGAGGCTCAAGTCGCGGTTCCAAGTTCTCATCGCAGACTGGAAAGCGCCTTGTGGGCTGAGCGTCTGCTGAGTTCCCGGCCACCCTAGCTGTCATAGGTGGTCTAAATAGGAACCACCTGCTGAGTCTCCGGTGATTCCCATCAGGGAATTGTCAATGTCCATTGTATTCAAATCCTGTTGGTGCGAATCGGTTGAAGTATGTCCAACAGGGCTTGCCGAAAGATGAAGCTGGCGACATGACTGGAGGCAATGTCCTAAATCTGAGTCGCGCACCTGTTGTCAAAACCAACCAGCATCAACCACCCCAACAGGAGACAGAAGGACATCTCAAACAAACGCATCTTAGGATGTTCACCCTGGTGGGTGCGAGGTTTGACCCACAACAAAGGTAGCAGGTCGTTGATTTCCATGTCCTGACCTGGGCTTTGTTTGATGAGGGTTCCGATGGATTTACAACAGCGCTGCAGGATCTTTTGCTGCGCCCCGCTAGGAATTGCACACAGGCTTTGATGACCAAACAGTACCATAGGATGGTCTAAGTGCATATGCGCATAAGAAAAACCCGTGTGTTGAATTGAAGTGCCTGGATGGTGAGCAATCATTTTAAGGTCTTCCCAAGCCATCTTCGAGTGGTCATGGACAGCCTTTAACCCACAATGAGCCAGCCGCTAGGCGTCCAGCTGCCCACGAGACGGTAAGGGATAGTAGTCTAAACCTTGCGGCAGGTTCCAATGGCTTGTGGCTCTGGTAGATGAGCATTTGGAAAATCAACATTTATAGATTGTGAAGCAAAGAGTTTCCCTGCAACATATGGTCTCATTTTTCAGTCCACCAATGGTATCGAAATGAATTCTGACAAGCCCATACGCAGGAGAGAAACAACAACTACAAAACTTTTTGACACAAAGCATGAACATAATTCGGACAGGTTAGTCACTGATTCTCATCTTCCAAGACATTTGAGATGCGAACGCATACGATTATACACTAAAATAAACTTGGCATATATCTATCTACATCTATCTTTAAACAAGTAACAGAACAATAAACACAAATAAACAAATAAATACAATTAAATACATTTAAAAAAAACATAGATTTATAAATTAATCATAAGTTCATGTAGTAAAGTAACAATCAAGATAATTCTTCAGTTCCAAAAGAAACACAACAATAATTAGCCGTTGATCATATCAGGAGATTGGTTTGGTTAGGACGGGTTAGAGGTTAGGCCTCCCATCTTGCCCCTGCAATAGCAACAATCGGGGTGGGCTCAAACAACCGTCTGACATCCGCAAACAGGATCAAACCTGAAGAAGCAACACAGCTAAGCAAACCAGGCAACTACACAGCAAAGAGAACATAACCAAACCACCAAAGTACAGCACAAAACAGAAACCCAAGGCCCCGCTCACCGGAAGCCCCCGGTGACTTTTAGCAAGCGCCTGAATCCTTCTCCGGATCGATCTCGGTGCTCAACTGCTTGAGGACCTGAATGATCTGAAGATCTGTGGGTCTACTACTCGCATCCAAAATGTAAATTTTGGTAGACAATCTGACAATCAGATTGTCAGATTGTCTTCTGACAATCTGATTTTGATTTTCTTCAAGTCTCTCTCACATGATTCACGCAGCATGTGTTACACCTAATCTGACCTGTTCACGGGACATCTTTTTTTGCGCCTGTTTCATCTGACATGGTGTCTGACATGTTATTATATTATTGAAATTGTTGCCTGCTAAGATTCTGAAATATTGATTTGGGATCTAAACCATAAAATGTGCACCTCTGCACAAGTGGACAGCATCGGAAGTGCCGATTGGCCTTATACCTCACCTAAATTGAAAACAGGCAATGAAAAATGAAAACTCCCTAAGCATCCAAAAGCCTCTAAGAAATGAACACTCTTCATATTTTTTCCAACCAAGTTAGTTCGACACTCATAAAGCGACATCAACAATAATCACGCAGCATTTAACCAAATGGACCACTCTTTTTGTAGCCAACCCTCAATAAAGGCCGAGCATGGCTGGCACTAGGATGCCATAGGCTGAGGTTCGCACCTTGTCCGTGAAGAATTTGCCTTCAGCCCCACCAGTGAAGCAACACCGAGGACGTGGATGTAGGATGATGGAAGGGCTGGTTCTAAGCCGCTATCACTTTCCAGCCATGGCTGGGCATGAAAGGCAATGGCTCACCATTCCCTGGAACTCCATGGCAACGGCTCCACAAAGGTAAACAAAAATGGGACAACTCCATCTGAATGTCTCTTCCCTATGGATTCTCCATGGGGGACCCTTCCGGGATCCACAACGCGGATCAGGGGCTTCACCCAACAACCACGGACACGACCCTCCGCCAAGGTACGAAGCACCACACCTCCCGTGTTGGAAGCTCCACCCACCTTGGAACCAACACTTTCCCGAATCAACGGATTCAATGATATGACAATTTCAAATTTCACATTGACTTTTCCTGGCCTCTGATCGTACAAATCATCAATCTAAGTCATAACCCAGAACCACCCAAAGCCCATCCATTATATACAATCCAAAAGATTCACCTTTGGAAAATGCATCAATGACATCAGCTGGCATCCGCCCATGGCCCGGTTTGCTGTGCGTAGCTGCCAACCACTGAACTGGATCTCCTCCTAGACGGTGGCTGTACACCTGCGGCAGGCTGGTCGCATGCTTTCACAACCACATGTAGGACTATATACAGCAACGACAGCACGGTTACAATTTCGCAACAAAAAGCAACATGAAACACTTGCACATGTTTGTCAAAAAATTGAAATAACACTCTATTAAACACAACTGAATCTCGGTATGATTTTAAGTATGTGATATTTGTATACATCTTGACTATAAAAGTCATAATAATCAATCATTTATATTGTCATGCGCATCTGCCTTCATCTGCCTTCGAGATTGTTCTCACTGAAGGCACGTGAAGGCACCACTACACACACGGACAGGACGCCAAACATTGGAACATTTATCAATTTATCAAGATGGTATGGGTTGAGGCATAGTAGGTCACCCCCAAGCAGCAAGAAGTCCCTACAAATTGTTTACGGTAGCCGTCAAGTGATGTGTAAAGGCTCGCGGTCATCACAAAGCTATGGGTGGGAGAGTCGGCAAACCAAAGGGAACAAGCTGCTGTTACTTTTGAATTTGGTTTTTGGGACCTGCGGTAAAAAAAATGTTGACAGAAACTTACCGTAGCTAGAAATTACTTTACTTCGTGTGATCCCCGCCATCACATACAAATCTGACACAGGTCTATCTGGCATAGCTTTTGACATTCTTTCTGATATAGCTTCTGGCATTCTATCTGGCATAGCTTTTGGCATTCTATTTGGCATAGTTTTTGACATTCTTTCTGGTATAGCTTCTGGCATAGTTTTTGGCATTCTATCTGGCATAGCTTTTGGCATTCTATCTGGCATAGCTTTGGGCATTTTATTTGGCATAGTTTTGGCATTCTATCTGGCATAGCAGTGATGATCGTGGGTTGAGGTCCGGCAGGGAACACTGAGCGTGGATGATCGGGGTTGAGGTCCCGCAAGGAACGCTGAGCGTGGATGATCGTGGTTGAGGTCCGGCAGGGAACACTGGGCGTGGATGATCGTGGTTGAGGTCCGGCAGGGAACACTGGGCGTGGATGGTCGTGGGTGAAGTCCGGCAGGGAACACTGGGCGTGGATGGTCGTGGTTGAGGTCCGGCGAGGAGAAGGAGGAGAGGAGGAGAAGGAGGAGAGGAGGAGAGGAGGAGAGGAGGAGAAGGAGGAGAGGAGGAGAAGGAGGAGAGGAGGAGAAGGAGGAGGCAACTGACATAAAATCTAACAACCCTCACCTGGCAGGTGGGGAACAATTGTCAAAAAAAAACTTGTCCTATAGGACCTAGGTAGGTAGTGACGCAGCGAGGTGAAAAAAAAGGTCATAAACGGCATCAGCCCGAAACGGTGCCGTGTGAATTTTCAAAAAGCCTCCCTATATAACTAACAAATTGGATTGGATCTAATCCGATAGTGTCAGAATGTTTCAAAATGAGTTTGCTTCAAGTGGCAATTTTGACGAAGCAGTCATGGACCAACAACGCAGGTGGGGAAGCCCCGCATCTTCATAGCCAAAAACCCTTCCAGCCCCTGGAGCGTCTGCATTTAGCATTCTTTAGCTGTTTAGTGTACCCGGTATTGATGATTAAAAGCCAACGGGACTAAACCCAGATACAGTTATAATCAGGTCATCACACAATTCACATTCTGAGATATTTCGATTCCCCCTTCCAACTATAACTACGGCAACCTGCTTCCATCACGCTATACCATGCTGCATCAAAAGAACAACTAGCAAACTAGTTGCATCAAAAAACGATAACTAAGCCTATAAAATAAATACACCCAATAAAATCCAAGGACCAAACAACCATAAACAACTCTACTAAAATGGCTGTGGGTCAAAACCCTGTACCCCTGGTTCCCATCATTAGCCATTGTTTTCCACATTATTGGTGCTTAATATTGATGGTTAATATTGACCCATAGCCAAATTGCTTGCCAGTAGGCAACCATTGCTACATCGGTCCCAACCCGAAACGCCGCACCCCGAAGGCGGCATCGTCCACACGCACCAAACTGCGCAGCTTCACTGCCTGGGCTGGTGAATGATGATCACCAAAAGTTGGGATTCTGAAGCAGTTATGGGTGGTTAAACTCGTGGTTTATTGTAACTATGGTGGCATTGAGTTAACCAATTTCAACTTGGATTTGGGAACGTTTTCGGGTGGTTCAACTGGTGGCTTATGATAGTCAAACTGATTTAAATCGTTTAAACATGTCCTTTTTGAAGTCTAACCAACAGGCAATTGTTTTGATCATTGGAAAGGGGGATCCAGCTGGCTAATGATGAATGAATACTAGGGCATTCTGACCAATGATTAACAATGATCGATGATGGTCTAGTAATGGGAGACTTGACTCAACAGTCAATAAACCCACAACCTATATATAAACGGCTTGTGATATACCAGCAAAATGGCTGCTCACCTTTTTCGGCCAGGGCTTGCAAAGGGTTTGCCCGTCCCTGCGGCAGTGTTTGCCGGACATTAATCTAGACCTACCATCAGCCAACGAATAAATTAATTCCATCAGGATATAAACAACAAAATTGTTTTCATGACGGGTTCTTCTTTCTCTACCACCCTCTCAAGAGTTTAGCCGTTGGCTCAAGGTTTCATGACGGTTGTTGCCGGAAATTTGCGCCATGTCCGTGTGCGAGTGCGCGCGCCAAATTCGAACAGCTTTTTGTTCACATATCATCACTTCAGTTTTCCAATGGCATGCGGATCGAGAGGACAAATGAGGCTCCATCCAATGAAGTTCATTGTATCCGAACTAGGGTACTACCCGGGACGCCCGGTATCTTGCTTTCTGCAGGAATGTCCCTCACAGCCACGAGGAAGAACTCTAGCATGGTCATCTCCCAGGCCCCAACTCCTGGATTTCCAGCCGAAACGTTTCTGTTCGACCTTCCAGGGTAACTGGGCCACCAAACCATAGTGGAACCCAGTGATGTGACAGCCTCTCCAACCTGAGGATGGTAGGGGCTGGATAAGTGGCTACCCCTTTCTTGTCTGGATTCCCATCACGATAGGTCCCTACAATCCTATTTATAAAATTCCTAAGAGCCAGGAAAACCAAACATGTTATCAGCCCACTTGCTGGGGCATAACTGTTCCATGTGCTTCTTGGATCATCTTGGTTTCATTGCGTCTACTGCTTGGTGACGGTGATAATTTGATTGTTTGTTGCGCAGTGCCTTGACCTCGTCCAAAGAAATGTCACTGTCATTTAGCACTTAATACCAAACAGCCTTTTGAACAACCAACTGGCCCAGGTTTTATTTCATATATATATATATATCAATATCTAAACATAAAAATATGTAATATAAATATATGGGTTTATTTTTATATTTATCAAAACTCTGTTTGTTGAGATAAGCCAAATGGTAATATTAGCTTCTCTCCGACAGACTGTATGCGCAATGGGCCAGCTGGGGAGCATTTGGATGTAGATATTCTCCATGATTCCAAGTGCTGCTGATTCTTCGATCCAGTCGGCCAGTCGTAGAAATGATTGCCCTGCATTTGGCAGCCGAAATTATCCATTGCAACCATGCAAAAATTGACGTGTCGACCTGCAAAGGATCTTTGCGGATTCGAATGATCATGTCGGAAACGGAAACCACCTTTTTGCCCAAGAACAATGTGGATACTCTGCACCGCTTCTGACAGATTTCGAAGTCATTCTATTCAGCAAGACCGACCCCCACAGCATTCGTTCGGAGGTGCACCTCTTTAGTATCAGCAGCGAGGAAGGCAGCAATGGAATCCTCAGCACAGCGTTGGGTCCGGGGTTAGGTTTGATATGGTTTGATCAGATTCAAAGTACTTGGTCGTCATGGTAAGTTCAAACTACGGGTCATGAAAATTCACTTGTAGACTTGTAGGGAAACAGGCCGGTAGACTTGGAGGGAAACAGGCCGCCAAGGGCCTTCGTTTAGGAACCCTGCAAGAGGTTGGCAGCTACCAAAGTCCTTAACGTGAGTTTCTTGGGAAAATGTTGACGTCTGTGTCCCCAAATCTGTTATCAAGTGATGCACATGGCGTTGCAGCAAACACAGCCATCCAAAAGAACAGGGCAAAGTCCGGGTACTGTACAGTCTTACAGGTCTTACATTGATTCACGAGTGATTCTGCCAAACAGCTCAAGGGTTGCATCACTGATAAGTTTGCCGGCATGGTAGATGGTTATAGGGTACGCTGTGGCAGTGGCTGACTCAGAGGCCATTGAGATCGCCCACCGTTGTTCCTGCTGCCACCCGGCACGTAGTGGGCAGGCCAAACCTGATCAAGATTCGGCCGCACCGTTGCACCTATTGGTTGTACCTCTGTAGCTTGTTAGTGTTCAGCTTGAGCCTCAGCACCACTCGAATCTACGTAATGATAGCGACCATGACCATGCCGATTGCAACTCCCCCAGTCATACTGCAGCACCATGCGAAAAAAAAAGCTGGTTCTGATTTGAAACTGGTTGAATCGGTGTATCTTTCGAATTCGGACACACACACACAAACGCCAATGATAATATGCGTTTCAAAAAACACTTCTTATTCATTAACATGACACATATGTGCGTGCATGCAGGTAAAATGGTGAGTAGCTCAAGCCCAAGGGTTTGAAAAGAAAAGGGTTTAAAGAGGTCGGCCAGGGGTGCGGAAATCTGGACATGCGTAAATTATCGTATGACCAGGATTAAGCCGTTTACCATCCCCGATTCGCGGCCACATCTTGCTCTTCCTCGCACATCTAAGCACCCCTCCTCTCCCAGATTGCTGCCTCTTTGCAGGTTTCGCGCCTGCGGCGGGTGACAAAATGAGCCTTAAAACACAAAAGCATGGATAGCCATGGATAGCAACCTTTCATCCCTGAGGCTATCTATTCATGGACCCTCCACGATCTCAAAATGCTGGAAATTTGTTTCTTCCAAGCAGCAAGTTGTCCGGGTTACGCCACTGAATGGACACAGTCCACTGAATGGACACAGTCCACTGAATGGACACAGTCCACTGAATGGACACAGTCAGCAAGGGGGTTTTATCACAGTCCATGTTGATTGACTTGGGTGAAGAACTAGTCGATCCGGCAGTTTGACCAAGCGTCCGCCATAATCATGGGCGATTTTGCCAGGTCAATCTACTCAAGAGAATCTGTGACTTGGACCCAACGGCATGTGATACCGCCCGGCATTGCAACCTCCAAGTAGTGATAAAACTTTGTTAGATGTGTTGGGGTCTTGTTTACAAAGAATAGCTTGATTGCATTGAAGCCGTGTCTATTCAAACGAGCAAGACCTCACTATTCTATTCTTGCTCGGCTCAAAATGAGAATAACCAATGGACACGCCTGTTCAACCCTCTCCCTCTGCCGCCTACAAAGCCAATGGTTTCACCCGGGGTGAAAACGGCTTCAGGAAGCAGCGGTCCCTCAGTACCAGTGATTGCCATTGCTCAAACCCATGGATCCATCACAAACTCCTGCGTTCTTCTTCCGACAAGCTTCATCTATGTCGGCACGCCTGCAAACACACATGCACACACACACACATGCATGAAGCGCACGTGCCTTCACATGCATAAATATATAATATGTACATTTCTTGTGAAAACGTGCATGATCTCATGTATGTGAATGCTACAAGGGTGGGTCATGTAAAGGAGGTATACCACAAACAGCCCCACATCACATGCGTCATCCTCAGGCTCTGGCAACCTGGCTGTCCACCAGCCATTTGGGCCACTCAAGAGCTTCCACGTCGTAACCTGGTGCAGTGTGAGAAAACACACCAAGGACGTATGATTCAGTGGGTTCAAACGATTTTCTTGGAGGGGGGATAAACTTATTTATACTCACGCATTCTTACAATCTGCATGGGTGCCTGCCACAAATTGAGGGGGGAAACAATATATGTACAGGTGTGCTCCCAAATGTCTGCATATATGCCTATATATGCTAACTCTATATTTAATGTGTGTGTACTCGATCAACCTTGAGGCAAGCTCTCAACACACACCATGACACCCTGCATCAATGATATCTAGTTATCGTATCTCTGCGATTTATCATGCAATACCATGACAATACATGAGATACAACCAGCAACCAGCAACAAATTTCCAGGGGCTCAGAATTCCTATTGTTGATGATCATCCTTTAAATCTAGCCTTGCATATCACCCACACAACCATCCCGAACCAATACCATTGATGGATCAAGTGATGCCTTCGTCATTTCACAACCCATCATTTGATCATACCCAGCAGCCATTTCAACAATCCCAATTTGTTTGGAACGACTGTTCATTAGCGGTCCTGGTGCCCAGGGAGTTAGCAATCCATGAGATCCTGTAGGCCTGATGCATGGATCCGACTGTTTTTTGGCCCGAAACAGGCGCACAAATGTGGCCAAAATGTTTCTTTCACAGTCTGTTACAAATCATGTCCGGCGAGCTATCCCTGCAGGTCTATTTGGTGGCTGAGAAGTGCTACTTTGCTCACGCATTTAGGCATGTTGTGCAAGCAAGGGGAGTAATGCGCTATCCCAGGGAACAGTGAGAAATGTGTGCAACACATGTTTATTTTCGGACCCTGGGGCTCCAATCAAGCTTCAGGTGCACCCAAAAACGGTGCGATCAACATCTCACAACCGTGCACTGGTAGAACCGATGTGAACTGTGCGAAATCTGGGCTGCAGACCTAGTTTCAAAGCATTGTGGTAGTCTGTGCCTGGCCGCGGGAAGCCTGGCTCTCTGGATCAGGGTCAATGGGACATGAGAAACCACCCATGCAAACCCTATTACTAACCAGTATATACTGGCTCTCTATGGTAACCCCGTTGTTAACCAGTATACATTAACCATTTTGCAATTGTGCATCGCACTTTGCCAGCTATGCATACTATAATAGCACACGGTCGATGAGTCATAATATTGGTGCCAGTCATGTAACATGATCAGCTATAGTTGGCGCACATGCATTTCCCGTCGTTCAATTTTTGGTAAGGAATCAGGCATTGTTCAATTGTCCCCATCTGACACTGTTGTGCTATTCACCATTTCATGACACACCTGTTGTGACGCAAACATGGTTCTGCGTCCATACTGATCTATTAAACATATTCCAAGTCATCGTGCAACTGGCGCATATTGAAACACAATGAAACACATGTGTCTGCACTATTGGGGAAACACAAGCAATTGCAGAAGTCATCATAAATCAACAAATCAACAGACTTAGCCTAGTAAATAAGATAACTGGGATGCATGAATAAACACATATAGATACAATACGCATCAGTGAACATAATTTGAAGCCATCTTCATCCTTTTGAAAAAACATATGTTTCTCCCGGTGTGACCCTTCACTGCTGCAATGGTGAACGGCCCGTGGTAGCTTCGACCAGGATCCGGTTTCCTATGACCCAAAACATGTATTGCAAGGCTAAACAAATGAATCGTAACATACAAGCCTGACATACAGCTGCATGCACATCGCCTAAAAAACAGTACAATCATGATTATAGTTTTAAATGTGAAATAGATAATAGGCATGCAGTTCGATGTAACAAACAACTTATGTGACAAAAATATACTTGAAAGCAACACCACCAATCCAACAATCGAGGGTCACCTCATCAGTATCCACTGCAGGATGACAATCAAATATATGTGAAACGACCTGCCATAGCCCAGCCCAGCAACAAAATGTGACAAGTGGATGTGATTTTTTGGCGCTGGCACCTTCGCCGCTATGCCGATCGCTTTGGATCATGGTCTCTCCAGCATCTTGGGGGTAGGATGGCAGCCGGCCCTGTTCAGAAATGATGGCACGCAAATGACCTATTAAAAATCAGCAGTTTCAAAATAGACCAAAATAAAATAGTTGCAACAGGTGCGGCGGTCAAGCTTAAACATCAATCACAATGACAACATCAACTCCACCTACTGCTGACGCTGGAACGGCAGCTGAACAACAACAACTAGGACTCTTTGCCACTTCTGCTCCTGGGAGCACTGCTTCTACTACGACTGCTGCTAGTACTGCTACTGAACTGTTACCTTCTAGTACTTGGTACATCCTGGAGCTACCATAGTCTACTGTATCTTATATCTCCTACACCTATCTACGACTGTTACATCTGAGACAAGTCGTTTGGTCCCAAAGCTTGGCTCCTCATGGCATGCACTTCCGGGGCTCATGAGGACACTTTCTTCCACGGAGCAACACCAAGAAATGGCACTACTGGTGGTAGCAGCCTAAGCATGGACGACTTACGAAGTGGGCCAAAAGGTGAAACAACATGAAACAACTCACAAGGTTCCACAAACATGCTTGTAAACCACTTTACTGTTGTTTCATGATGTTTCTTTGTAT
Organism: Symbiodinium kawagutii; assembly: GCA_009767595.1. NCBI lineage: Eukaryota > Dinophyceae > Suessiales > Symbiodiniaceae > Symbiodinium > Symbiodinium kawagutii. The sequence continues at coordinate 29,094 of VSDK01011008.1, read as the reverse complement.
CGCTAGCTGCTTGACCTTCAACAGCAACATGTGGCTCAGATTTGGCCCTCTGTCGCTGTCATCAGAGCTTCAGCCCGACCACGGATGTTGGTGAGAGACCACCTGAAACACCCAAGGTTTCAAAGGACAGAATCATTCATTCGTTTCATGTCATTTCATTTCATTTCATTTCATGGCATATCATTTCATGTCATTCAATTTCAATTCCGTTCATTTCCTTTCATTCAATCTACACATTGAGCGGAAAATCATGAATCATCAATATTTCAAAACACTTCAGGATCCACAGGACTGGGGAAATCTATGAACGAGTGACGAGTGGTATTTGCAGGATGTTTGATTAGAAACATCAGGAACATGCAGCAACTGTGATCTTGGCCACTGACACTGCCACAAGCAATGCAACGCTCCCACCACCCCCCCGCCACTGAGGCTCCAAACCCCACAGATGCTCCAGCATCGGCTTCCAACTCTCGGATCAAACATCCGGAAGAAGCATCGAACAAATAAAGGACTCGGGCTGTATGTGGCCTCGACTGTGCTAACGACATCGAAAACATCGAAAACAATCAAAGGAGATGTGGTGATGAATGTATGGTAAGACATGGAGGGACAGTCCACAATGGGTGACTGGCTACAGTTCAAAGAGCAATGCAAGTGTCCAGCATGTGTCCTTGTCATGCATCAATCAAACAAGATCATCAATATCCAAACCTGGAAACTTGGCTTTTTCTTTGTGCAACTAACTGCGGTCGAAGAAGCCATGCTTGGAACACCTCCATTGCATCCTCCATACTTCCAAAGGCATAGTAAAAGAAGCGCGACCAGCCTTCCTGATTCAGCTGCTGGCTGTCTCATTATTCTCATTTCACAGCGTCTATGTTCTCAGCCAAATTGGTCAAGCTTTGGTTGCGAAAGATTCCCCAAGTGGCTGTTCCTTGTATTCCCATGTTGTGGGTGAGAACCCTTTTCAATCCCTTCAGCACAGTGTTCCATGCGAAAATCAGCCAAAAAGTTGCTCTTAAAAACTGCAAACTTGTGATGGCTTGGCGAATGAAAAAGCACCGCAGGACTGAACCAACTCAAAAGTTGTACATTTACGGCATATATATATATATATTATATATATACATATATATATATATATATATATATCATGTACTGCAAATTGACGTGGGCATGAGATCACCTTCAAATCTAGATCACCCAAGCATGACAGCCGTGTGCCTGACAGTGTTGTGGTTGTCGTTGATCTTATTGTTGTTCCAATTGTGTTATTCTAATCCAGTTTGCCAGTGGTTGCCTTCAGTTGGTTTTGCGGACCTGCTTGTCTACCATTTGATTGGGGCACTCCTGCTAGCTATAATGGGGTACCCCTAGCTACTTAGCTCCCTCCCAACCACGATCTATTTGTTGGTTCCTTGGTGAAAATGCTTGTGGTGAGACCATGGACCGCCAATCTACTCTGCCCCACCTCTGTGATAATCACCAGCTCTGCACGTGAGAGACTCGTGGCGCACCAGTCCGCGGCGCGACCGCGACGTAAGCCGTGCTCCACAAACCGCTGAGAGGGGCCTATGACCGCGAAGAAGGACCACAACTACTTGATAACAACCAGCAAGAGGGCAACAACAGGGCTCAACAGGGTCCAAAAATCATCCTAGTTCATCTCTCTCTCTCTCTCTATCGCCATCTGGTTCGTTCAGCAGGTTCATCTAGTCCATGTCATTTCCAAAATGATTGGAAGAAACGAACTGCCAACAGCAGGCTCACCGGGAACAAAAATCTGCTGGGCACCGGGCCTGGCGAGGCCGGGGAGGCCGGTGACACTTCTCCGCTGGGCGGCGGAGTGCGGGCACCGTGGCGGGGCGAGACGCGGAGAGTGACCTGGCCAGGACAGCTCCTGCTGTGGCACATGAGTCACCAACCGAGCCATCTAAGGTGGTTTCTCCAAGTAGGGCACTCAACAAATTGGCTGGTTTATTGTGACTATAAATTGCAAAATACATCAAGAAACGGCTGGTTTATGACTATAAATAATGGCTAAGGATGACCTGCGGAAGGTCCCTATCTTGAGAAAGCACCATTGGTTTGGGCTTCCAACGGTGCCTTTAAGCAACCGAAGGGGTGGATAATTCACCAAATAAAAGCCGTCAATTCACGGAAAGAGATTGGATGCGGCAACGGTTGATGATTAGCCAGCCATCGGCCAAGAATGATCTAACGCTTACCATGGAACAACATTGGTTCAAGGTTTGGTTGACTGTATGAATATAACGTGGACTTGACAACTCGTGCCTAGCTGGTGTTATTATGGTTAAGCACCACCATAATGGCTGGGGAGCTAATAGCTTCTAGGAATCACTGCAACAGTAATCAGGGATTCCAAGTTGCTTGATCAACCAGGCGTTGCTGGACTAGTTTCCTGCTCAAAGGCACTCAGCATTGGAATGTCATCAACAGCCTTTCCTGACAAGCATCAGGTGCTGCGAATATCACCCAATGTTGTGGCAAAATGTGGCAAACCGAATTTGCAACCCCCTTTTTTTGGGGGGTTCTTGAGCAAACCGCAATACTTGCGACAATGTTGCTGATTGAAAGTCATTACACCATGGCTCACCATCCCACAGCAACTGATCCCTAGTCAGGATTCATGGCTCGTCTACTCAACTGCCTGAGGGGGCGGCCAGTACAAGTACTTGGTGCAACGACCCGGTCCCAAAAATTTACGCATCATTTCAACAAGCATCCCAGCTGCACGTTTGAAAGTATAGCGACATGGCTGCACCCAACTTAGAAGCATTGCTTAACCTTTGCTGATTACCCTTGCACAATCAAAAAGAACTGATGATCACCAGCATCAACCGCCGACATGAATGCAAATCATGAAGCACTCTTCACTTCAACTGGCCAATTACTGTGTTTCCAACCATTGCAAATCATCACCCAACCATCAACGGACTTTTACTGATCGTTGCTGAACCATCAACAAACCAATGAACCACTCCCCGTCTGCATCCGCAACGGCTGGACCCGTTGTTGCCTCCACATTTTGAAGCTCAGCCACCGCTGCATGCAATGCGCGCTGCACTGCCTCTGCTTGTGTCCAGGTGGGGAACCCCAGCGCGTGCATGACATATTTGTGTGTGTGTGTGTGTGGGTATGTCAGGGGGGAAGTCCGCGTGGAAGAAAACAAATATGGTACGATCTGCTTCCGAGCGTACACTCGTAGACACTCACGCACCTCACATGAGCGTGTATACATGTTGAAAAACATACATATAATCATATACAAATACCTGCACATTTATCCATAGCAAAATATTGGTTTAGCCAAGCAGAAATTACTCTGACAATTCAATTAACAATGATCAAAATGACAATTTCATCATCAACATGGCTGTATGTATCTAGATGTGCTGATGCTGGCAAAGGTCCAATTAAGCGTCACTCTTCTTGGCTGTGTAACCCTGCAATTGCCCATGTTTGACCATTGCTATGCATGGTGATTTATGTGATTTTCTCACATCAAAAACAGTTGTTAGTCACTACCGTACTCAGCGGCTTGTCGCTGGCTCGAACATGGCCATACCATCCTCAATAGGTACATCCTCTGCAAAAGGGGCATGATTAAAATGAAGCACACCACTTATCATCACTTATCCACTGCAGTAGATTCTTGGGAACAACCCAGCAGGTCAATGTAATCAATTTAGCGCAGCCTCGAACAACATGCAAAATAGCTCGGACGATCCAAACAGTGAGCTGTTCGATTCCTAATGGGTAATAGCGATCAGAACCACATTTCACCTGCCAAGGGAATTAGAACATTTTCAGCAATGATCAACCAACAACATTAACCCAACACTTGAGCATGATCAACGGAACAATTGTTGTCAGGCATTATCAACGCCCGAAGTAGCTACTACTATACATCCTAGACTATTCTAATAGGCTTTGCGTTGACCATTCTGATGGCCACTGAGTATTCAAACTAAACGTCGCAATGAACTGTCATGTCAACCATTAGGGCGGCAAAAACAGTATAGTCACTGTTGACCATTGCAATCGCCACCATAAATCCATTGCCGGCCCAGGCCACCAACGAATTCCCAATGGTTATTATCCCCTACAGGTCATCCCCTATAGGTTATAATCCCAACCAATAACCAATAACCAACAATCATGGATTATTGGAATTATGACCAAATAGCCAATAAAAAGCAATAACCAAATAACTATTGGGGATCATATTTCATAACCAACCAATAATTATCTCCTATAATTCCAATGGTTGCAATTCCAATGGTTACAATTCCAATGGTTACAATTCCAATGGTTGCCCTATAGCGCTTATAATAACCAACCAATAGGACCTGGTCCTGCCATGGCACCTTCTCAATGACCTGGTCCTTCTCCACGCGCTGCGTGGCTTTGGCCACAGCATGATCCGCAGCACTTCCCAGGCCGCAGCCCATGATTGGGGCCCCAGCCCAGGCACTGCGGTGAGTTGGCGGTTGATGAAGGTTGATGATGGGTTGGTGAGAAGCCCGTCGGAGCTATGGGGAATGAGGACTTCATGGTGTTCTGGTCTTCATGCGATGGGTCAATGTGATAGTCTTTTTTGATAGCCTTTTGTATCTGTTCTGTTCTTCTTTCTTAATGTTCCTGATAGATAAAGGGTTTCGAGATCAGGTCATTGCAAATCCAAGTCAATATTCAACATTCTCACGCACCATTGCGGACCATGGCTTGAAGATCTTAAACCACTCTCGTTATCCAGTTCAAATTAGCTTAAGATCGCACCTAGCAAATCTCGAGGCCGATCCACATGAATTATCCTTGCTGAGCAGCTCATGGCATCGCAAGCAGCTTGGCAAAGCAGTTGGAGGAGAGAAACCCGTCGAACCATTTACGCTTTGAAAAACCCGTGTGAAACTATGCCATTCCGAAGCAACCTCCTAGAGGGTGGACTATCAACAGCTGGATCTCCTGACTCGCAACAGTGCTGACATCTCCGGCTGCATGCCGTTCCAACAGCATCAATACAAAACCTGGACATTTCAATCAGGAAGATTGGTGTTTTTATCAAGTGGATAGATTCTGAAAGGCCATTTGCCATTTTGGCAATAATTAGCTTGAAAACAAGCATTGCAACCCATCGACCTGGGCGCACCGCAACTCTCCGGCAGCGGCCTGGAGACGCCATGTCTTCATCCAAGAGTTGTGCCAACAGCCTCAATCTCAGTCGGACTTTGTGGGTACGCTTACTTCTGTTGCTGCTGATGCACCCAGCTTATTAGCGGCCAATGTATTCAAACAACTTCAAACAGCACATGCACCATCCATAAACACTGTTGCCCAAACATGCTCACATATGCTCATATATTGTCAAAACTGCGCGAATCCATGCCTTGCTCAAACATGATTTTTGCTTACTTATGTAGGGCATGCTGGCAGGGACAAAAAATATCGAACAAATCACCGCATTAAAGCCAGTCTTTTCCACCCGACCAGGTACTCATGATATTCCTCGGCGGATGCTGGCGGCTGTGGCGAGTCTCCGTGCGGTTCCGCGCATGTGCTCTAACCATGGAAGAGGGATAGGAACGCGAAGCACGGCTGAGTCATGAACTGAGATCCCTGACCAGTCCGCTTGGTGCACCAACCTGCAGAAAGCCAAGGATATATGAGCTCATGGGGGTGTTTTCATGAGCAAATCACGATGCCATTGAACACATTTTGCAAAAGAAACGCAATTGTTATAACAACATCAAGTGCACGCACGCATGTGCATATGTGAAAGGCATACACGCGCATATTTATGTATAAATAATCGTAGTAATAGAAACAAAAATAAAAACAATAACAATATATAATAGGAATGATAATGACATTGATAAAGGCAAGAAAAATAAAAATGTATATATATGGCATACACAAACAAATTTAAATATATATGTGCACATTGCTTTTCACACACCCGTCACATGGTGCTTATGCATATGTATGTACCTTTGCACTCGTACAAGTATAGTATCCAAGTTCAGTAGTTACTGTATGTTCATGGAACAGGAACTGGGTAAAGTTATATCATGTCGCCTGGGTTCCGTTGTGACCCTAACTGTTGGATAATTCGCAATCGCACAGATCGCCCGGCCTGCTTTCTTCCATAGAGACATTGCTGTGTAGCATGAATTGCCATGCCTAGGCGGACGAGTGACTGCTATCTAAACATTTGAGCAGGGTCAAAGGCCTTGGTGGCCTGTTGAGTGAGCCTGAACTTTCTGATATCATGGCAATCTGTGGGCCTTGAGATGTCAGTCCTCGAGTCAGACCGTGCAGTACCCCTAAGTATGGCCAAGCAGTGAGTGAATTGTTGAAATCTTGCAAATACAAGCGACCGCCCTAAGTCACATCACCCCCCCGAAAGTCACATCACTGCATGGCCACGGTGTTTACAGAAAGTCACATCACCTCTCCGAAAGTCACATCATTTTAACCGAACCCCCATGGCCACACAATTTTAAAGGCCTCTGCGAAATCCGGTTTTTATAAGTAAACTGGTATAGTTCCCTTGCGGGCATGTCTTCGGAGCAATATTCGAGAATATCATGTCTAAGATAAATCCTACTGGCCACGGCACCATTTCCACATGTCCATCAACTTCTTTGGCCAAAGTTCCAAAGGTGCAGTTCGCTTGTAAAATGAGAAGCAAAGATTTGATTCAAAAGATTGTCAGTGTACTAGATCCTACTGGCCACAGTACTCTCATGACCACGACGCATGTCTATTCTCATGTCTCAGTATTCTCATGTCTCAAGCACAAGCGCAATAAATGAAAACAAGGCTGCCTGTCTGAACAAGCCTCTGCGAGGCCTTCGCGAGACCACGCGAGGCCCTCGCGAGGCTCCTGCCTTCTCTCCTTCTCTCCCTCTCTCCCTCCATTTCCCTCTTTCTGCCCCCTCCCTCCCGTTCTCTCCCTTTCTTGCTACATCCTTGTTGTCTCTCGTCTCTTTCGCTCTATCTCTCTCTCTCTCTACCCCGCTCTGGCTCTATCTCTCTCTCTCTCTTTTTCTCCCTTTCTCTTCCTCTTTTCTTTTTCTATCTCTTTCTCTTTCTGCTTCCCAGGCAAGAAGAGTGCCCACGTCTGCGTTGTCAAGGAGAAACGAAAGCCTACGACAAACAAATCCCAACGGCCACGGCCCAACATCGAAATGCATATCAAGATAAATGATACCTATGGATGAGCACTCCCGCAAGGCCACGGCCCAAATGATACGACCTTTGGTGGTGAGATACGACTTAGGTCACTGACCTAGTATCCCGAATCATGTTCAACAGGGACGTGCAAATGGTGATGAAAAAGGCACTGCCATCCTATGCCTATGTCCACCTTCATGCCACGGATGATCAGTTCATGCCGTTGAGATGGAAATAGCTCGTGTCACATGACACCGCCGCCGAATGCAGGGCAAACAGAACAACTAAAAACACATCACATCATGTGTTATCTAGATATCAAACACACAAACCTGTACAACATGTAATTACAAGTGAGTGCATGCCTGCTACATTTATGATCATGTATATTGTTATCTCATATGCCTTAAAGTGCCCACCCCCCGCCCGGCGCGGGAAAAAAACACACACAGCACATGGTACAACGACGCAAATCCAGTGATGATGGCAGCATCTCGGTAGCATCCCACCTTACACAAGGTGGACGTGGGCGCCGCTGCGGTGTGCTCTGCATTGGGGATCGTTGCCTCGGCAATGCGTTTCGAAATTCACCACTACCATGATTCTGCCAGTGCCAAACAAAACGCCACACAACATTGTTAATTATGAGGCAAAACATAACAACAAAAACATCAACTCTTACAAATCTGTCATTAGCAATGTGGAAAGGTATCCGTACCAATCCATCTCATGGCATCTACATCAATTAATGTCAAGCGCAATTGTGTTGACTGGAATGGGGCACACATGTTGCGCCTTATATATCTTGAAAGGTCGGTTGAACTGACAAAAATCAGCGCCCCAGAAACCAATCGACAGACCTGCCCAGTCTCCCAACACGGCCACTCTGAGCTACCAAGAACCAAACCCGGCAGCGTTGAACAGCATCAGCTTCGCAGGAGAAGTTGTACATCAAGGGACCTGGCAAGTGATCCCAAAACACAACTTGGAAATCCACCTAGAAAAGGGTACTGCCCAACCAGTAGAGTGGACAAACCACATGTCCAAACCAGCCATGGTGAAAAATCCCAATTTTGTGGCGCTTCAACGTGAACCAATTCGGAGAATATTTTCTTGTGATGTTGCGGCTCAGCGTAGCCCACCGTGCCAACGGCCTGCCAGAACGGCTCCGTGTGTCTTGTGACCTGAGCAACAGCCCTGGTGGGGGAAGCTGCAGGGGATAGCAAGAAATTCCTCGGTAGTGGTGATCCACTTTACCAACACCATGCAACCGCTGTGGTCACATCGGTGGTGGTTTATGAAAAGCCGGATCAAATGGGGTCTGTTCAGACTCCCACCAGCCTGTGGTTGATTCTTATCTAATTTTTTCCCACATGCGTATGATCCATGAAACCGGAACTACAGGTTTATGAAAACTAAATGTCAAATCAACCTCCATAAGCATCCCTAGTTTGTTTCAACTATCAGCCACCTTTTGTAGAGCCATTGCATTACCATCACCTGGCTTCTGGAACTGAAAGTTCCTACTACCTGCGCCTTTCTGGATCTACCCAAACTGTAGATTAGTATTCATTAATCACCTATTGAACTACAGGCTGAATCACTGCCTAATTAAAATAGTAGCTTCATGCAAAATGACCTCTGCTACATTCTAGGCTGGTGAAACTAAAGGCTGTCAATCTTCTTGTACCAAACTCTACGAAGAAAAACACCTATTGAACATTATTGAACTAGATTCAACTGAAACTCTAGAAAACGTCACCTATTGAACTGCTAAAGGCTGTCCAAAGATCACTGCTTGCAGATCTCCACGTTTGGTTCTGGATCGATCCAACTGGTGACACACCTCGGAGCAACTCGGGCCGGCGCAAAGCATCACCGTGGCCTCGGCAAAGTAAAGGAACAGTTGGTGCAACGGCAAATCATATGCAAAAAAAATATGTATGCCGCATGTACGTTAACATATTTATTTCTACAATGCTAAAAAAATATAAACATACAAGTGAATGTACATGTACATGCATTTGCTTTGCGCAAAAAATGTACAAATACAAGTGAAATCAAATCATACACACGTGGAATAATAAATGTGAATGCACACAAATAATAAGAACAATGAATGCTAACATTCATCAAATAATATTGAAACACATCTCAATGGAACGGTACTCAAATCGTGCTTTCAAGTTTTTGCACCATCTGCATATAGTTAGAAAAAAACGAGCGCCTCCTACATGCCACCCTCTGGGTGGTTTACTTGCGCGGCCCTGCTCATATTGAGGCGATGTGCAATCATTTAACGTCCCCAAACCAAGCAAGTTCAAGCTGAGCTACTGGCTGTCATGAGGAGATTCCGTGAGATTCCAAATGCCAGGGACCATGGTGCTGCTTCAAAAACATGAACATATCGAGTGAATCAGTAAGGTGATGTAAGGTGTTATTTTTAGAACACGCATCTGCGAGGATCAGCAAAACCATCTGAGCCATCCGACGGAAGTTCCATCAATGCCTGGGCCATCGCTTGATTTCAGAAAACGAGCTGCTGGCGTTTGCTGAGCAATTCCATCGACCAATCAGAATATCATCGATGTTGCTGCCTGTTTGCTTAGATGACATGGTCCGATGTCTGGCCTCAGAACAAGAAGGTGCAAGGTACTGAGGTGCTATATTCGTGATGTTTATTCACATGCAAATATGCCCACACAAATCTTTATAAATACATACATGCATCAAAACATATTACGTCATGGTAATTAAATATGTGTGCGTGTACCGATGCTTCTGCAAGCAAGAAACAAACAAACATGAAACACACAAACATGTCGCCATGAATGTACAAAAAGGTGGCACTGAACGCAATGATGATGATGATGATGATGATGATGATGATGATGATGATGATGGTGATGCTGATGATGATGACGATGACGATGACGATGACGATGACGATGACGATGACGATGACGATGACGATGATGATGATGATGATGATGATGATGATGATGATGATGATGATGATGGTGATGATGATGATGATGATGGTTAGAAGTTGTCGATGGATGTTTGCCCCTGTCTTGGCATGGAGATCTGATGCATTTCATGCTTTCCTACTTGGCCTTATGGTAAAAAATGCAAGGTGATTGTTCTATATCAAAGGTGGCCCGGTGATGCGGCATATCCAGAATAGGTTTGCCCATGAATTGTATTGGCCATGAACAGTTTGGTTTTCCTTGCAGCCGTGGCCCTTCTAAATCGCTTAATCATAGGGTTGCGGCTGGGGGGGAAGCAATGCCAATGGACAGTCGAAGATTCTGTCACCAATTCGATGGAATTGAACCATTGCTGATTTATAAGTCTTATACACCAAAAATGAATTCCACTCCCAAAGTCTTGGGTCTCCTTTGGGCAAGACATGCCACAACTGTTCCAACGACCTGTTTTGAAGTCCATGTCAGTTATACAAGGGGCACCCAACTTGGAAACACATAACTTCTAGCTGCAACCGTGAAGCTAAGGGGACACTTACCATGAAACAAAACATGTCCGTGTCATACTCCAGGGGCACATCCGGGTCCCAAAACTATGGCTCGCCCCGGAACGAGTCGACCCCCACTTGAAACGACGGCCCCATGCCATGTGATGGCCAGGGGCTAGTTCTAATCCTTGGGGCACCTGCGCCCTGCAGTGAGCTTGATTGAAGCTACCCATCGGCTAGCCATGTCATTGCTGCTCCTTGGGTACCCCAACAACAACTTGGCTGGCAACTACTTGAAGCACATCTCACAAAACCTAACGCATCTTGCTGTTGGAGCTGCGTCCATCAGCCACCATTCGAAAAATGCAGACGACTGCGCATTCCACCTGACCCACCATAAGTAGTCAGGAAAAATATCCCCATCTCAAACTATCAGTGGTTGGTTCCGGGTGATCCTGACAATGAATTAACAACCCCGATGTTGGTGGTTGCTAATGCCGGACTACTAACATCCACAGCATCATTGGTCACAACCAAGCAGAAGTAACTTCAGTTTGTATTCACAATCTTTTTTGTAGCCGCCTGCCCTCAATGCCAACATCAACGCCTCCAAGGTGTAAGCCTTGTAATATGGTTGCTGGATTAAGGTTTCCACTTTGTGAGTTGCACTAAACCTAAGAGAGCCAGGTAGCATAAACCCCAATCGCCTCACACGTTGGCCACCAAAAACCAGTATTGCGGTCCAAGAATTCGGACGAAGAACTTTCATCAATCAATTTGCGTGTTTCGTGAGTCATTACTCTTTGACCCTCGCTACCACTGGTTCACCACTCGTTCGCCACTACGCCCACATGTTAAGAGCCATCAATTTCAATCTACCATCTTGACTGTCAACGAACTGGTTCCCATTGGGATAAGTAACGGTAATATAGTGGTGCACAGCCAGGTAATACCGGCTAATCGCATGGTTACTGATGTATATACTGATGGGGATTCACAAATGGTAATCGTTAATGGTTCTTTTTAGAACCACTAACCATTCATATAACGATTTTGAACATAACTAGCATCACGTTGCATCTTTTACATCACCACACCCCGGGCTACCGTTTGGCCCAGCGGCAAATGGCTGCTGCGGAGTCGCGGCAAGGGCCTAGCTGAGTGACCTGCTGGCAACGGCCGTTTCGCATCGTTGATCTAAGCTGATAACCAAGGCGAACAAGTACCAACGAAACTGATCATTGACGACTGTTAATATCTCTCTTTCCATCACAATCCCGCAGGTCCAGCTACTAACTATCACTATTGTTATTTAAACATCTATTTGTTGATGTCTAATAAGTACTGTTTAACGATATTAACGATCTGTTGAATGTGTCTAGTTCGAATCATCAGTGTTTTCACATGTTGTGTGTTCGAACCCTTAAATCGGTATTGTCAGGTTAGTTCAATTTAACACATGAATGACAAAAACTGATATTAATGATATGTTTATACTTGTGCTGTGGTAAGCTTTATGATCGGTAGTAAAATGAGAAAAAAAAGGAGAACAATATGATAGAAGTAGCGAGCATTGATGACATGCTGACATAACAATAATCATAATTAATCTATAGTGACAAGCAATGATCAAAAATATGATACAATTAAAATGAGAAGACAAAGAGCGCTGGTTATCGATCAATCATCATTCGTTGTCATGGTTGATAAGCAACAGGCAGAATGACAAAAAATGCAAATATGCAGGATTCCTCATGATCATTAATGAATGATCATGCATCATGCATCATGATACATTGTGATACACCCTGATGATCCAACATAATTGCGTAATGAACTGCAGCTATGACATGAAGTCATCGACAGCTGAAGCACTGACAATCGCCAGCAGCTGGCAGTGATGCGAATCCCCCGCTTTATCAAACATGATTCAAAACTGAGTGTAGCTTTTGCCAACAACAACATGCAATCATCATGTACCGCGGTGGGGACGTTCCCCAACAACCCCATCATGTTCTGGCGACAAACAAAATTTGGGGGCAAGGATAGGTCCACAGTCTCTGTTTGAAGCTACATCACCAGCATTTGAAGTTGATGGCAGTTTGTTGTCAGGATCTCCCCTTCGGCAAATCTTGGACGCGCTACGGGTGCACCCCTTTTCAGTGAAATTACCATCCATACGGAACAAAATTTGAATAGACATGGATCATCTTGCCGGTGGGATGCTCCCTGATCCAAAGTTTTGCACAAATTGGTTCGACATGAAATTACTTGCTTCGAGACGAACCCAGGGACAGCCAAATATATGGGAGATAACTGATCGAAGACACAATCGGGGAGGACCCGAACCCCAGGAAGGCCATGCGGTATAAACCCTGGATTACGATCATTCTTGATGGGTCGGGTAGGGTGGTCAATTCCAATATCTGCTTGCAAAACATGAAATGTTGCCAGGAAAAGCCATGCCACAGAAATGGCATATACCCGACAGTTGTGGGTGTACCTTCGTAAGTGTTTGGGTCGAAGCCATGGACGTGATAAACCAGCCCTCTGCAGCTCCAAATGTCGTGAAGAAACACATGCCCCCAATCAGGTGACCTAGATTCACCGCTCCCCCATGACCCACCAGGTGATTTCTCCACGCTTGCCATTACCCCCAATCACCCAAGGCAACTCAATGATAAAATACCTTGGAGCACTAATTCGTTGTAGCTGAGAATGGTCAATTCTCTCAGCAGGTCATTATACCCCAGACATTTCCAGACTACGTCCCTTGATTCTATGTCGGTGTTTGGGTTGCTGACGGCCTGCTGTGAGCTGTTGACCTATGAATTGCTGATTGCAATCATGTGGAGCTGGGGTTTCATTATGAAGAGTTTCTGTCATGCTCGGGCAAGTGAAGTCTCAATGACACTAGGGATACCACTTCGAAAGCCACTTTGGACATACCCTGGGGGGACCTGCACCCTGTAAAGACATACCCTGTAAGGACATACCCTATGGGGGGCCCGTGTTCACAGCGCCCACCATCCCCTTCCCTGTTCACCAGGCCACGACGTCATGCAAGGCGGACTGCCACTCTTTTGGTCCTGCATCGTCACCTGCCGACGCTGCGAAGATCACGACGTTGCGCTTCAGATCACCACGTTGGTCCCCGCCGGTAATCATGCCTGATGATATTGGATATTAAAAGATATGGATCCTCCCTGATGTGATAATCCACTAAGGATGATATGGATTGTAGTTCATCATGCCTGATGATTGATGGAAAAGCCAAATAAATATTCAAGGGGCGCCCAAAAAAATGAAATGATTTGATTTATATACCGTGAAATGGGGCAACGTGAATCTGGAGGAGCAAGAAATCAGAACACAATCATTCCACTGCGCAGGTTGCATGTTGCAGGGTGCACATGCCCAGGTTGCATGTTGCAGGGTGCACATGGCTTGCGAACCAACACTCCAACATTGCTGTCCTCTTTGAAGGGAACATGTTGGTTGACTCTGACTTGACATGTAAAACAAAAATACCACACACCTGTTAGACCCGTCCCAACCATGCTTACAAACCATTGCACACCAAACAACAAACCTGTTTGCAAGTTTGTTACCAGATGTTCTCGGGCATCATATGACCGTCTCTGATATCACGCCACCGCGTAGCTGCAGCCCCCCACTATCTCTCTGAAGATTTGGTGGTTGAACATGAAAGGGATCCATCCATCTTTCTCTGAACAAATTCAACTCAACCATGCCACGCATCCCTTGAAAACAATGAAGGTGTACGTGCTTATGTCTATCATTTCGTAGACGAGCGCATCTGCTTGTGTAATGATCCTTTTGCCGGTGCATTTGAAATCACCAACACTAAAGAAGTTGTAGCCGAGATGAGGAGGGGGATCTTCTACAGTGGCGCTACCCCAGGGGGTTCTTAACTGCAACTGCCATGCGGCCAACCAACGGATGCCACACTCTGACCAGTCCCGGGGCAGAACGGCACCGTAGGGCACAGAACTTTCGGACACCACTTCCCCTGCATCGTTGAGACAAGCCTCGCTTCAACGGCAGAGTGGCATGGGAAACCCCAAGCGCCCAAGGCAAGAGAAAAGCCGTTGGCTTTACAAAGAAGGGAGATTCATAGAAATTCCATCCGTTCCTTGTATGACCTATAGCCAAATAGTACTCATTTCACATATGCTGCAATGTCGCTGTATGCTTTGACAGATCCCCACTGGGTGAAGCCCACTGCTCGGCAACCCGAAGTCCCAAAGTCCACACCAATGAAGACCTTGGCGACAACCAGCGAACGGTCCATCTCTCAGCAGCTGGAACCTGTGAACCAGCGAATAGCTAGCCATGATAATGAGCTATAGATAACTTTAGCTTTATGACTACAGCTTGCTATTATCAAGCAGACTAGCTACCTAGAGCATTCTGGAGTTTATAAGTTATAGCTTATAGTAATATAATTGTAGAATGTTGAATGGTTGGTTCAAAGTGGTAGATATAAGTCGCTAGATTCAACTACACCCCGAGCAGGTAGAAGTACAGTTTATGGTACGACTAGTCATGACACGACGGCTCACACTGGTATGCCAACGGGTATGCAATGTACCAGAACATGCATGCACAATGTCGATGGTTGCAACTAAAGTAGGCGTGGTATACGGTATAATTGTGTAAGCCGGCATCAGTTTGCTAATAAGCAGTTAAATGCAGTTACGAACCAGCTTCAGCTGTGCAATGGCATGGCAACAGCCAGTTCACAATTGGTTGCAGCTCAAGTTCATGTTTGCCGATGACCAAAGAATGCCTTCGTAGAGATACCCCGGCAAAACAACTGGAGTATCGACCTGACCAACACCATTTGGACAAAAAGAATTGGTATGTCCGAGGCACATTGGCATGAAACAGCAGTGCTGGGCAAAGCCCAGCATCATGATTGACACCCTTCAAATTGTTGGCGTCTACATCGCATGTTCATGTCGGATCTAGGGTCTCAGAATGCCAGCAACATCCATCAACACTGATAGCGGCTCTCGGAGGCTCCTTTTGAGGCGGGGGCTCACCAACCATGACATACAGGGGGTTGCGTTTTGACAACTTGACGATCCCAGTCCGCGTAGTCACTCACAGCAGTGGGGTTATAGGTATCTGATTGGTGCTTTCATGGCCCCTTGCTTCACTTGCCATCCCAAATAATACCATGGCAATTTAAGGCTTAGGTCTTCCCATGAAAACCGGTAGTCCCATATGTGCACATATAGGTAGCATATGCCATAATGACAGGCTCACCTGACACTATCATCGGAACTAACAGGCCACAAATCGATGTGTTCAGTCCTTGGAGTCGCCACAACAACAAGTAATGTGGTAATTCCATTCAATTTGACTACTTGACATTATGTTACTATGTTGATGTTGTTATGACCTTTTGATTCAGCTGTTTTGATAATTTTCATGAATAATTCAAATCATGAGCTTTCTCCGTCTGATTATTACTTCAAGCGGATAGTGTTGGTCTTGGTAAGTTGTAAGTGTTGGAACAATAGGTGTAACAACATTACAGACCAACTTACTAATTATTCAAGAACATATTTCGAACCAACTACAGCAATGGTTGGGTCCACATGATCCCAGGCACGCTCTGCCCAACGTGGCCCCCTGGGCACTACGCACCGGGTCACTGGATCCTGGCAGCCGGGGGGTAGCGCCGCCCTGGTTTCAACTTCCCAAGGCAGCATCATGGGAAGCCCCACATGGCACTGCATATCGCACCACGATCTCCCTTTAATATCCTTTAATGACGGTCAATGGTCACTGATTAGCTTGCTGGTGGTTCATGATGGGTTAAGTTGGTGGTAATTGGCTATTTAAACATACTCAAACTGTCATCCTTCCAGCTACAGAACCGCTGCTTGATGACGGACGCCAGAACTGACCGGGCAAACCGGGATCCGCAATGTCTCAAAATACCATGGTTCCCTGTGTTGATTGTCCATCACTTAACCGCTTTAGGAACCCAGCGTTTGGCAGGGTTGCACTGGGACCTTACATCGGGGCTCAAGGGGACGACTGCGAACTCTTCCAACAAAGTTCTATTCCAAGGCTGAAATGCACCCAACAGTAGCTTCAACCCATGTGGCCTCATCCCATCACTCGGACATGCTTTTCTTGAGCAGTGAACAGGTTTGGACAAGCAGTCTTTCGACAAGCAGTCAAAATCAGACTCCTTGGCGCTTCTGAGTTCCTGTTCACCAGGGTGGAGCGGCATTATGTGGGATCCGGACCCCGAAGCTCGGTTCCCACAAACACTTCTGAAACTTGGGATGAAACGTCAACAACCACCATTAGGACCATTGAAGGGTTTGTGCTGGGGGTGGTTTCCTTGCTGCCATGAGCAAATCGAGCAAGAAACCCGCAGTTGATATTCAGCATGCAATGATTTCCCCTAGATATGTTCCCTAATCGAAAAGTATAAAGCAAATTAACAACTGATCCCTATTCGCAAAACTGCTTGTACCTTGGGTCGATCCGCCGCCGCAGCACCGTTTACGGTGCATTCCACACTGGCTTTGATCACTGGGACTGGTGTTTTCAACATGTTTCAATCATTCCAAGGGATGCCAAATGTTGTCATCTCAAGCGGTTGGGACTTTGGGACAGACACATTGAAATCACCAAGGGGATGAGCTTTTCCCACTGGAAGATCCGCTGAAGTGTGGCACCATGTGCGGAGCCAGCAAAGCGGCAACAAAGAGTCATCCAGAAGTCGACCAGCAATCCTATGCCATGTTTCATTTTCTATATGACGTACACAACATTCAACCAGCAAAACATGGCTGCCGTTTCCGTGCCACGCTAACATGTAACAACATGGTCCTAAGGAAAGCGAGCTGCATTATGATGCTGAGATGTGTTGAGCCTTGTGCCTCAATCCGTCACCAAGTCAGGGTGTTTCGGAAAATAAGGTTTGAACATATTATGCATGCCATCCGACAGTACGTCCATACATTAGTTACAAGGGGCTTCCAAGAAAACACCATTGTTTGCGTCAGGCACACTTTCGCTAAAGGACAGCCCCATGGTTCAACTCCGTCATTCATTGTGAGCTTTGCTTAGCGGCCGGCATTGGGATCATTAGCCCAGCGGCTCTGAAGGCCGCATCCTTCGGGCAGGCTCCGCCCCCCAGCCACACAAAACCAAAGAAGAACAGGTCATCCTGGATCATCGTTTGCAGTACTTGTTCGTGTAGAGGCAAAACAAACTTCTATCAACTTCTGTACATTTCTGTACGGCAACTTCTATCAACTCGTCTTCTGGTTAATGCTAAAGACTGGACAACATACCATCATTTTGGCTAGAAAGTGAAGGGGAAGCCGTAAGATCCGAAGCTGAAGGAGCACAACCTAAATTCAAGACTAGGACTCATATCAATTCATATCATATCTCAAAGTGATCAAAGTCCATCTGGAAAGCACTGCACATTGTGGTCCAGGCATGCAAGCGATACATATCACATCATATCACACAACGCCATAGGTCCTCTGGATGCTTGACCTGAGAGCCCGAGGCAGAGAGGAGGTAACCGAGGCATGGCCAATGCGATTGAGATGGGACAAGGAGCTACATTGGGACTGTGGTCATGTTCATGTTCAGTCATGTTATGTTCATCTATCTTTTTTTGCCAGGGCTTCCCACGATTTTGCCTGTATGTTGGAGAGTAAAATGAAAAGGCCATGCGAAAAATTGCCAGTGATCAAGGCTGAGGTCTGGTTCGTTTCCCTATTCCCGGTCCCTGTTTGCTGACACTGATCCTCTTAAGGACCGGCTATTTTTTGGAATTCTTATGGGCTGGAATCTTCCCCTCCTTGTTACACATGTTTTGGTATGTGCTTCAATTTCGCATCAGTTGCACTTAATCTTTGTCTACTTTCCCCAGATCAATGATGACTACTACAACAGCAGCGACGCAATCAAGACCGATAACAAGAACAGAGACAAGGGCAAAACAACAACAACAACAACAACAACAACAACAACAACAACAACAACAACAACAACAACAACAACAACAAACAAAGCGGTAACACCATAAACAACACCAATCTGGGGACCCGAACATATCAAGGACGCAAGGGTGACAGCTCTTCGGGCAAAGATCCAGGCACAGGTGGCATCACTGGGCACCGGTCACTCTTTGGCGTTGGCACTCGCTCTGGATTTGGAATTGCTGACAATGCCGATGAAGGCGATTTCAACGAGTTCACCTGGATGGTCGGAGCAATGAGCAAATATGAGCAACTACGTCTGGAAGTGGAAGTGACGCACATCTGGCACACATGTAGCCTACGACCTGGGGAACTGCAAAATGTATTTCTCTCTCTTCATTGCCATCTCGATCTAAACCGGTTTCTTACATTTTCTCTTGAGAGACTCAATTTCCCGGAAGACCCCAATGAGTGGTTACAAAGTTACACACACCACTGCAGTCCCCTTGGCAAGAGCTCTGCATGAAATCCTGTGAAAGAGTTTGGTGATCCTTTGGGAAACACTTTGTCAGAACTCTCTGCAAAGGATATGAAAAATGTGTGAAAGATCACTGGCCAAGGGCTCTGCTCCTGTGACCTGTGCAAGGTCCCTTGCGAAAATCCCTATATAAGCACATCCCCACAAGAGCTGCGCATGAGGTCCTCTGAGGTTTGTGTCAGATCCATTGGGGAAGGCCTCTGCTAAAAATCTCTCAAAAAATGACTTGAGTGACTTGCGCCAAATCAGCAAGAGCTCTATGCTTGCTGTATAAGACAGTCTTCAAAATCCTGTGGGAAGGTTCGCAAAAATCGCTCAAAAAGGACCCGCACAAGATCCCGGCGCAAGAGATATGAGACCCACTAAGACGGTACAAGATCTCAGCAAGGCCCCTGACAAAAAGTCTATGCAAGACCCTTTGCGAAAGCTGGTATGACGGTCCGGGCCCCTTAGATGCCCTTCAGGTGTGAACACTCTTGAGAAAAAACATGTATGGATATGAAGATCGGTAAACAAACATTAAACTGCTCAGAAGTTCAAGTGCACAACCAAATTAAACAGCAAATGTCCATGCAATCATATGCACATTCAAATGGGCATGGAGACACATGAAGGTGTGCATCAAAACATGTGTTTATAATAAAAGTTTCATATGTGTGCATGTGCTTATGCGGCCATGTCAGCATTCTGAGGAACACTGGTTGAAATTTGCCATCAACAAGCACAAACGGCACCATATACAACCATGTTAGCAATGATCTCAGCATAGTCCCAAAAAATATGCACTGATTCAATCATTCAAATATAAACAAATAAGGAACGGACCCTGAAAAAAAATGAAAAACATAATCTTTCAATGAGGCTCAATGAGGTAGGTGTGCTCCCACCAATACCAGAACAGTTTCCAGCGTTTAAGTTTATTTTCGCTCCACTGGTTTGATAAAACTTACACGTGTATAGTGTAGCCTATTAGCAATAGCCAACATGCAAAGCGAGTTATGGGGGCCAATAAATGATCCGATAAATGGCTATATAGTTGTGTATTCCTGCAGTTTGCAAACAAATGGATGATTGCAGGGAATAAAGAATAGCCAGAATGAGCGGCCATAAATCTGCATTCCCATCATGGATATAGTCCCCTGTGCTTGTTGAATAAACGGTGACATCCAACATCCAATATGTGCTGCCTGGTTGGCAGCTGAGACCCACCCTATCCCTGCTTCGAAGTGGCTGAGTCCATCTTGCTCTCCTGGCTGCCGGCCTTTCCTTGGAAGGTCTTTCCAGTGCAGCTGTTCAGTTGGTGCGAAGTTGCAAGGATGACAAGCCTGAATATATTATGGTTGATGACAGGCAATTAAGTGGATGATGTTAGTATGATGTTGGTAACATTTAGTAATGGGGTACTTGATTGTATTGATCAACAATCAACAATGGCTCATTGTTTGTGTCTATAACTTGCACTACAGAGTGCTTTGAAATATCCGACCCCTTCACGAACCACGTACGGAGCTGGTTTGGCCAACCCCGAATATTGCAAGACGGCCAGCAAAAACAACAAAAAAAGCCAAAACCACAACAATGACAGCAACAGCAACAACAACAGCAACAACAAGACCTACTACTACCACTACCGCCAACACTGTTACTACCACTACCACTGCCAGTGCCACTACGACTACTACCACTACCACTACCACCAGGACCAATAAAACAACAACAACAACAACAACAACAACAACAACAACAACAACAACAACAACAACAACAACAACAACAACAACAACAACAACAACAACGACGAAGACGACGACGACTACTACTACGACTACTACTATTATTCCTACTATTGAGTACTACACCTACTACTTTCCCTATGCCACAAATCAATCATCATGGCGGATACCGTGCCACGTGGAAAAAAAAAAAACATGCCGCCCTTTTCAAACCATGATTGTTATAAACTATCACAACCGCTTGTAGCGTTTTCATACCGTCATGAAGTGCGTAATTGACATGCCCTGTGTAATTCTGATGATTCTGATCGTATACAACAACATGTCATCAGCAACCCACCGTGGGTGTGATCAGTGACATCATGACAATAGTCGTCAGCATTGTCACAATTCTATCCATTGTCAATACCATTGAATCATCATCGTGGCCATCACATGCCACTTTCGAATCATCATGATCCTTATTGTCCAAAAATGATGGTCATGATGACCGGTGTCATACGGTGTCATCATCATCAACGTGAATATCAGTTCACCTGAAGTGAGTGAGATACCGCGGGATCGACAAACTTGTTTGATGATCCACCTTCCTCTTTGCAAGGGCGACACAGTGAAATATAAAGAACGCAAAACTCATCCAAATCCAAAATTCTAAAAGGCTATGATGAAACTAGCAACTAGATGCAACTAGGTGTAACTAGATCTAACCAGGTCTAAGTAGATATATATATAACCAGATCCAACCAAATATGACTAGCAGTTCTCCACTGTCAACATGTGCCAACCGGTGTTCCAACTCCTCCTGCAACACCCGCCAGACAGCCCAGCTGCCCAGCTTTTGAGGGGTCCGTTGACGTCTCAGCTTTGCAGCCTGGCGGCGCCATGGTCGTGGATGCTTCATCAAGGGATCTAACCAGCCTGGTATTAACACATGAGCATGGTATTAACAAACATGAGACCATGGTATTGACAAAGAACACATGGCATTAACACACAACAAATTGAACAATGGTAACAACCAGCTTAACCAATTGGTTATTCACAAATAAGCATGGTATTAACTGATGATAATATCCGAATCAAAATATCTAAGCAAATGATGACAAATATTATTAACTAAGCTGGTAGGCCATGGTGTTAGCAAATGAGAGTATCTAACCAATCTGGGCAATGGTATTAACAATGGATAATACCATGGTATTAATAAATTGGACATTTGGTATCAACACAAATGAGGCCATGGTATTCACAAATGATAATATCTGAGCACATGATGGTATTAAATCATGGTATTAACAACCAGCTTGGTTTTTGACATGATATTATTGAAGCATGGTAACTCATGTCAAATAACTACCAAACAGAGTCAAATGACTTTGGAAAAAATATGAGGCCATGGTATTTACAAATCACAAATGGTATTAGCAAATGACAGAACCATATGGCAACAATATTGTCAAACCATGGCATTAACAAATGACAATATTGGTAACTCATGTCTGGTTGAAAGTTATTGGCTGTTAATACCAGAAAATCTGCGGTTTGCTGGATTTGCAGGCACTGCTACGCATCCACGCATAGTAACCAATGACCAGCAAACATACATCTTGAATTTCACGGTGCTTACAGCCTGGGTGTCAAAACAAATTATCTAATGGTTTGACAAACGGAATTCAACTTATCATTTCGCGAGCTAGAGAAGCTAAAGCAGTCACGATTCCAAAAGCTTCTTTGACTTCCCTTTGGCCTTTATCACAAAAAAACTCCAACCAATACAACATCCCTGGTTCCATGATACAGGTTTTTGATCGGCTCGCTTTGCTACACCACATGACTGCATGTATATCAAACATAACCTCAGAAGCAAACCTGCAAACCTAAATATGGGAAAGGAATTGCCGAGCGAGCTCAGGGAGTCACAAATCAACAGTTTGTTGATGCATGACAGATCGTTATCAACCTTGTCAACCGAATTCAATTGAAGAAGCTGCGCAGGCCGCCTGAGCGAGAATGCCCCGATGCGCAGCCATGCGAACGCAGTAACGTCGCACAATCCTCAGTTGAAAGATTTTGACCCTGAAAGTTTGATTCTAATATGAAATCATGCCGTATTTGCATATGTTCTGGATGTGCAGTATGCACATGTGCGCTAGAAAGCAGGACAGCAGGCACCTGCAAACAAAGCTGCATCAAAATGATATCACCTGATTGCAAGTTCAAAATGGAACATGTGTAGCCAACAGAAACTCTACAAAGATGGCCTACACAAACTGCACAAAGCATGACTTCTGTCCATGGCAAAATGGTCAGCAGTCAAATGTGCTCACACATGAAAAGCCGGCATATTTACCTTTGTAAATACATACTATATACGATGACAACTCACATTTGTGAACATGTGCGCTGACAATGAGTGTGGCATTTGCATCGGCATTTGCATTGGCATTTGCATTGGCATTTGCATTGACATTTGCATTGACATTTGCATTGACATAGATTCTGACATGTAAATGCACAAATAACTACTATTGCCATAAAAACATGTCCATTGACACATCCTAAGAGTTTGCAAGTGCGGTGTTCTATTTTATGCACGTTATTTAGGTCTGCAGTGACTAAAACATGCAAGTGCATGGTCATCAGAAGGCACACCGACGCAAACATGTGTATATATGAGTCTACTAGTAGTATCAATACATCTACGAAGCATCACCATCATCACATATTATGTGCCTGCTTGTACCTGATAACTGTAACCATTGAGACCCCATGTGTGTACAAACAAATTCACACATAGGTCCAACTACATAGCTAAGGGTAGATAATGGATGACAACGTTATGTAAGAACGTGCGAGCTGGATTGCGCCAGCAAGTTTGGGTTAATTACATACGCCACGATTCATGGTATGACCAACTATTGAGTGTTGTTTCAATTGTTGCAAGATGTCTCCGACTGATCACGGTGAGAATTCTGCAAACAACAAACTTGATCCCACTATCCCGACATCCAAGCCACATGGCTGCTCAAGGTGCAAAAAGGTGTCAAAAAGTCTCAATCTGACCAACATAACTATTTCTTTCGCTGATATCCTGGGGTACCTCAGCGCCTCCCTATACTAATGAATTCCATTCGCAAAGTGTTCATCACAAATGGCATCTGTCCCGGTGGCACTGGCACGCTCAACATGTTTGGGTGTCCAACTAGCTGGTCGACACTCTCCCTGTAACAGTTTCCGGTGGTTTGGCTCAAAACTGATGGTGAGCAACACGAAAGGCAGGCTTTTCCGCCTTGTTGGTTCGGCGTCTCTGTGATGAATTTATTTCCCTGCTTTCACAATGTATAATACTCACGTTCATGTGACTCATGTGCTTAGTGAATGTCCCCTTCAAAAGTGTGTAGTACTCAAGCCCAACCAGCCACATAGTGACCTGATGACCTCTACATCTACATAGCTGTCTTCGTCTCAAAAGAATTCCACAAGCCCAGAAATGCCATTGCAAGCTATTCATTGCAATTCATTTCAGCTGATTGTCCCGTTTTGATTATGAAGGTTTTGAAACGTTTTTTTCCACTGGTATTGTGAATCTCTCGTCAACGCCTTCTGGAAGTCATGACTTTCGCGTTGAGAATCAGCCTTCACAATCAGAAGCAGTCAAAACAGAAACAGTCGAGGCATAGAATGAACCAATCAACTAACCCACCAAGCCACCAACCAATCAACTAACCAACCAAGCCACCAACGGGACCAACCCAGCAGGACTGAGGCTGTCAAGTCTCGTCTTGAGCTGAGGGCATACGCTTTCTCGCCGACCGACCACCTGGCACCAGCTCTGCTTGAAGTGGTGCGAAAATCTGTGCGAAAATGGGAGGTAGCTTTGCCAACCTGAATCAGCTTGGATGTAAATAATGAAACTGAGGCTGATTCAGGTTAGCAAAATCCATCGGATCATAAGAAAACACAAAACCAAAAAACTGATAGCAAAGCAACTAAGGCACGCTGATGACGGCTCTACTAGGGCCAAGGGTCAAATGTTGAGGGGCCCGAGAGTGTCCATTGCTGAAAGTGACTGTAAAAGTGCCAATTCAAACTATGATTAGTTAATAGAAAACAAAACGATTGGTTAAGTCATAGGTGATGATGCTTCACAATGATTGACAAAGTGCCAATCACCATCTGTCGATGCTGATCGGCCAATTCAAACTGTCCCCTGGATGCAATTGTCCTGTAGCCTGTGGCATGGTGCCACAATGCAAATGGCCCATTTTATGCACAACAAGCAAGAGATGTATATCAAAAAGTCCGCACAATATATAGCATGGCTTCTTGGCTGATAAGTACCCAACATACACAGAGCATGATCAGAAGCCCATACTCCAGTAACCCTGAAAACCAGCTTAATATGAAGCAAGGCTGACACCCTTTGAGGAGCAATCAGGATTGAACACCTCGCAGGAGGCCTCAAAGAACTTGCTCCGGCTCAAGCATATAACTTCCAAATATGTCCTCAGGTGGTCGGCAGATGTGTGAGCTAGCGAGGATGAGCAAAAATCGAACCAATCACCTTGCAAAAACATTCACCAAAACAACCGAATCTGTTTGTGCACCCAAGCAAATACCCAGCAAACACCGCTGGCAAACAGAGACTCAACAAACACAAAGAAACAAACAGAAACACTTTGGCCACCACAGCAGCAGCCTTAGCAACACCCTGCGATCACAACCACAACCCAGGCCAAACTCACAATCAAAACCAGGATAAGAACAATGACAAACAGCACGAGAAAATCCACATAAACGAGTGGATACAAATAAGAAACACAACGAAGCCTTGAATTGGGTTTGTTCCAACAATGAGTGTTGACAAAAAATGCCGTGCATGGCATACGGGTACAAGCAGTAAGCAGATTCCATAACATTAGTTTCTTTCAGATACATTGTAATCGGGATCGTGCATGCTAAGGCCCCTATGGGCAACGGAGCTTGAAAGGGATTTTTTTTGGAACCACGGGAATGACTGGTACGCTGACATGCTTATTGACAGATGCACAGACATTGGCTCCCAGTTGCGGTGCGAACTGGTGAGGGGGTTATTCTAGCCGTTCTAGATTCCACATGACCACTCCCCGAAAACTGGAAAAAATATGTTTAGCAACTTGTGAAAAACTAGACCGCGCATGACGCAGTGGGGGGCTACCTTGTTGTGACAGCACACGGCTCACTGATTTCGCTGCAATCAAACCAGGCCCAACCATTGCATTGTGGCAAACCAACCAAACAAAAAGTGAAATCCCAAGAATCAAAAGTCATAGAAATGGGAGATTGTAGATGCACAAGCTTGAGCCAAAATACATGAGTTTGGCGCTAATTCTGAGATCAATTCAATGGCTGCATTTGCGTACTGGACTTCCAATGCAGCCTACCATTGCCAGTCCAATGTATCAGTGGTTGGCCACCTTTTGTCAACCAGCAATTCATTCTGAACAACTGACCCAGTTGGTAGCACAAATCAGGTTGAGAATCACTCTCTTAGCTTTGGTTCCAGTCGATCCGTGCGGCTGCTTGATTCCATTTTCTGTCTTTTCTCCACTACATGCTTGAATTCCGAGAATAAAATGCTTACATAAGGTCAAAACAAATATACACCTGGAATCCAGCGCACTCAGTATGTAAACGCATGCCCACGCCAATGCAAAGTCAGCAATGTACATGGATATGCGGATATACGTAGCTACTGAAAAAAATATCAAACAAGAAGCACAAGGCATCCAGTACCATCCAGTCCAGTAAAAGAGAAATGGAAAATTAGTCTCAAATTAAGAATGTACAAACATGATGCATAGAAGAAAAGGCGTACAATCAAACCGGTATCACACAGACATCACCCATGTCTTTTGCACATACAAACAACACGTGCAACCAGCTGATTTATGAACCTGTTGGGAATTTGGTAGCTCTGCAAAACCATCTTCAACAGTCCTCATTCAAAAGTCACCATGAAGAGGGTACCATCATGAAACAATCAACCATCAGCAAGTATCACCAACCATCTTCAACTATCACTCAACATCATCAACCACCATGAGCCATCACCAGCCATCACTAACAATCACCTGGCTGTGGGTCCCACCTTGTACCCCTGGTTCCTATCTCTCCCACCATTGTTTCCCTTATTATTGGTGGTCATTATCAACCATCATTGGTTGCTTAATGTTGACCCATAGCCACATCAACCTTCACTCACCACCATTGAAACGGCACGCTACGCCGCGCTACGCCACGCTCTGCTCGTTGCCCAGGTGCAGCGCATATGCCGACATGCGCCGTATCAACTCCCGATCCGCCAGGACGAAGTCTTCGCCCCAAACGGAGCCTCAGCGCGGCGCTCCAGCGCGGTCCGAAGTGATGAGAGTACGGTGCGTGATGGCCATTGATGCTGCTGATGAGGAGGATTCATGAAGTGGTGATGATGGTGATGGTGATGATGATGATGGTGATGGTGATGATGATGGCTGATGTTGGCAATCCTGAGTGATGGGAGTGGTGAATGACGACAGCTGATGACGGATGAACATGGTAGGTGATCATACCCAACACAGCAAGAAACGTGATGATGGTGGCAATTAAAGCCCATCATGGTTGACTCTTGGCCGCAACCGGGTGGCATTCAGTGTTGCGGGGCTTTCTGCGATGATAGCCAGCGGTATTATGTACTGTAATGTCTTCTTCGTGCCTCATGCCATTCGCATCAATGCTGTGTGTGCGAGCATGTAAGGGGCGATCACAAACAATCTGTGGTGTGGTGGTGGACGCTGGTGATGGCCAATCATTGGGGATACAATGCGACAACAACCAACAAATGCCAATGGTACTAATATCATTTCAAGCTTGTGTGACCAATCGCAAAAGCAACGAAATATATTGATATATATTGAAGATCTGAAAGTGATCGTTTCTAGCTGTGAAGTGCTCGTCCAATATAGCCACATGTTTTTTTTCCCATCATTTCTGGTCACACCGGTCACATCTCAGAGCCGCAGTCACAAGGGCAACTACTGGCCAACTTGACATGCCCCTCGTGATGTAACATGGGCCCAGCAGAGGTCAAACAACACTAGCATCCACTGACAAAATTATACATCACATCAAAAAAGAAAACTGGTGACAAGAATGACGGGTAAAAAGTTCTAGTGAACCATTCCGATCTGAGAACAATCCCAACTCCATACTATATAAAACCGTACGACCGTATGACTCACCAGGTGTAAAAGGAAATCTTTGGTATTTACTGGATGGGGGAAGGGTTCAATACGATAAGCGATCACGTCATGACAATTAATTGCTTTGTGTTGGCTAATGGCCCTGAATGGTATTCAACCACTATCAACAGCTTTGATAGTAGTGAAACATTGCTTTGCACCCGCTGCTATTGATGATGTCAACCATTCCGAAACCATTTGCCAACGGATCATCAGCCATCAGGTGCTAAGAAACGGATCAGCAAATTTCACTCTCCATCGGATATTTGACAACCTGCTTTTTTTGCCAAATCTGTGCCCCGGAATCGGGGAGCCTCTAATGACATCATATAAGACATCATCTATCACGACCAGACACGGCTCAAGCATAGGAGTTTCATAAAGTACAATCATGCTGTCCAAATCCAACACGTTATCTACATATAGATATAAAAAAGGCTGAATAGATAAAATCGACACACATAACATCAAAACATATCAAAACATACATAGAATAGCATAAGTACACATAACATCATGTGGTGGTTTCTACAAATAGGGGGCCCCCCAAATCATCCATTAATAACAATCTTTAGTCATATAAGATCATATCACACGCTCTTTTCGGATAGGTCAATGGATCTCGGACCTGATCACGGCTCCACGGCAGTGCTGCGAGGCACCCACCAAGGCAACACGGCCTAGGTCAGGCGATGCCCATGGTGATAGATGGTTTATAGGATGGTTCCTGTAGAGTTGGTACATTTCCGAGGATGGTACCATCCTCATAGGCTGATATGTACCAACTCCATAGGATGATGATGGATGATGTAGGGGTATGACTGATGAGTGGAAAATTAAAAACAAAATATAGGACCGGATAACCCCACATGATAGCCTTGGCCTGTAGATCGAG
>VSDK01011001.1:240492-273446 GCA_009767595.1 Symbiodinium kawagutii | reverse complement strand
TGTCCACAACTTTGATTAAGCAATAAAACATGCCCAATGCCAATGAGATTCAAGCCATGTCTTTGCTTGCCTCACTGCAAATTACGCCGGCATAGACCCCAGATACCGGGCGCATTGGCACAAAAAGAATTTCAACAACATGTGTACCCCAGCCGCAATCACATTTGTTTAAACCTTGCATCGCCATACACTTCAATGCGGGGCTTTATTTCCACAACTTTGATCCAAATCAGAGTTAAGTTTGGATGGTTTGGCCCGAATTTGGAATTCAAGTTTGGATGCTTTGGCCCGAATTTGGAATTCAAGTTTGGATTGTTTGGCCCGAATGCGGAATTCAAGTTTGGAAGGTTTGGCCGGACACAATTTGGAGTTCAAGTTTGGATGGCGTGGCCCGAATGTGGAGTTCAAGTTTGGATGTTTTGGCAATAAAACATGCCCAATGAGACAAACAAAGGGCCGATCCAGAGCCGTAAGGGAGACAAAGGAGAGACAAAAATCAATCACTTTTTGTGTAGATAATCCATGGGTGACTGCCCACAATATGATGTTTTAACAATTATTATTAATTGTTATTCTGATATTTTTCATGAAAATACCAAAGCCAAAACCTTGATACATATTCAATTATATGGAGCTATAAACGCGCCCAAAGACATCGACAAAGGCTCGACTTTCTCGCATTTGTTCTCGCTAGAAACCCTGAAAATCTTCAAAATTTAGTGGCCTTAGGCAAGCCCAAGCTCAACAAAAAGGCTGGAGTGCGCGTTGTTTTTTCTGGCTTGAAACCACACAAATCTTCACCATTTCGGAGCCATAGATGAGCCCAAAGACATCAACAAAGGCTCCAATGTGTCTCTTTTTTTTCTCGCTAGAAACCATGAAAATTGTCAAAATGTAAAAGTTTTAGACAGGCTCAATGCCAACAAAAAGGCTAGAGCGCGTGCTATTTTTCTTGCCACGAAGCCAATTTTTTGGCACAATTTTGGAGCTATAGACGCGCCCAAAGACATCAACAAAGGCTCGACTTTCTTGCATTTGTTCTCGCTAGAAACCCTGAAAATCTTCAAAATTTAGTGGCCTCAGGCGAGCCCAAGCGCAACAAAAAGGCTGGAGTGCGTGTTGTTTTTTCTGGCTTGAAACCACAAAAGTCTTCACCATTTCGGAGCCATAGATGAGCCCAAAGACATCAACAAAGGCTCCAATGTGTCTCTTTTTTTCTCGCTGGAAACCAAGAAAATCATCAAAATGCAGAAGTTTTAGACGAACCCAATGCCAACAAAAAGGCTAGAGCCGGTGTTGTTTTTTTGTGATGAAACGCCACTCTCAGAAAGAAAAAAATCAAATTTTGAAACGCTGGGTCTTGCGTGTTCCCGATCGGGTTTCCGATCGGGAAACCAGTGCGAAAATCCCGAATTTGAAAAACATCCAATTTTTGATGCCTCAACCCATCTCAACCCATCCGTAAAGAAACCCATCAAACCATATGGACGGTCACGGGTCAACCAATATTAATTAAATTGTTTAAAATAGTGATGTGGTTACATACCCTTGAGATCCCTTGAGCTAGTTCGTAACACTGATCTAACAGTACTACAGACCCTAGAGAAAAGAGGCTTCCACCATGATTTCATAATGGCTGACGCACAGGTACATGCTGATAACACCTAGTGAGGTTCACCAGCCGATACTCCCTATGCCAACCGCTACTAGATACCCCCAAGGGAAATCATAATCTCCATGAACAGGGTCTGCAAATAGCGAGCCCTGCTATTTTCATGCTGGTCAAAGGATGCCCAAGCTCAGATCTGAGTCAATGACCAAGCAGGACACCCAAGGACCTGAACCGCGCCATCCGGGTTTGCAAAGGAAACATGGCATCCAAGACGCGCTGGGGTCAGAACTCGGATCTTATGGAAGCCTCTAAGGTGGGTGAACTGACCTCAGACTAACGCTTTCATGTAACCACTTACTTTCGGGAACACCTGTTGCATTCCTTC
Source organism: Symbiodinium kawagutii (assembly GCA_009767595.1). Lineage (NCBI taxonomy): Eukaryota > Dinophyceae > Suessiales > Symbiodiniaceae > Symbiodinium > Symbiodinium kawagutii. Next base: position 271,449 of record VSDK01011001.1, on the reverse strand, counting down.
GTTTCATTTCCTGGGTAAACTTCGGCTTGGCTCTTCTGAGCAGTGAAGAGAAATCCCAACGGAAACGAGTGAGCTTGGAAATGTCCCACTGGTATACTCGGTGGAGGTAATCCACCCATTTTGAGTACGGAAACTGCCGGCATTGCAGCGGCGCATCCTTTCTTGTAATGAAATTCGGAAGAAACATTCAACGTGAGTGGCTCACAGTGTACGACACAAACCTACCCCCTAGTGTTGGTGATGTGCAACATCTTTTCGAAAGGGCTAACGCGGGATGATTGATGAGTTGGCAATATGAGGCCCTTCATACAACCCATTGATTGCTAAACATTGGTTTAATATAGCTCGATAGTTTAATGCTGGTGTAGTAGGCATGGCCTTACAGTGAATTATCACTTGTTGATCCTCATTCCTATGGACTCCCCCCAAACGCGGTGGAAAATGTTGGCCCTCGCAATGACACCAGTGGGTCGGGGCATTCTGCCATCGCTACCAATGGTTCAGCGATCTTCAGTACCCGCGATGTCCACCATCTCACTTTGGACGTGGTATACGATACCCATCAAGCCCCGTGGCAAGTGATGATAGGCGCAGTGCTAAATGACGCAAGGACTATCAAGGACTGGTTGAATCTCAAAATCATTGACCACCACCAATCTCTCCAATCTCCAATTACTTGCCGGTTTCTAGGCACAATACACCAGGGATGCAAATGATATGCCTTGTGACTTGTCAAACATGGTGATTACCCAAATGATTCATCCATGAATGTTGACCAATCAATGTACTACACATGAGACATGATGCTTGAACATAACATAATCCAGATCATGATATTCATGCATATGGTGGTCTAAATTCATCTAAATTCCTGATCAACAATCCCTGCAACCATCAAGTACCATTTTTGCTCAAAATAAATGTTCAAATGTGGATCCTCACCACAACTCCCATCTGGTTCCACCACTCCAAGGGTAGCTCCAAATCGCCTCGCCTCCCTTGAAAGGGATCTATCCCTGGCTCCTTGCCTCGCTCCTTCCCGACAGCAGCGCCTCTTGGGGAGACGGCCATGTTGGCGTGTCGTCTTTGGACCTGACGACCGCGAGCATCGCAGCACCGCTGCAGGAAAGGCGTGGTGAAACCCGGACGGTCACCGGCTTGCCCACTGTGATGCAGTGATGCGGGCGGGACCGGCAAGCCACTACCGGGCAAAACGAATCCAGGGACCACGGCTCAAGTGGCGTAAAATTTTGTCCCTGAAGCGTAGCTTGAGGTTCAAAAACAGAGGCAAATGGCATGAGAATCATGAGATGCTTCAGGTATGCAACCAACACAATGGGGTGGCTTGCGTGAGGCATGTGGAGAGATATCCCATGCTGGTCTTCTTCGTATGGGGCACCCCTGTTGTAAGTTTGTTGACACACCTAACAAGCTAGTTCTGTCTACCATACCGGGTAGTAACCCTACTACCCCTCTTATGTTGAACAACTTAGCCATGACTTGTGGCCCAAGTCCCGAAAGTGTACGGCTTCAGGAAATCATCGCAGCAACCTCCGCGTGAGATCTGTACTGTTGGCGGTTCATCAATGCACCATGGGATTTCATCTCTGAATTAAACAATGGTTGTGGCAAAAACCATCCAAAAACAAAGGTGATTGGAAGCCCAGGGTATACTGCAGTATTGTCCCAAATCATCCAATATTAGTCATTTGTAGTCATAAACAAGCCGTTTTAAGGGGTTCCCTATTCTGAGAAACCACCATTTCCGTTGTTGAGGATTTTGGTAAACCCTTGGAATCAGGAAACCTTGAGAAACAAACAAAATCACAATGAAAAACCCTCGGAGGACGCCCGATGCTGCTGGCAACAAGTGTTGCTATGCCAAGGATTTGGAATACCCCACCCAACGAACATGGTGGCTACTCAAACCCACTGCTATAGTCACAACTCCACTAGAAACCCATCCAACTATAGCTAGCTATTCGTACTTCACCCCGTATGCTCACAAACACTATCCAACACTGACATGGATATTCGTTCAATGAAGTCACCCGGTATGCTCTATGTATCATAACCCATGATTCTACAGTAACGAATTAGTATCTATAATGGATTCACCGAAATACAGTATATGTTTTGAAAATATATGCATCAATTGTTTCTTATCCCTCTTAACCACTGGCGGGGTACCAGCCCTGCCATGTCAGTCCCTCCTCCGGTGAACTCGCCTTCCAGTCTTTAAGGTACGGGGCAACGGTCCGGCTTCCGAACGCCTGCGTTCGCACATGAGGGAGCTAAATGGCTATGGGTCAGTATTAACCAACAATAATGGGGGATAACAACCAACAACAATAGTGGGAAAACAATGTTTAATGATGCGGGAACCAGGGGTAGAGGGTTTTGACCCACAGCTAAATGTATAGCTAACCCTATGATTCCAGTTTCCATTGGTTTGCAGGTAACCAACCCCAGTTCCAACAATGGTAGAAACCAGCGGGTTACCTACTATTGGCTGGTAGCTGGAAGCATGGGGTAATTTGGTGAACAAAACTGTTGAGTGACTAGCACTTTTGGTAGATATAACTACAGTTGTACATAATTGTCGCAACTGGTTTGATGACGTTTACTCAGTGGGATATGAATCCCCGTGGCTATGAATCAATATCACATATACCAATGATCACCAGCTAGTTAACTATTGGTTATTAAGCTATTGTTCCGTCATTGTCTTAACCCATGAAAAGGGTTGATTGTCCTTAATTACTCATGTTAATTACTCAGCTCCGCAATGGCACACCTAATTCATGGGGAGTTGCTCACCCATGAATCAAAGAGCATCTCAGCGAGGGAATATACTTGACCAAGAAGCAAGCCGGCTTCTTTGAGATCAGAGGTGCATCCCCACAACGGGTAACCTGCGAAATCAGGGTGAAGAGTTGCGGTCACTTCACCGCCTTGCGACTTGGATGGCTATATCCCCGTTGGACACCAGGGACACATGGCCGTCGCCTCAAAGGGAAACCAATAGAAACCTCCACGGATCGCCCTGCCTCGCCCTGCCCGTTGAGGCGATAACTTTCGTCTCCTGCGGCTTTCCAGCTGCTTCTCTGGGCTCCGGCAGTGGACCCTGGCGCGACCATAGCATCCAACCAAGCAACCAAGCAACCAACCAACCCAGCCACCCCCCCCCCCAAGCTAGTAACAAAGCAAGCAACAACAAGCCAGGCACGGCAACCAAGCAACTCAGTCAACCACAACAATTTTGAATGACAAGTGTTGCCACTTGCCACCTTTAAGCTGTAGAAGGATCAGGTTACACGGACAGACCTCTTTCAAAATGATTCAGTTATTGTATTGATCCATGACGGATGATAGACATAACAAACACCTATATACCGCAGCTGCTTCTTGCTGACTGAAGTTGATCTGCTGGAAAACCTGAACCACGCCACGGCGCTCTGTTGGAGTCATGCGTTATTGACATGCTTATCAAGTTTGGATCATTCTGGTTGGCCATTGGCAGTCAGTATCATCGCATCCTTCTCATGGCGTGCTCTGACGTGCGAAGCATGTGGTTCACCGGTTCACCGTCAACCAAATAAGAATAAACCATGTTCTTGGGTCTCTCACATTTTCCCGACTTCTCATCATAACAAATCTATTGTGAGAACAAGGTAGCTGATTGGAAGGTAGGTCATTGGAACCCGGAAAATGAATCTATTTGTGTTTATGTTTCTAAATTTGATTTGATTTTGAGCAGAGTGTTGACCAAATTTCATTTTTTTAAAAACATGAATATGTGTTTTTTGTCTGATTTTTGGGTACGTACAAGAAGGAATGCCTTTAAAAATCAATTTGGAGACCCAAATTCTTTAAAAAAAATGTCTAAAACAAAATGCCATGGGTATGTACAAGAAGGCATGCCTTAACACAAATGATTTGAAAACCCCCAAATTTCATTTGTTTAACAATTATTTGTCATTATATAATTATATATTATTTTTATTTTATTTGATTGGTTTATTGATATAATTTGTGTTTTTTCCTTATTTCACTTGATTGTATTGTATTTTGTTTTATGTCATTGTGTATTGTTTGTTGTTTATGTTTCATATTTTTTCCTTAGAGGTGGCCTTAGCTTCTTTGTCTGTGAGGTAGTTAGCGCTATTTCTAAAATTCTCAGAGCTATTTCTAAAATCTTGCAACATGGTTCAGAGCTACTTCTAAAATTTTCAGAACTATTTCTAAAATTCCTCTGAACTATTTCAAATGTATTTCAAAATGTATATGAGCTATTTCTAATATATATATATGGACACCAAGTCTGGAAGATGAGCAAATAATGGTTTGTTCGTGGAAACATCGATAAGACCATGCAACAATCTCAGAGGTTCCAGCTTAGCTCTGGCTGGTTTGTGCCAATGGCCTATTTCACATGGACAGTGATATTGATGCGCCGACTCATTATGTCTACAATATGCAAATAGTAATTTTGTGCGCTGGACCATGTGTATATCACATGATTTGTTTACCCAACAATCCATGATATACACATGAAAATAAAATGCTGTGTATATATATATATATATGTGCACATTTTTACACGCACACGTATACACACAAAAATATACATATATTTGCCTCCGATGCAACTCGTGCGCAATCTGAATATGTACTGTACATATATCAAAAAATGATATGTTATTTTTCTCTATGACCGCGTATCTTTGTAAATGTATATTCAGTTAAACATGTAAGTATAGTGCATATTGTACGTCAACAATAACTTCATAGTTCTTGTTTATACAAAATAATGAGGCCCATGAAACGGCTCTAAACGGTTTAGTGCTATTTCTAAAGGGTATCATTTCAAAGAGCTCTAAACGGTTTAGAGCGGTTTAGTACTATGTCATGCAAAAAAATATCAAAACACATTATTAGTCCTAGAGCGGTTTAGAGCGGTTTAGAGCGGTTTCATCATGCGAGCATGGATGACATAGTCCTAAACGGTTTAGAGCGGTTTCAAAACAAAACTTTACAAATAGTTCTAAACGGTTTAGAGCGGTTTCTGGAGGGCCTCATTCTGACCATTTTCACATATTTGTTCCTATGACATATACATATATATATATATATATATCAATATGTTAATATACATAATTACATGATGATTAAACAAAGAAACACATTAAAAAATACTTGCAAAGTGTACTGTTGTCAATTACACTCAGCTGCGACAGAACATCTCGGATACTAGGAACAAATTCAAATATCAGGACTCAGGACCAACAGACTCAGAATCTCACAATTTGATAGATCAGTTGACATAGGAACAAGCCACGGTGAAGTCTGACACAGAAAACATGTTGGCTTCTTTGAAGGATCAGTTTGATGCATTGTGCTACCGGATGATTTCACAGTCAGGGTTGGCTTGAAATGAGGCAAACGCGCAATCAAGCCAGTATAGATAAGGTTGAGGGTTTCAGCTTCCCGTTGCTCTTGATTGAACATTTTGATGCAAATGCCAGGACCATTCTTGGCCCCATTCTTTGGATATTTCCATGTTGTTTTGGCCACCACATTGGAAAGAGGTGCCAAGTGTCCCGTGGCTTGTTTCTCCCTAATTTGGAAGAATGTCTGCTGGGACCCATGTATGTAAATTGGCCATGTAGAGATGCCGCAAAGAAATGAAATAGTTTTGGCTCATCTCTACCAATGTTTGAAATAGTCCTGATTTTTTGTGAGAAAATTTAGAAATAGTCCTGGAAATTTTAGAAATAGTCCTGGAAAGCAAAGTGAAAGCAAATTGCTTCTAGAATGTATTCTAGGACTAGCCAAATCCCCTCCGATTCACTTCAAACCCTGCGAAGCCCTGCGAAGAATTGTGAAATCAAAATGGGAGCTCAAAACCTGCTGGACCCCACCCTGCCCTAGTGGGGGACTCGGAACAAGCCACCGGTTGTTTAAGACGACTTCAGATACATGGAACTTAAAAAGGTTTCTGCTTTGTGGAAATGAAGGGGAAAAGAAGCAACAAAGGAAAACCAAATGTGATCAATGGTCAATTTCAACCGGCTACCAGAAAGCAAAGCAGCTTCTGCATCCCATGACTCGGCGCTGACTGTGCATGTGTTGAGTGATGAGGTGGATCAACCATAGAAAATAAGTCGCAATGAATAGGTCAACTAGCTGAGTCTCCAACGTCAATTGTAAATGGGCACAGCACATAGCATGTGATATTGAATCAAATCAAATCATTAAATTCATCTCTTTCAAAAACTTTGACCCGGGAATAGCACATGTCACATGTCCGGAGAAGGGGCTGGAAGAGTTGCATGCCAGCACAAAGCGTACATAGGATCCAGAGGAGCGGACATTGCCCATGCCGCCTTCAGAAACACGTTTTTCAAGGTGTGGATTTTTTTCTACGCGAACTTAGAGCTGATTGGAGAGTTCAACTTGTTGTAATTATTCTCGGTTGGTCGTGGTCATTGGCTACTTGGTTGCTTGTCTATATTCGCTGGCTATGCTAGTTTATGTACTACTTCTGTTTGTTCAGTTCACTGCTTCGTTGGCTAGCTGCCTTGTTGGTCACCAGGCTACTAGTTGATTGGATGATTTTTCGGCTTTTTGGTTACTTGGCGCCTTGCTTCGATGTTGGCTAGTTGGTTCCTGGTCTGGTTGGGGTGAGTTGAGTTGGGCGTTTTCCTTGTTGACTCGATTGGTTGGCTTTACTGGTTACTGGCTCTCTCCTTCCTTCGTTGCTTCGTTGTGACTGGCGATTCTGGCTTTTTGGGATGGCTTTGCTAACATTGATCTATCTAAGCTGTGTCATTTCATCCATATCAGTGTCCATATGATACGTAATGCTGTATAATTGTGATGGGAACATCATTGGCAACACCCAATTGTTCCAGGCTGCTACGAGTACATGGCACTACCGCTGTTCATAAAGTGGTTCTGACCACGTCAAAGGTATTTCTTACACTTGATGGTCGCCACTTCCTCACATACCTGACCTGATGACCTGACGTTGAACCAAAACACTTATGTACAAGGGTGATTGTGTACATTACACCATAATTTTCTGGCAGGCTCATTTAAAAAAAACATGTGCAGTGTGTGTTGACTATTCATTGTGGGAATAGATGTGGGTGTGTTCTCAATAGTTCTGGTTTACTAGTGATCCGATTAATTCAAGCTATAACCTAGCCATAGGTTAGTTATTCTAAGATGTTTTTGCAAATGAATGTGGATAATTTACAAACAATCCTGGAAAATTGATGAATGTTTTAGGAATAGTCCTGGCTGATTGATGAATACTTTAGAAATAGTCCTGGCTGATTCATGAATATTTTAGAAATAGTCCTGGATATTTTAGAAATAGTCCTGCATTTCTCACAGAAACTGACTTTAAAGAAGCTAAAGCAGGCTCTAATTTTTTCCTATTAGGAATTAAGATTTATAATGTTGTCCTATTTTTCACTATGTTTCGCTATTTCTTGCTATTTTTGCAAATTTTGTCTTATTTTTGTCTACTTTCGGACCATTTATGGTGAGCTACCTTCCAATGAGCTACCTTGTCATCACAAATGAACAAACAAAATCAGGGCATTGTCACGTGGAGAGCATAAAGAAGAACAATCTATGCCGAAAAACTCTGCGTTAATGTCGTCAAGAAAAGCAATATCAAGAGAAGGGGAAACTATTCAGTTGCTCAAGGAGAAAAAAGAAAAAAAGAGGTCAGAGACGGTTTTTATGCGCTAAAAACCATTATTGGTTGAGTCTGCGCGCAAGGTCGAACTGGGGATCCGCCGATCTGCGGTTGATGATGGTCCTGATTGTAATGTTTGGTTCAGAGTTCAGAGTTTGATAAGTAACAGAAGGAACAACCAATAACAACAAGGATATTCAATCAATAGAGAAAGTTGATGAATCATCAGGAAGTTTTACCATTGGCACATCGGTTCAAAGGTTGCTTAACCAACAGGGAAGTTTAACCAATAGCCTCCAGGCAAGAACTCATCAAACCTCTTTCCCAGCAGCCTTTTCGACTCAATGGCCGTGGCGTCACAACGCGAAAAAAGCGACGTTGGACCCAGGGACTTGCACCCTGCAATGGAGGAAGCACTGGCTAAGCCCGACGTGAGGATCGTGTACCATGTTGGACCATGACAAGTGAGCCATGAAGTTAAAGAATTTTGGATCATCCAGCCATGCTTGAAGCTCTCAACCATCATTTTGGATCTTTTTGGATCAACTAACCACCATTTTAAGCGGCATTGTGAATCAACCTGAAAATGACGAATCTTCCACTTTGCATCCGTGCCGGCTGCTGGAGCACCCGGTGGCACACCCAGCTCACGTGGCTGGCAGAATGTTGTCATTGGCACGAAAGACCTGGTGGCTGGCACCCCTTCACCCAGTCTGCTATGCGGTTTATTGGGTATAAAAAATAGGCACAGGCAAGAATGGTTGGCAAATGTTGACAAATAAACTTATTCTATCTTCGGAACAAACCATTGTCATGTTGGTGAACAAACCATAGGTCTATGTCTCTGACATGATGGGTCTCCACAAATGGGTAGCCGAAGATCCACACAAAAAGGATCAAAGCTTTGGGATGCTCAGCAGGATAGCAGTGTCTTGAACCACAGCGGGTGTTGACCTATTCTGTATGCTGGGCCATTACAAGCAACAACATGCCATTCATAATGTTTGACCATGATTAAGCTATAGAACAAAGACAAGGTCATGAGGTCATGTTTGTTGATTCACCATCTAACCTGGGAACAGTATTGAAGCAACCGGCAGATTTGGGGACGATTGTTGAGGATAGTGGTTTGTCGGTTAACGCTTCGCGATGGTGTGCGATGATGATTGCGCATGTCTAAACATATTAGTTACGGTATGAATTTGGTTGGTGGTACCCCTGTCCCAAAAATATCAGTGCCACTTGTACGTCTACCAAAGCACTGGTGGTCAACAACAACAAGAGCAGCAACAACAGAACTAACAACAACAACCACAACAACAGCAACAACCACCACAACAACAACAGCAACAACAACAACCACCACAACAACAACAGCAACAACAGCAACAACAACAACAACAACAACAACAACAGCAACAACAACAACAACAACAACAACAACAACAACAACAACAACAGTAATGCCGTTCAAATCGACAAACTGCGACTGATGACATGCCTGGTCCTTGGAATTTCTGAGGCCCAGGCATTACCAGGATCATATTTGGCCTTGATCTGCTGCAACCGTCCCAGGTTGGATCCAAAGATATTGCCTCGGTGGCTGGTGGCTACCGCAGGACCATGACTCTTTGAACGGGGGAAGCCAGTCAGCCTGCATATGCAACATGTGGATGTCAGGTGTATGAGAAACAAAGAGAAAGAAATATGTACTGCATCTAGGAATCACACAGGATCAAGCCAAAGGCTCAAGAAACACCACGGAGATCCAGGAGGATCGACTCAAATGAGGTTTAGTGGTTAAGAGCGATGAACATCTACATTGTTGATAGGTTCTCATAGGGTTGTAAGCTGTGAAAACGCACGGGGAAAAACACAGCCAACTCTCCCATTAATATACCACTTGTGATCTACCCTGAAATTATTGCTGATTTTTATCTATGGATCGCACCATTGCATATATTGACAATTCCAAAAGACATGGACATACTGTAGATCCTACCGCGCCATCCCAGAAATCAACTGACCTTAGTCAGGTTATCTTCAAGCATTAATTACCAGCACCTTCATCCACGGATCCGTGGCCAACCATCACCAGCCATCCACTTCCGCGGGCTCCACGTAGACGCTACGACCCCGTGGCCCGGGGCATGGCTCAGCGTGGCTCATCGTCCCAGTGGCGTTCCCTGGCGATCTGCAAGGTGTGGGTGAAGATGCCGATGGCACCGCCTGGAGCCGGATGCCATGCATCAGCGGAGGATCCAGGCTGGTAAGACTGGTTGGCGGTTATAAGCCATGATGGATTGGTGGTTGAGAATGGTTTACAATGCTTAAAATCAATGGTTAACACTGTAATGATCATTATCATCTGTTTGATGGTTTCAACCATGGTCAATTTGTGGGTAATGCTGGTTAAAGATGGTTGGAATCGAATGATCATTACCTGTCTAGTAGTTTCAAACCCTCTGAACAATATTGATCAACCAACCATCCCAAATTGGTGATTTAAATACATGTTTGAAACCACCAACCATTAGTTACAGTATTTGCCCATTGTTGTTAGTGAATATCCCCTTTTAGAGGCACTATTAATGGGAATGCATCACTCTATAAACCGCCAACCAGATTAAGAGTCATTACCAAATAAACATAATAATCATAAGTCGTCTATTTCTATTATAACCATAATTGATCCCATTTTATCATAGGAATCCACCAAAATACTTGTGGTTACAATTGAATAAACAAGTACAATGGAATCAATGACCTATTTCTCTCAACCAACTATAACCTTTTAGAAATTGGGAACCAGTTCCAAATAATTCCAAGTTCATTCCTAGCCAATATTGAGAATGAATCATTAAAATTATGGATGATGAAATCATGATTGATCTAGTTGATGAAATACCCAATGATCATCAACCAGATTAAGAACCACTACCAACCACCAGCCGTGCTCATGAGCGCTGGATTCGCGGCCTCGGCGCTGCCTCCCGCGCTCCCACCACCCGCGCCATCGACGCCTTCGGACTCGTCCTGCGCAAAGACTTTGTGCTGCCCGGACTCGTCCAAGGCTCCATAGCCTGGCGGTGCCCAAGGATGTCTTCATCGCGCTTGGTTCCCGGTTCCCAGGTCCAGTGGTAGAGCAGCAAATGGTAAGTGAATAGTAAGGGAACTGAAAGGAAAATTGGTTTATAGTGGTTTGGTTCCCACTTAGATGTGGTTTCCAGTTGCTGAATGAATGCTTGGAAGATGGTCAATAGCAAGCATTTAGCTGCTTGGTGCATTCTTAATGATGCTGAATAGCAAGCACATAACTCATTGAATTCGTAATGATGGTGAATAGTAAGTGAATTGAAATAAAAAGTAAGAGATCTTTTTACCATCAGAAAGCATTCATTCAGCACTTGCCACTGTTGGTTAATACGGTTGGTTAGCAACCCTTCGTCTTTGATGGATATCAAGCAAGCAGTGACTGCTTCCTGCTGGTGAACCAGAAGTAGAGGGACCAAGTAGCGCCCATGGCGAATGGGCGTTGATGGCCAACCAATGAGGGTCCTGATAACTGCTCGTTCTTGGTGGTAAGCAAAGCTCGTATCGGTGGATAGTCATTGGTGGTTAACCGGACCACTTGGTGGTTTCTAATGATTCATGGAGCTTGATGCTGCTTAGTGAGTGGTTCATTGATGGTTGATAAGCTCGTTGTTAGAAATGGCGAATAGCAGTGGCAGCATGGTTAGTATTGGATTGTAATCGTTCAAATAAGTAAACAATGGGGTAACAACTAACCATAGCCAACAACGGGTTAGATTTGTCAATTAACGAGCCACCAAACATTCCCTCCATATCGTCCAGGAACCAGCTTGTTCTCCGACAGTTGCATCAACAAAATCAACTTAATTAACACTTCTACTGCAGGTGACGGACATCACTTTAGACAAATCCAACCAACTCTGGGAAAGTTGGCTGGACAGTTTGATTGTTTGCCTTTGACGATAGTCTGTTTATGCTGCTTTGCAGCTAACAATTGCAGCATGTAAGATTGGGTCTCTACATATGTCTCTGTGTGCATGTATACTTAGATGTGTATCACAATGTGAACATGCACATGTATGTGTGGCGTTTTTTGCTCTGGATGGTGGTTGAACCACCCATGGCTGAGCAATGGCTAAAAATGCTTGTTACTTATAATGGTACATAGTTATGGTTAATTTGGTATATACATGATCGTAAGTGGTTGGTGGTTGAACCACCCCTATGAAAAATATTATATAGTCATCCAACCAACCATTTCTCAAAACTACGGAAAATGAAAACAAATTTAAAACCACCAATGAGCAATGTTTCAAAAGAAACACACATGAAAAATAAACACAACTATAAAAATCATAAGATCTATCGACATCAGCAGAAACCCTAACCGAAACCAGCCGCCACGTCAGCTTTGCCACGGTTCCTGCACCACCAGAGAATGGCAGCAACTCGTGGCGTACTTCCCGAGCCCATTTCACTACCTGTCCCGGCCGCAACACACGGGAAGGGTGGGTCAAACGTGCAAGGAGGTGGGTACCGAACTGTCCACCTGTGAATTAATGTAGTTTTGAGTTTTAACCTTTGGATAGTATGTTTAAGGGTCAGGGTAAAATGTACAATGTTAGTCACCTTTGGATAGTATGATTTAAGTTTATACTATGAATGAATGAATGGGTAAGTACCTCTTTTAACCTTTTGGATAAAGTATGGTTAAGGGGGGTTAATGATGGTCATTGATGGTGAATCATTGGCTGGTTGATGATGGCTATGACTGTCGGCTAACTTGATGACATCACTAGGGTACCATTCATAGCAAATATAGTTATGTAATTTATCAAAAACTTTGTTGACCAATTCATAAAGTTGAAGAACCCGAGCTTGCATAATTGTTGAGTAGCAAAGTAACAAATAGGCAATGCATGGTAACTAATGTTTGATGTTGTCTTTGTTCTTCTAGCGGATCTATCATGATTGATGAAGCAAATGCTGCATTAACAACGGATATCCAGTAAAGGATGAAAGGACAGTAGGCTTGCGCGGCGGGAATCATCAATACACATACAGTAGCTAACCAGCAAGAAGTAACAACACATCCGCATATCTTAATAATTAGGTCAGTCATTTTCCTTCGGGGGATGACACGATTTTATATTCTATCAACTCCGGGATATGGTCATGAAATCGGTTCTAGCTCGTATCTGAATGCATCTAAAAGGATGGCAAGCCAAATTCACAAGAACTCAGCACATACTTCATGATAGCCTTTGGATGTCCAGAAGTGTTGTGTTACCTGCAGAGAGTAGTGGCATGTGTCACCCACAGAAGCATCAACCAACTCACCAACAAACACGTCCATGGCTGCTTACAAACGCTGGCAAGCTGTTGAAAGCTTAATCAATACAAATTGCCAGTGTCATCAACGGGTAAATGTGAGTGCAGCCGTCATGAACTGGTGGTGGCGCAACCGTCATAAACTCGAGCCACCAATCCAATCCGCTCACATTGTCATTGTGTGCCTATTACTGCTGCAATTGTCATCCCATAAGTATTGTTGGCAAATGGATGTTAAGATTAATGTGATCCAATCAACGAAGAAAACAACTAACCACCAGCTAGTATAAGCTATGTGGCGAAAATTGTATAAGATTGTATAAGTATTCACCAGTTCCCAGTGGCTATTGCCCTGGCTTCAACCCTAACATCGATGTGGACAGCACCATTTCTTTTACGACTTTCCTAGTGAAAGAAAGTGGTTCAAGCCACACCAAACTGTTGTGCAACTTAAACCAGAGTGATTACCCATCACTAAACATCATGTATCAAAGATCGGCCATCACCACCATGATTTCATGACATCACCCACGGCAACCAACCCATCCAACGCATCCAACGCATCGGCCGCGCTCCACCTTGGCTCGCTCCTCTGCCGTGCAGCATGGATCGAATTGCCCAGAGACCAAGACCCAAACCTGGCAGAGATCCCAACTGCTGGTGGCGCCCAGATCGCAATCCGGGGTGGTCATCCGCCTGAATCTTGGATTAGACAAATGAGAGTCTAAGCAAAATGCCAGGTAGAACTAATTATGATTAGAATATATCAGAATCATGATTTCTTTATTGTCCATCAAAATCTTGGATCATGGGTGTAGAAACAAATCAGGATTTCAAAAACAAATCAATTAATTAACCAAGAAATTGATTCTAACCTGGGCTATGATTTTGATTCTCCCTTTTAGCTTCAGAAAAATCACAGAATCTTGGAACATGATGGAGAAACAACTTGTTTCGGACTTCGGAAGGTGGAAGTGGAGAGCGAATCCGCCAGCCATGATGGAAAAACAAAACCAAATATTGAAACAAACAAATGATTCATGGCTTAAATGGGAGATATCATGTGTTTGTTTGTTTGAGCCATGAATCATTTAAGGCACTTAAGCATTTGTCTGTCATTTTTTTCTCAGAGGATCACGATCTGCTACTGCGTCGGCGTTGAGACATTGCCTACCCCCGAAAACTAACGTTCATAGACCACTCGTTACCCAAAAATCCAGCTATACCGCGCTCTTTTTTATATTCACCAAGCCATCGGCTTAGTATGTTTGATCATGAATGAAAGATTCTCAACGATGATTAGCACCAACGACTTAGGGGTACCATTCATGGATGTACCCATACCTCAGTTTGTTCAGCAACAGCTGCTAGTAGTTTCTCCAGGGAGATCCCCCTACAACCTGGGTACCCGATACCCTCTTGTATTTTCAATCTAGCAATAGAAACAATCCGCACGATCAATTGGACATAGAATTTCCAGAGGTAAACACTCCTCAACAAAAGAATCATTGTTTTCCCTGGCTTTATGCCCTCAATATCCCTGAATCATCCTCAATCATTGGATTATCTCCGGCTTTATGCCCTTGATTTGCAGAATTTCCGGGTCCAGGTCGCATGCCGAAAAGTGGGGAATTGATATTTCCATCATTGGATGTACCCTCGGTCAAGCTGGGTCAGTGGAAAATCCGCTTGATCCGTTTGACTCACAGCTTAGTTAACAAACCAAACACTAGACACCGCAAACCAAACAGTGACCCACCAATTTTTCAAGCACTTCTTGGTTTGCAGTGAAAGAAGCAACCAAACAATTCTTCAAACCAAACAGTAACATCGTTTTTGAAACGTTACCAATCGAAAAGTTTAATGGAAAGGTTACCAAGTTCAACGGCTATTAACCAATCATTCCAACTAGAAGAACCAAAACTTACCAATTCTGGGACGCACAAAAACCTCGGCGCCTTCATGCTTCGAAAGCAGTAGGCCGTGGCTTCTGGACGCACGCGCGTCACAGCGCCCCCCAAGGGGAGTAGCAAAATAGCCTTGGCACCCCCAGGCAAGTGGGGCCCCACAAGGGACCTCGAGTGGTTGGCAAGTAGATTTGCTTCCAGTAGTGGTTGATTTTAGAGGAATGAGCAGTTGCGGCCAGTAGAAGCCAATAGTAGTGGTGCCACTAGAATTGTTTCCAGTAGTGGTTGATTGTACTTTTGCTGGATGGGCTTGTCAGGTTGTCAGCTATGGTGAATATGACTACAGTCTATAGCTATGACAGATTGAATGTTCCCTGCCATGTTTTGCGGTGTTGTTTCCATCATAATTGTTCGCAACCATTCGGGTCGTTCCCTGCCATGCTTGTTCCCTGTTGTGTAAATACCGTGGTCACTTACATAAACTACATAGTATCTCAAGCGGAAGCAGCATTAGACGGTTTGCTGTGAACTACCTTGCTTGCCCATCTATGCTATTCATTTCAACAAGTAATGCCGGATAATGATGGTCCGTCCTTGTTACTTCAAGGCCCAGGCCCGTTATATAGCAGCGGATACAGTACTGTATATACAATTTTATCACCCATCGTTGTTCGTGGCACGGGTTCCGAAACTGCAAATGCTGTGTCGCCCAAGACTAACCAGTTGCCTACATAATCATGACTGTTGAAATGTTTGACTGTATGTACCATCATTTAGACGCCAACAAAAAACATCACCGAAAGGGAACCGAGCTTGATGCTGCAATGTGGTCACAGTTTGAAGTTACTTGATGCCCCAGCTCACTGCAATTCTCGCCTACTACAACGGGCAGCTAGAGTTTCCCTTATATAGCATGCTGCAACAGTAACAACCGTAGCTCATCCATGGGCAATGGTGGCAACATCTACCCTTGGCTCAACCAAGCTGGAAACTAAGAAAATATACTCTTAGGTAAACCAGCAAACCATTATAAATGGTGGATTTTTCCATAGGGAAACCACTGTAAATGGTGGATTTTCCATGCAGCCAGCTTAGTTTACCAGAGTGTACAACTGAATGTTCGAAACTACATCTGGAGTACCACTCGTCTTATGACACTGGGGAAAATGAAACAATTGTTCAAACCACCGACAAGTTGATGATGCTTCATTTTGGCTGATTATTGCAAATGGTTAGTACAATAGGTTGCAAAATCATGAACTGTCAGTCACCATGCCATTCAATAACAAAACTGAATATATTGGTTACTGGAATGTTTATGATCCGTTGGCAATGCTTTGTGGCTCATTAATGGTTATTCACAGTGATGAACAGTGATGGCTCATTATGATCTTCAATAAGGAACATAAGCCACAGCGGCACGGTTGACAAGGGTTGACACCAATGGCTACTGATAGGAGCGTCACATCCAGCGGCCATTGGGCACATTATGTTGATTAATGGTCAATTGTACAATGACTGCCTGATGGCTTCTCATGGTCCGTCTTAAATGATGGAACCAACCTGAAAATCCACATACCTTCACAACCATCAAGCCCACTATCATCCCTCATCACTTCCACCACCAAGCGTGTTTCACCCTCCTGGCCACCCTGCCGGGATCCCCTGGTACTCCATGCCACTAGCGCTTCGCCCAGGCACGGAGGAGCTGTTGGGCGCCCGGCTGCTGACCAGCTCGCTGATCAAAATGGCCGCTTCTTTGGACCACTCCGGCAGCAGCACACCGGTCTGATACCTGGCGCAGTCGGTTGCGCGAGACCAACAAGTCCCGGAGATGCCCCGGGGTTCTGGCGGCAAGGCAGTAGATGTCCACATGGACTTAAAAGATAGGTCATACTACGTTATGCGTCGATGGATAAACAAATCTACATCGAAATATACACGGAGACAGTCATGATCACATGAACATTGTTTGGTAGAGACTTGCATGCATGTTCATTGGACTGGGGAAACAAAAAAACAATGTACAATAACGCGGGCTAAGGTCTAGATCCTGAATAAACAACCCACCAAATGATATCCTGTATACATATAAATATATATATATATGTGCATACACATTATATATAATCAGTAATTACATACCTCTTTTGAACAGTGACTGGTTGATCCTTCTGCTAACACATGGACACACGCACACTGTGTATCCCAAGTTAAATTGACATTGAAATGATACGACCCATGGTCAATCTATTGAAATCTCCTTCCTAACCAGTTGAATCAACATCTTCAATTGACCAGTGATAACCAGAGATGACCTTGAATAGCACTGATGTGCAGCGATGAATTCTCACTCAAGAACCGACCATTGGCTTAAGTTGATTCGAGTTATTTCTTGCAGGCTCGATCAGGCCAACCAGCCATCCCCAGAGTCACTGAATCATTAAAGCCCTGTAACCATTGCGTCACTTTCCAGTTACTAAGCCTGGATGCACATTCCAATGGGCAGATCGCTCTGAAAAAAAATACCCTCATGGTCCACGAAGTATCATTGCTGCTTATAGAGCCCCGAAATCACAAAGTTGCGTTGCTGCTCAGTACCCCTTGTGTTCACATCTCCAGAGAAGGACTCAGCACGTTTTCCACGTTGGAATGCTCAGCACTAATTCTCCAGTCTGTGCTGGGGGTTTTATCTCACACTGACTCGTACCCGTGGTGTTTTCATCAATTGTTTGTTGAAGACTTGAGAATCATTCCAAATCCATTTACCCCAGGTCCCAGAAAACCCATCACTCCTGGGGGTATACACTCTGGTAAACTGACCTGGAAGTGGAAAATCCACCATTGGTCGCTGGTTTACCTACTAAGACTGGTAATTTTTAGCTTCCAGGTTAGTTTGCCAGAGCGTATACCAGCTGAATCCAGTTGAGTCATCACCTCCATCGCATGGGCATCAGTCCTACTGTCGAGGCACACAGCTTTGCCATTTCCATCGGGATTACCTGGGCCGAAAGACACGCTCAAATATAATGCATGGAGTGTCTGGATATGTTCAAACAACATGTGGGGCGGTGGGAAAAACAAATATAGACAACAAATACAAAATCAGTCAGTTGACTAGTTTGAACCTTGTCTTTTTCATTCATCCTTGTTTCAGAGGCCAAATCAAAACCAACCTTCCATGAATACTAAACTCAGCGTCTAGACAGCCAGACTTTCACAATGCTTTGAGATTGTTTTTGTTGACATTTTCTCATCGTTTTCTCGCGTACGACACCACTGATACAAGCGTGCGGTCTTGGGGTTGTCGTCTCTGTCAACTCTCTCATCGTTTTACATGGTATATCCCACAGATGCGGTCCAACAACGGGGCCTTCCCAACGAAAAGTCCCACAATCTCCGGGTTCGCCAGGACACTGAAGCGTTGCACGTCCCAATGGTAGCTCTTCCTAGGTGCGAAGCCGGCGAGCACGGAGGTTTGGGGAGCCGTGGATGGGAATGACCGGCTGGACAGCCGGCTGTTCTAACCAACAGTTAGAGGGCCTTTACCTATAGATTTTTAATTAAACATGATCAAACATGATTTAAAAAAGATAAAACAACTTGGAAGGCCATGGTTTAAGCACTAATGATAAGACGGGTTATTTTTGTCCACCAGCCAAGGCTTTCCAAGGTCAAGTTGGTTTGTTCTTTGGGTTACCTGGTAAATTTGCCCAGACAAATGGCCAGTGTTCCCCAAAGCTGTTGGCTACAGTCACATTTATCAACGGGGGCTATCCCTGTAAAGTGCAAGATTGTCTTCCAGAGTGCCAACAAAAAGATTGTATATAGTAAGGCATTGAAAAAATCATAGCTGTACATCAATTTCAAAATATACCAATAGTTAAGTGCGTTGGTTTAAAAAGATATAGCCGGGGCCAACATCAGTTCACGAAATCTTGGCCACTTCGTGGTGAAAACACAACTCAAACAGCTCGCAGTGATACAAAAGTGCTACTTGATGGCTCATATTGCCTGACAGTGGTCAGGATGTTGCTTCATTCTGGCTGCTATTGAGCGGGAACAAATGGGTTCTCCAGGGTTGTAACTTGCCTACTTTCTTTTTTGTGAAACCCAGTAGCATGTGGATTGTGAACATGTGCTTGATTGGACCTCCATATGGGAGAGATCAAAAATGGCGATCCCAGTTGACATCACCAACAGATCCGAAACACAGCCGGTTGATTAGTCTGCATCAATGATGTCCCCCAGGGGCCCAAGGTTGATGACTCAACGGACCTAGAGCCCAGTGTCACTCCAAGCTTATCTTCCACCAAATGCTCGCTTGATGTTTTGCGTTGAAAGTACTCCTCCCCTTGCGTGGGAGAGCCTCATGCAGGCAAAGAATCAGGAGCGCCACGCAGGCGCACGCAAGGTAAGAAAATGTGACTTGGGCATTATGATTCGATGATTGGCCAGGCAAATTGGTGATGTTTGATCATTGGTGAAAAACGGACCCCGATGATTACTCTTTAGTAGGTACGGTCAGGGGGGTAGAGTGTGAAGCACTGAGAAGGGGTAGAGTGTGAAGCAATGAAAAAGAATTCAACAAATGTGACACTCTGACTACACATAATGTAAGGTTCAGTTGATAAATTTGAAAGGCTACTGTATATACTGTATACATTTAGACCAAAATTGACTCAAGTTCTTCTACTTCTACCTGTTTTTTTTGTCATACTGTTTGGCCAATTTGCACGTGTGTATGGATTGCTCGGCTTAATCACTGTATGCACATCTATCCCTTAAACAACTAGTTACCAATACATCCACAAGTAAGGAAAAGTGCAGCTATACTTATATCCCTTGGTACTTTAACATAGCAATGGATAATCCACTAGATGATGGTAAAGGATGGTAGATGATGGTAGATGATGGTAGATGAACATCCCGAAAATTGGACTAGTTTGGTCATTTAGGGCCTTAGAGTATGTGAACAGAAGGAGTACAGGGGTTCTCCAGTTACAAAGACTTGGAATGCAGAACTCATGGCACTTCTGGTACTGGTTTCCAGCGATGTTCAAGCCATGAACTGAAGCAAACCCATTTCATCAAGAGCTTGCCCAAATACTCCATGCATGGTAGAAGTATCAACACTGCTGTGGATGTTTTTAGGCTCCACCTATCATGAACTTCCCGATGTTTGGGACTTCGAAACCGGCGGGCAGTTTGGATGTTCGCCTACCCATTTTTTTCTGATTGTTTGGTGTTGAAGATTGAAACATACTTACCACTCTCACATTCACCCTCATAAAGTGACTCGGTCCGTTTTTCAAGAATCTATCCCCTGACCATTGCAAGAAACAATCCTGTCCAAGTTCCGCAAAATGACCCAGTAATTGTTCGACCTCACGAGGGGATCGTTTTCATACACCCCTCCTTTCATTGTCATATCAATAACCGATCATTGGCTCTTACCCTAAGAGGACCCCCCCAGCTATAAATTGGTGAGTCAGCCATTTGACCAATAGTGTTCTCGACCATAAGTTATACCAGTTACAAAACAATTATTGACTAGTTGACTATGTTATAAACCAGGATGATAAATGCTCAATGACTAGTTACCCTAGTTACAAACCAACTTCGTTGACGTTTAACGTTTGGAAGCCCCGGTCCCAAACGTTGCAGGTGAGCAACCCACCCAGACCAGCATTTCGATCACTGGGCCTCCGCATGGAAGCACCAAGAGACCCGTAGCCTCGATAGTAAGCTTCGGAGGGTGTTGAAGGCTTGATGATGGTGATGGTTGTATAACGTGATAATGGTTGCATAATGGTGATATAATGGCGGTTATTATGGTTATAATGGTGATATAATGGTTATAATGGTCATATATAAAACTATATAAGTGATATAAGGGTTATGATGGTTATAATGGTGATATAGTGGTTGTTATAATCGTTCACAACCAGTTGTTTTTATGGTGTTGATGATTATAATGGTGATCTACAGCAACTGGTTGCATAATGGTTATATACTGGTGATATTTCATGGTTATTTGTAGCAATAATGTTTTTTATTATGATGGTTCATGATGGTCCACATGGATGTGTGTTACTAATGGATTGATAGCAAGGATGCAAGAATGTTATCAAATATATCTACATAAATAGAAAATGATGAATTAGGAAATATATGTAAATAACAATGATGATAACTACTGTATAAAATAAGAACAGGAAGGGGGGTAAAACCGATTGATATTCCAAACATGGGGACGGGATATGTGTCAATAGGACATATAATATCACCAAAAACTGTGTGGCTGAGCCTCTCGACAAAAAGAATCTGGTTGACGCAAGCGGAACCAGGGTTTTGCCATTTTTTCGACAGGGTCTACCACGGTCTTGACCACAAACACATCTTCACAAACAAACAGTCTAGGTGTCCCTATGTCAATTGGATTGATGAAAGCCGTTGCATGTATAAAATATCATGTCATCATGTCATCCGATCCGGGTACCAAAAATCATGGATGAATTTCAATAAGCCAAGTTTACATGGTGAACTTCTGTCAGGAAGCCGTGTGCGTTACTTGGGCATCTGCGTTACGTCAAGCGGCTTCGTCTGGGCCATTCACCGTCTTCTCGAAAAACCTCAGCCCGCCAGGGCCAGGTCATTGGGGAGCACGGTCGGCGCCCTGTGGACACAGGGCCCTGTCCCGCATGTAGCGACGATGTGTTCACTCGTGGATGGCCAAGTTTCGCCAAGTGTTTGGGTTGATGCCGTTCAGCAGACTGGAATGCTTGTGACTGATGTGAAACGTCAACTCCAATGGGGTCAAAATACACAGCGTAAGTGGATATCAGAGAAGTACAACCATCGTTGCACAAACCACCCTGTACTCTGTCGTGACTCTGTTGCTTGGGTTGGTCAGTTCCCACTTTTGCAGGTGGATTTGAGGGCCAGAATGGTTCTATATGGGGATTATCAAAATAAGGGACCCCAAACATTGATGGTTTCTTAGTATTAGCGGTCAATTAGTGGTTAAGAAACTGGATGATTGGGGGGCACCCCTGAGAAACACCCATATAGTTCTAGCTTATCATCACACTGCTTGCAATATCTTACAACAGCAAGTGACAACAGGCAACATAGCAAGTCCAGAACCAGCCCTGTTCCATAGGTCCCTGCTGTCCTTAGTGACAACAAATGGTGCTTTAGCCATAGGGGGCCGTGCTCCTCGTTTCGTGCCGCTCTTTGACTCCCCCTGGCTGAGTGGATCAACGGTTTTGCATGATTTTTCCCTATTCCAAATTAACATTAATTACCTCTGAATGATCCATCATTATCATCATAAAACATCATCAACTATAAATTCTCATGTATACTTGCCGGGGTCGTGACTGTATCCCCCATGATGAACCATAAATCAACGCCCTGAAATCACAACTACCCAACCAGCCACGATGAGCCGCGATGGTCATGCCGTCCCGGCACTTTGAAAGAAGCTCCTGCCGCGATGAACTTTGATCCGGCATGTGAGTCTGCGTCCCTGCATACACAGGTCCTAGGGCAGGGCAGATATGCATCGGGCTCCCACGGGGTCATGGCATTTCTTGCCTCTCCTGATGAACATGTTCAACCATTGGTGGTCAGTAGAAGTTGATACTTCTTGTTCGCGAATGATCAACATTCTAAATCGGCTAACAAAAAGTTATCAACTTCCAATGGTATAATGAGGGTTTACTTCTGATCATGGTTAGCATATATAACTAATCATATTAGTGGCCATAATTCCCATCATTTTTTTGCTGGCACCACCTGGCCCCCTGGCTGCGTTTGTGTAGCGCCGCGGCCCTGTCCTAAGGGATGCAGCCTCAAAGTAAAGGAGACCACGACCCCGAAGTTTCCACCTGCAGAGCTGACATCCCGTGACGGGCCACAGATGTCCGCTACGAACTCGAACTATACTGCAGGCAATCAGTACAACTAGAGGCTAAGCAATGGTTAATGATAGATGGTAAATGATAGATGGTTCTGATACATACTTAATTATCAATAACCTATTAATGATGGTCTTTCAATGCTTGATGCTATATAATCGACCTATCAAAAGTCAGCTAAAATGATTCATTGCTTTAATTCTCAATGAATCAACAACCCTAGTGCAGCGTTATCATGAAACACACATCCAGCAGAATCTAAGCATAAATCAAAACAAATCAAACACTCAGCATGATGAAGAACCGTCGCACTAATCATTGCCCAATCATAACGTAATTAAACATCAATTGACAATCATATCATTTACCCATCATGCGCAATCATTCAATAAACATTTCACCATTCAACCAGCATTTCCATATATATATATATATGTATAAAAACAAAGATAACATATGTACATATTTTACATATATACAATATGGCTTGTACCTATACCCTGTGTGAATATACAATAATCAGGGGGTTCATCCACATATGTTGTCGTTAAAATACTGGAGTATATAAATCAGGATTGTTAATCACGGTGCTTGGCCGCCAATACATGAAATGACTCGCAAATCATATCGCTGCATAGCAATTGTTATATGCTGCACAGCAACGGTCGTACATATACAAATGTATATATATATGTGCTAATGTTTCTTTGTATCATACATACATGTCACATATCAAAACACTATACATAAACAGGAGAACAATATCATATAGCTTACGTGATGTACGATCCATAGAGATTAGTGGCAAACAATCATGGTCGCACAATCAAGCATATCAATATATGTCTTTAATTATTGGTGATAAGTAATTTACAATCAACCCTCATCCGCCAAACATAAACTGTTGCTGGTGACCTGTATTGACAATCACTAAGCAAACACGTGAAAATAGATCATCAGCAGCCTTCTGGATTTGCCAATATATTTACCAAGCCGTGTCTAGTCTAAACACACACACACACACGTTTATATATTACATATAATCATTGACCAACATCAAAGGTGCCACAGCATCAGGAACAACCAGTTTACCACAAAGAAACCAAGCACAACAACCCGAACCATGCAAATAAGACACAAAAACAAACAACACGCCAAACATGCAAATTGGCAGGGAGGAAACAAATCAAACAGAAACATCAAGAACAACCACCGCTCTAATAACAGCAAGGGCAACCGGTCGCATGCCAACGACACGACAGGTCGCAATGGCGGCCCTTGGCTCGTTCTCGGCAGCACGTGGCCTCCACCACGAATAGCCCAGAAAAGGTCTTCGTGTTCGCTGGCATTGGCTTTCACCAGATCTCCATTGGCCAGCACCATCTCCACCTCCACCTGGCCGCCCCCTTGGAAACAACTGGTATAGCCAACCAATAGATCCAATAGTCAGTTCACCAATGGTGCATTGATGCTGAACTAATGCTTAGTCAATGGCTGGCTACCAGAAATAACCATGGGACAAAAACATCTGCAATACCACGCACTGGCAACATGTGCATCGGAGTTGTCACGTGAAAGGAACCAGGATGGACCAGGGCCCTGTTTCAGGTGGCAAAGGGGTCGCAACAATGGTACGCGATATGGGTGCCATGTTTAGCAATGTCAGGAACTTGCCACTAATGTTAGGAAAATATGATAAAACATAATAAAACTGACTATGTATATAGGCAATCTGTTGGTGAGATATCACCAGCGACTGTTTAAATTGTGTTTTTGTAAACAAACATATTCACTCGACAAAGCCATTGAATGTATCATGTTGCCTAGCTAGAAAAAAAACAACCAAACAATTTCCAAGCCAGGCTGCTTCTAGCTCCAAGGATGGACTGCTGGTAGGTTGGCAATTTTCTAAAACCACGAAGTGATGGGTTGAATCCCGGCCAGTTCATCATAGGTATGGCAGAGCTGTTGGTTGAGTTGTTGGTTCTGAGCCCTGTATTGGTTCAGCCTTTGTCATTGCCGGCGTGGCAACTCAACTGCTGGTCATGTGACGAGGTTGTCGATGACCAACCCAAACATCCTTTCCTGGGCACAGCAGGGCGAGTCCACACTGGGACAAAATACTGTTTAGACCCAACTACAGTTGCACCACTTAAGCAACCTATAGCTGCAGTATGCTGCAGGCCCTCTGCTAAATCACAATGATTTTATCATCAGGAGACTACTCATGGAATACCAGATTGAGCCTTAGGCGACCTCAATCTATCGCGCAACCCGGGCCCCCCAGACGGTCATGACTAGGAGAATATCAAACTGTAGGTTCAACATGGCTCAGCATATTCAATTCCAATGGTACAGTAACATGGTGCAAACGAACTTGATGCTTGCTTTAGAGGTACCAGTTGCCTTACAATCTAAATCGTGTTGATCTGCTCCAAGCTCCGCCCTACCAGAGCTGGTTGGTGGGCAACGTTGCCTCCAAAAAATATGCACAAGTCAAGGAGATGATCATCCCAATTAGTATATAGGTTGACAATCAGCCAAATTTTTGAAGAAAAAACTGGTATATATAATTTATATACATATAATACGGTTGAAGATAAAACAATACGGTTGAAGATAAAACATCATTTTGAAACAGCCAACCAGCCAGCTAGCAAGTGATGGCCCCAGTGTTCTACCTCCTGCTGTAGCAAACCAACCTATCGAAAGCACCCATTGTTGTGATATCCCAAACCCTCCGGTTGGTTCCTGGTCCTATTCTCATCTTCCCAACTCACTTCTTCCGGAAGGCCGAAACCAACCCAACAAGCACAACAGTGCGCCTCGCGCCAACGGCCAGCAGCGCAGCCGCAGCTGCACTCAGGGTT
Organism: Symbiodinium kawagutii; assembly: GCA_009767595.1. Classification (NCBI taxonomy): domain Eukaryota; class Dinophyceae; order Suessiales; family Symbiodiniaceae; genus Symbiodinium; species Symbiodinium kawagutii. The sequence goes on along the minus strand of VSDK01011001.1, from coordinate 245,669 downwards.
GGGGTCCTGGGAGCACGAAGCCCCCCCCCCCCCCCCCCACGCCCCCCCCCCCCCCACCCCCAAGCCCCACCATGGCTGTTGCGCCCAGGCGCCAGGAAGCCATGGCCTCCCTGCAAGATGAGTCCGCCGCAGCCAGTGCTGGCGTTGTGCCCTGCGGTGGTGGCTAAGCCGAACGCTGCGCTGGCCACCTAGCAGTCAAGCCGTGGAGACCTGCAGAAATGCTTCAGTTATTAGTAACCATTTCTATGAATGCTTTTGACTATTGTAACTATGAAATTAATGGTAACTATTTCATATGAAACTATAGTCATTAGTAACCGTTATCGTCTGATTGGTTGTGACCATTCATAGTAATAACCTCCCAATCATACTAATTGATTGGCTTGTGACTTCGGTGAAATGAGCTACTGGCTGGTGGTGCTCACCACTCCGTCATGAAAAATATGCGTCAACCAACCAATTGATCACAAGTGGGGAGAATAAACAAATGTTTGAAACCACCAACCGGATACTAATTGATTGGGTTATTACTACTATGAATCGATTCCAATGGATGATTGAGAGGGTCCCACCCTATTTTGATAAACCGCCATCTGAAATCAAGACATTGCCGGTGCTTCAAGGGTTGGATGAGGCTTCAACGAAGGTAGCTAGGAATTCTTGGCGGCATTCCCTGCACTTCAATGGCTACAGTAGAGTATATAGTCATAGTGCGGATATTATGGTGAACCCATCTAATCCCAAAAGCCAGAAACATCTAAGAAACTGCGGCGGTAAACGACCCAAAATAGCAAAAAATCTGAACATGTGCGGTCACGCTGCTACGGCAAAGTAACAGTTGAGCGGTAAAAAAGACCAGTCGCGTGCCATCCATGAATCTGCTGCTTGGTTGGTGGCTCCAGTGGATGGGTCGAACCTCCATGCCAAGCACGCAATATATTTGGCAACTGCTGAGTTTTTGCTCAAACATAGTTTAATGATGGCCCTCAACAGTTGTCAGTTGTCAACCATCGTTTGAAGCATCATATGCTGTTCAAAATAATCATCGTAAATTGTCATTTAACCATCCTTAACCATCATTGTTCAATCAAAAAACACCTTTGCAAACCACCAAAATCCTCAAACCCATCATTTAATCATTGTAGTTCGCCACCCTTTTGGCACCATTCACCATCATTTAACCATCAAAAAACATCATCTAGCCCATGTAACCACTAATTCACCATCATGTCACCTCCATTTCACCACCAAGTCACCACCAATTCACCACCAACTCACCATCATTGACCCATCCTTCCAGCCGCCTCACCAGTGCTTCCTGGCCGTGCATCCGAGACACATCCAGCTGACCCTGCTGAGCGCCGCCTGCGACCTTCGCCAGGTGCTGTTCCGGGAAGATCTCCACAGAACTTAACCTTCGCGGCTTCGAAACATGAGAAAAACGGGCGTAGTGGTGGTTGATACGTTTTCTTATTTTATCTTATTTGTTTTACTAATGATATGTTTTCTTATTTTAATTGTATGTTTCAAGAATGGTGGTTGAGAATGGTTATAGTTTCTAATAATTGTGAATGGTGATAGGTGGCTAATAATGGTTGATTGATATAATAGCCAACAAAATGGTTGAGAATGGTCGATAATAGTGGTGGTTGAATCATTTTTCTTATTTTATTTTATGTTTCAAGAATGGTGGTTGGGCATGGTTGAGAATAGTGGTGGTTGATATGTTTTCTTTAAAAAAAATGGTGGTTGATAATGGTTGATGGCAATAGGCGGCTAATATTGCTGATAAATAGTAGTGGCTAGTAATAGTTGATGAATGATAGTGGCTAGTAAGTGGTGAAGGAATTATGGTGGTTAATAATATTGGCTGATGTTGGTTGATTGGTTGATAATGGTGGATAATGGTGGAGAATGAATTATGATTGAATTATGGTGAATTATTGATTGTTCACAATGGTGAATGGCAAAAAGTGGTGAATGCTTGCGTGTTGAATCAATATCAATAGTGAATTACGGTGGCTAATCAAGCCGAATTGTGGTGAATCATAGTTGATAATGATGGATACTAATTGCTAATGGTGAATCATCTACTTTGATAATCATGGTTACTGATGGGTTATTGATTGCAGCATAGATACGGTAGATGTAACTGGTGAACATAATCAGTGAACACATCGGATACTGTGTTTATTAATGATTGACAACTGTCAATAGTGATTAGTGGCGGTTAGTGGTTGCCGATGAGAATGCTCAATCATCATGCTTAATGGATCAATGAATATGCTAACACCTTATCAACTCTCCAACATAACATCAGAATAAATGCTCCAAATCTCTTTAATCCATGGTGGTTTCTCAAAATAGGGGTCACTCAAATCATGCAATGTTAATCATTTATGGTAATAAACCGTCCATTTTTGGGGTCCCCTATTTTGAGAATCCATCCTATTGCTGATAGTTGATACGCACATGTTCATCCAATGAAGGTGACACCCGGCCACGACTGCTACGATCTCCCGCGGCTGGTGCGATAGACCTTCTCTAAAAAAAAATCGTCAACCAAGCAACCGTTTGTGAATACTGGGGAAGATAAAGAATGCTTCAAACCACCAACGAGTCATTGATTCCCCATCGGTTTATAACGCTGGTCACTGAAACCCTCAGCAACGACTGGGATGATGCCGAGTGATCGTCAATCAGCGGACCAATACTGACCAATCTATTAAAGATCATACTGTAGTGTGGATCCAGTCATTGTGTGCCCACAACAAAGTGTGGTTTCCAACTGAACAACCCTGCGATGGATTGACCGAAGGCAAGCGCATTGAGTGTAAACAACAGCATGTACAGTATCTGCCTGCAGGAAAAAGTCTGAAACTACATGAAACTACATGACTTTCCGAGGGCTTCAGCCTTGTTTGAAGTCACTGCCTGTCCACTGTGGCCATGAAGCCCCTGCAAATCTAGGACCATCGTGTTGTCCAGCATGCCTCGACAAGCTGGCCATCCAAATGGCCATGCTCTCATCCAGAAAGAACTTGCTCATGATGTCTGATGATAGCTGAAGAGCTAATACCTAATAAGGTGATGGTCAATGATAGCCAGGAGCTCTCGTAGCCAATGAGCTAAGTTGCTGAATAATCTTTTCAATGCAATTGATGGTCAATAATTGAATGATGGTCGATCACAGTCAATGATGCTCAACCAGTTGACAAATGAGCTGGTTAGCTATGTATTCAAATAAAACATAACGATCATCAATTTTGAATGATGATCGCTGGTGTTTCAGGTGGGTTGTTGATAGTTGACAAACAGTATGACTTCGTGCATAACAATCATATTGGTTTTTGCTCGATATTATCAGCACATATGCTTTGGCAACGGTTCAAGAAATGTAGAACACAACACATACCAGCTAAGCCCAAAAAGCCGGAAAAGGTACGATTTCACAAAAAAGGTACGATTTTTTTGGTGGTGTGGGAATTCCAACGCCATCCCGTAATGGAGTGAGAATTGGTTTTTGGACCTCCGCAGCCATTTTTGTTCAACGACTTTGGGCCCAAAAAGCTCTCCCAGAAGAGCTGGCTTTCAGCTTGTACTCCTGGCATGTTAACTGGGACAAGGAAAACGGTTTTGCAAGCTAGTCACTTGTTTCTGTGGGCCTTTGCTGCCGCACTTGCTGCCGCACTTGCTGCCGCACCATGTCGTTTCTGCAGCCTTTTAGGTTTCAGAAGTGCCGCCTTGTTTGTCTGCTGTTTACGTTGGGATGGCTGGCGCTGGCCTGGTGACAAGCAAGAAGTCTGTGACCTTCACTGGGTTGAAGGGTCTGAGCGACGAGTGGGACAAAGTGGCCACACTCAGGTCGAGGATGAGGGATGTGGGAAGGCTTGTGGTGGAGAGGCCAAAGCCGGGTGAGAAGCTTCAAGCTCCTGTCGGGGCAATCTGCAAGACCATGGACGCAGCCAGGTTCAACTGTGATGTTCTGGCTCCGGTTTTGCAAAAGATGGCGCATGTGCGGCACGCCGTCCCGGACATTGTGGCACTGTCTGCGGAAGTTGAGGTTTTTCACCAAGCCCACGGGCTCAACCCCTGTGTGAAGACGGTGTCTGACGAAGCCTGGGGCATCCGCTACCTCCTTGGCTGCGTGAAAGGCTGCATTTGGAAACAGAAGCCGCCGACAGAGCCTTGACATTGATTAGTTTGAAGGCTGGCTCTCAGAGTAAATACTTTGCAATATACGTTTCAACCTGGATCTGCTCAGGACCCAGTGATGCGAGGCTTGCTGACAGCCTTTGGCTTGGACCTAGCCCAGTGGTCACTTTACCGAGCACCACGCGACCAGGACTCCTGAGGGTTCAAATGGGAAATCTGGGCAGGTGTGTTCTGCTGGCATGTTATGTTGTGATTTAATCGCATCGCTGCCATTTTGCTGTCAACCTTGTAGCTTTTCCGCAGCCGTTTTTCCGCAGCCATTTTTTCCGCAGCCATTTTTTCCGCAGCCATTTTTTCCGCAGCCATTTTTCCGCAGCTTCCTCAGCCGTTTTGTCCGCAGCTATTTTTCCGTAGCCCTTTTTCCGCAGCCATTTTTCCACAGCCATTTTTCTTTTGGTAGGTTTCCCGCAACTTATCTATCACGCAGCCATTTCCTGATGTAAACTTGTAACCACTGTTCTGTAGCCATTTTTTTTCTTGCCGCTGTTTCTGCAGACACGTGTAGGTTTCCCGCAGCCCATCTTTAGCAACCATGGTAAATCATCCAGCCATTTCCTGACATGAAATTGTAATCCTTTTTCTGTAGCCATTTTCTCTGTTCATTGCAATCGTTTCTGCAGGCATTGGTAGGTTTCCCGCAGTTTATTTTTTTGGAGCCATTGTAAATCACGCAGCCATTTCCTGACATACAATTGTAGCCCTGTAGCCCTTGTTCTGTGGCCATTTTGGTTTGTTTGTTGCCACCATTTCTGCAGCCTTGGGTAGGTTTCCGCAGCCCATCTTGCGAAGCCATGGTTAGTCAGGCCGCAATTTGATGACATAATGTTGTAGCAACTTTTATGCAGTCATTTTCTTTCGTTTGATTTCATCACTTCTGCAGCAATTTTTGTAATCCCGCAGCCGTTTGCCTTGCAGTTTGGCTCCGCAGCTGTTTCTTGTCATTTTGGTGCAGCCCCTTTTTT
>VSDK01011001.1:163842-229833 GCA_009767595.1 Symbiodinium kawagutii | reverse complement strand
ACACATGACATGGAAATAAATTGGGGTGTGCTCAGGAAACTACCCGTTGGCTACTCTTTGCTGCGCTTCGTGAGACTTACGCCGACAACGAGCACGCCCTCGACGAAGCCCTTTGTATGATAATGGAAGACCTGACCCTTTGCCTTCACAAAGGGTTGACCCTGCAGGTGGCCGGTGAGGATATCACGATGAGATTGTGTGTGGTATCGGTGAAAGGAGACTGGCCTTTCCTCATCGAAGCAGCGCATTTGGAAAGGCATTTCCGACGAGCTCCTAAACAGGAATCGTCTCAACGCACACCTTTCGGAATTTGCCATCTTTGCTGCGGAGGCATGCCAGGAATCAGCTACACGGATTGCTCGGATGTTCCGGACTGGGAACGGACCATGTATAGCGCAGCTGCGCTTGCCCCCTGGGATTCGTGGTCCCCGTGGCAGGATCTTCCTGGCCTACCTCACTTTCGGCCCTGGACTTTCCGTCCAGATCTCTTTCACAACTTCCACCTTGGACATGGGAAGTACTTCTTGTCCTCAAGCCTAGTGGTGCTGCAGGCTTGTATGGACGGTTCCAGTGTGGAAAACCGTTTCGCCGAACTGGACGGTGAGTTCAAGGGCTATTGCCGCTCAAAGAAGGAATCTTTGCTGATTTCATTGGATGTTAGTGTTAATTCACGTCTTAGTGGTTGTGCAAAATACACAGATAGTTTGATTTTTGGATTTCTTGAATCTAAGGAGCGACCATACTTGGCCCGTGTGAATCGAGATGCCATGGGCTGGAAAGTGCATCTCGACTGGCCTGATGGGGGCTGGCAAAAGGGAGCGACAACGACGTTGCTCATGGATCCTCGGCTGCATCAAGTAGAATCTCTGAATTGCTCCAAAGCCTAAGTAGATCAATAACGGTTTGCCCTGCAGCATTCCAGGAATGGCTCGAGCAATTCCTCACCGATGACCGGATCCGAGACTGGTCTGTGCAGGACCCTTTGAAACGAGCGCTGTTTGTGGCCATTTGTTTGTTTGCTGCAGGATCCTCGGGTGCCATTCATCGCCCTTGCCACGCCACTTGTTTGAAATGATGTTTGAAATGAGCGCTGTTTGTTGCCATCTGTCTGCTTGCTGCCATTTTCTCTTTATAGAAAAATCATTCAGGCGTTCTGCAAATGCTGCTTTGCGGCAGCTTTACCGTAGCGGAGCTTGGCTACCTGCCGCCGCCGCTGCTGCAGTGGGCAGAAACTTCATGCAGCACTTGCGAGCCTACAAGCGGCTTGCGCAAGAATCCATGAGTCTGAGGGAGCCTCGGTACCCAGTGCATTCAAAGATGCACATGTTGTGCCATACCTTTCGGTTCTTGATCCAGTGGTCCCAAAGCCACGAGTGGGTTGAGAATCCACTGGTGGATTCCACCCAAATGGACGAGGCGTTCGTAGGAATCCTGGCAAGGTTTTCGAGACGCGTCAGTCCAAAGATGACGGACCATAGGACGTTGGACCTCTATTTGACTTCTTTGGACCACCACTTGAGGTCAGCTTAAAAAAGGCGTTTTCGCGGAGTGGTGTGGGAATTTGGCGGTGGTGTGGGAATTTCCCGGAGAAGCCGGAGAAATGTAGGAATCCACGGAAAAGGTACGATTTTTCAAGTGGTGTGGGAATTCCAACAATCCGGGCTACGCTGGTAGGGCCACAAAGAATTGATTTGCTCAAGATGTAGCCATCATGAACTAACATTTAAACCATTTACCTATTGCGGATGGTCCAATTTGATATTCTATCTACACCAGGATCGCCATAACATGATGTATCTATTGCTGGGGAGTCTGCGTTGAATTGAGAGCGCTCATCGAACATCCTGGCACAAATGGGGGCCCTGACATCTTCCACAAAAAGTGAGCATGCGGTCAAAGAAGGGGTACCAAGCTCAGTTCGATGGCATGGTGCTCCCATGGCTAGTGATGGAAAAGCTGCCTGAAAAGAACATGCAATTAACGGCTGGTGAGAGATACTGACGGCTAGGAATGGCTTATGATGGCTATACTGGCTATACGGATCAACAGTGAATGCTGGAAGTGCTTGATTCATGGTGACTTACGATTGCTAGTGACGATTAACAACGCTCAATGTAAGTGATGATAATGGTGGATGCACACATTGCTTGATACTGTGCAGGGATTGTTAGCAACGAACACCGACGGTCAGTGATTCTTGATCATGGCTTGACGAGTCTCAGCAAGGCCTACGGTTGCTGCCGGCATGGCTAGCGATATCTAGCGATGGTAAATGATCAGCGTAAGATTGTTGCTGGCATTTGGTTAGAACCCTCCTGGTAGCTCTTCAGCTTCCCTTTTAAAGGCCCTTGAAAGGGCTCGAAGGGTAGGCCTCGCTCTCTCCCAACCACCAGCTAGGTTGGAGGCGTAGGATACTGACTGACCATCAACCATGGCCTGCTGGGTTTCAAGATGTTTCAATCATTCCTCTAACTCTCAGGTTGATTTGTAAGGATGGAAACAACTATGGAGGAATATATCCATGTAAGGAAGCAACCATGTATGTACGTATATTCCTTCAACCATGACTGAATGACCATCAACCATGTAAGGCTCATGTAAGGATATATCCACGGCCGTGGTGTACCCTGAAGCATCCCTACAATGACTTGATCGCGAAACTGTCAATAACTTTGCAATCCACCATTGAGAATGGCGCTGAATCGACAGCCTTTCCACATCCCATTCCGCATCCCATCTGAAGTGACGTGATCAAAACATGCATCAACAGCCACACATCACGCTGGGAACGGCTCCAGGATCAACGTGTTGTTTGCAAACACCTCCCAACGCTACCTTGGAAAGCCCTGCCCTTCAAAAAGCCATCCCAGATTTGTCTAGTTGGTGAACTGACCCCGGTTTTAAGATCCTATTTCTGCTTAGCCGGTTAATGACCCAGATCCTTGCCAAGCTAACGCTTTGTCAGAAATGGTGGTACTTACTAACCATCCAAGTTCGCCATTCTTGATAGGTTTCTGGAGGGTGCACAATGGCACCGGACCTATACATCGGCCTCCAACGATCAGCTGCCATCCGGGTTGCACATGTGAGAATGTCGCCCTGCTGCTACACACAAGCGCACTCCTGCAGGCAGACCTTGGGAGTGCAGGTAGTGAAATCAGCAGCCAAGTAGCATGACTCCTTACCGCATTAATGTGAGGGCCCACAAGTGGAAAAACCAACTGCTAGCGATTCGTTACTATAACTGCGGTCGAACTACTAGTTGAATGGAAGATACAACCGGCTAACTAGCTTGTTAGCTGGCTATAGCTGGGTTATTAACCCACACATATAAATTGGGGAAGTACCGCACAAATCAACCACTGGTTTTGGTTCCACTGGTCAAAAAGGTGTATACGCTTATGTGGTTCTGGGATGGCTGGGCGTACACAGAGATGCCCATATAACTGGTGGATAATGGTGGCTGGTTTATAACCGGCTTGGTGTTAATTAACTGTGTATTGAACGATGGCATTGGGATCCAACAAATATATAATCACTGTATCAGTTGGTGTTTGAAGGTGATTGTACGTGATTGCTATAGCTGGTTTATGGCATCACTATGTCTTATTTACACACTCAAAACTGAAGGGCCCAACCCTGCAAACAATCAGCGAGGAGAAGGTTGTATCCAGCCGTCTTCGACAACCAGCTGCCCTGATTGGAAGCTTAGTCATTTTCGAGTAAGAGGGTGATCTTCAATGATGTTGCTTGCTTCATGACCATGGCTCAAATGGTGCTTTCTCATATCTTAACTATTTATAAAAATAAACCGACCATTTTTTGCGCTCCATATCATCAGAAACACCCAAATACCTACTGTTGTATATACAATTTGGCTGATTGCTTGTTTTGGAAAGTTCTGGAACTTCTTGAAGTTGAAGACTTCGGGATCTGACAGATTGGACATCAGGTGGTCCATGGATCTGTTTACAACCCAAGTACTCCATGTACGGTATCTTTTCCTACATTTTGGTCATTCTATAGTTGTATAGGTAAATCTACAGGTAAATATACCACAACTACATGGAGTACCTGGTGTTGCTATTTCTCTCCGTTCATCATTGGTCGGCCATCACCGATCCAGGACAAACAACACCATCAAATGACAGGGCATTGATCTGCCATTGTTTGTAAATGATCACAAAAACCAACACTAGGGACAACAAACAAACCAGGGAAATATAGATTAGCAATGCCATTTCAAGAGTATGCAAGAATCAAATTTCTCCACCGCAAATGCTCCACGAAGAAAGAAGAGAAGAGGGGAGCAACACGTGACAGTCCAAACAAACTAAAATCCTCACCCAACCGTTGACAGTCAACAGAAACAAACATCAAGAATCACATCCGAGAATGACCTAGGATTTAGCTGCAGCAGTATCATCAAAACACATCTGAATTCCAAGTGTGACATCAACCCAACCCACGTCTCTGGCTAAGTTGTTCACCGCAAAGGTCAGCACTTGGCACTCCAGGATTGACTGCTGATTGATGGAAGTTACCGCTCACGAGAACCTATGCTACTTTTTCCGACATTTACAAGCCAGGTAGTAGAAAAACTGCCGAGTCAAGCAGGCTCCTATTGAATCACCAGTTGTGCCTGCCAGCTCTGTTGGTTCATGGTTGATCATGGGTAGAGCCACAAACACAGAACCAATCCTCCAGCCAGGAGCTGTTGGGACGTGAATCTCCCCACCCCAAGTCATTGCGTTGAGGGATACCTTCCAAGCATCAAACCGGGGCGTCTTGCTTCATCCAAGGGGGAAACACGAAGCAATTCTTCATCAGTTCCAGCTGGCATAGCTGCGCAGCTGCAGCAGCACTGCGCAGCTCCATTCACCGCCGCCAAGGCACAATGCTCCGCAGCATATCTCACCACTCGTTGCACTTCCGCCACGCTCCGCACCGTGCAAACGGCACAGGGAAAGCCCAAGACGTCAGGGTTCCAGGTGGCTCGATACTGGCCGTTCCACGCCACATCATCAAGGCCCAGAACCTTAGAGATGGCGCTACGTTTGTGTCCACCGGTGTCGCCAAGCATCCAAAGACCCACAAGCGCAAAATTCCATGGTGTGGTTGTAAAGAAGTATGTATTTTGGTTCATTTGCAAACAAATACAGTAGGTGCCAATTACAAAATACAGGTATGAAAAAACATACGGCTGTCCTCAAATGGCAGCCCCAATCCTCCCGTCCAACGTGAAACAAAAAAAATGGAGGCTACTGGACCTTCAGTGCTTAAGTTTAATCAATGCTGGTGCGATCATAAATCACATGTAAGTAGTAAGCATGAATCTGACCATGTGTCTTTAGCCAATGGTTGTCAATCTAAATCACCAACCGTTGGCTGAAGATCCGCTATCACAGCACGCGCATGGCCGTCAAGGTACTCCTCTTGCCCGGTGATAGTCTTCTTTCTGAGGCGTTTGAAACCGTTGTTTCAGCAACTCCTGGCATGAGTTTGAGGGCAATCAAACAGCGGCTGCTATTGTAGTACTGAATGGCAGCAATGGAAGTCGTTGTGTAGGAATGGCTTATGAATGGTAGTAGTGGTTGCCACGAGGTTCACTGCAATTGCAATAGATGAAACCACCTTATATACTCACTTTTCACCGCTGGTGTGCCTTCGCCCTTCGCTTGATAAAAACTGGGCGGTTACTTTCTTTGCCACAATCTACCAACATGTTTGACACATGACCCAACCAAACATGCCAAAACTCAAGCCAACCATGTCCTATGATCCTCGCACGATCCCCCGGAACAAATACCTTTGTCATCTTTTTCAACCTTGTACATATTAAGAATGGCTGGCTACTGGCTACCAACTTAAAAGGAACAATTGTGTATCATCTCCCTGTACTGCACCTTGCCGTTCAGAAAGCAGCTGGTTCACCAATCGAGCAGCTTGACTAATTCATGATTCCGTTATCGGAACACCAGCTGGTTAGTTCCTCGTTTCATGGTCGATATCCCATTCAACAACGACCATCTTCATTGTCATTCTCATCGGCAATCACCAAATCCATTAACACACAAATTATTAGGACTATGATTGAGCAATAAATCCATTACCACCACATTTCCGTCCATGATTTGAAATCAATTCTCCACCAAGATTTGCACATTCTCCACCAAACAAATCCAGAAACCCTCCGGGCCCCTCCTCCAATTCGTGGCTGGGCCCCGGCAACGGCGCGACACTCTGCGCGCGCCGGTTGGCTTCCGTCAGATCCACCACAGGTCGCGCCGGCGCCGCGACGCCACGGTCCCGGAATCCGCAGGGCAGGGCACCCATTGGACCATGGAGGCGCACGGGGGGGATCCCTGGGTGTGGTGCTGGTGGTGCCTGGTGCTGAAGCTATGATGAAATTGCTATAAGAAAATATTGAATGATGCCAAACTATGCTTGAGAATGACATATGAGCATGGTTCATCGAGGTTGATGGTGGTTCATGATGCTTGAGAATGCTGAATGATGGTTAATAACCAACCAGAATCATGGCGAATCATGATGATCACGGTTAAAATAATGAGGGTCAATGATGATGAACAGCCACAATTCCAAGTTTACCATGGGCTCACAAAGATGGACAGTGGTTGACTTTCGCTGACTTTATGGTGAAATGAAGTCACTGCACTACCTTAGTGGAATCTCAAACAGCACAGTTGGAGATGTTCCTGTGGCAAAACGATCCACTGAATGGGCTTAAAATGTCTGATGCAATGCTGAAATGTTGGGAACATGGATGCAAGACCCCCAATGTTATAATGTTGCGCCCAAATCACCTGCTTTCATTCATGTCCGTAGTATCCCAAATCGAGGCTCCCGAACCATCATTTCTAAGCATTTCTAAGAAGGAAGAAAACATCGAGCTGGGAGTTTCTACCGTGGACTCTGAACTCATCGGTCAATGTTGGCACTGAGCCGTTCTCACGTCAGCGAGGAAACGCCAGAGATCTAGTCATTCAACCAGCTCGTACATCCATTGACTAAATGGCGTATCCTCCCCATGAGTTGCTTCTGCATATACAAGACAGTTGTGCGCCGGTGAAGAACTTGCAGGGTTGACGCCACCATGCGGCCGCTATATTGTGTGAAGCGATTCAAGCTGCTGAGCACTTGGATTTGTCATGCCCCCCTGCCCGGCAAATATATACAGGATGGTGGAATGTGAATAAAACATGGAATACTTTGGAAGGCAATGATATTCCAATCAATGATATTCCAATGGACATTCCAACAATCAATGATCATGATTCCAAACCATGGTTGATCATGCTCAATAGTGATCTGGTTGGTGGCTTGAACCCCTATGAAAAAGTATTAGTTACCCAACCCCTTGTTAATAGTTATTAGTGAAATGAAAAAAATAAAACCACCAACCAGTGGTTTTAGGAGCTGCTTAAGCCATCTCAACCATTGATGATCCACCGTCAGATCCAAGCAAGCGCATGTCAACCGCAGTGGTGTGACCAGCTGCGGTTACCACGTCAGCGCGGGTGGAGGCATCAATGCTCCATGGTTTCTCCCGTGAAGAATCATCAAAAGCGTCGCCGCAGGGGGAAAACAAAGCAACAAATGATTGAACTTGAAAGAATCCTTAAGCAACTCTAGCCATTGTTCATCAAGCCTTATTAACTACAACATACCAACATTGACAATCGCAAAGCGAGCTTAAGAAACCTTCTACAATCATCACCCGATATCAAGCGTCAATAAAAACACCGACGAGCCATCACTTTATTCTTATTCGCCCATCATTAAACCACCATCCACCATCATTAAGCCATTATCGGAATGACATTAATCCATCATCAACCATGATAAAACACGGTCTCTTGTCATCAATCAATCAGCACATCATCTGCCATGACCAATCATCACTCACCATGATTAACCATCACTAGTCGTGATTTACCATCATTAGCCACCTGGTGGTCTTCCATCCATGCTATCCTAAATGCCATTAGGTGTCATACTGTAGCTTTTGTTTTCTCCCTGCAAGATGCTGGGGAGTAGCAAGGACAACAGACCGAATGTGTGCGACCATCATCAACAAAGGCTTAGATAAGCATCACTAACCACTATGAACCATCCTTATGAAGCATCATTCAACCACACGTATTTAATTAACAATTACTTAAGCATTATTAATCAACTATCATTGGCTATCCTGGCTAAACATTACTTAACCACAATTCTTAACCACCAATTCTATTGGCGCATCCTTTGGCTTCTTCAGGATCTCCGTTGCATTGCCGCCGACCACAGGACCCCCGCCTGGTTCTGCAACCAGTGCTGGGAATCAAAGCCCTGCATGAATTCATCGGCCTAGCGCAGAATGGTGACAGGGTGACACGCTGATGGTTAGAGAATGGATGAACATGGATGTATATACATATCAGTTGATATGTATATGAACATCCATATTACTAATGGATGAATATAATGCTGGTTAAGTAATGGATGACTGATTAACAATCTGATAAACTGGATGTATATAAATTCACAGGGTAGTGAATGGATGACTGGTCAACGATCTGATTAACAATCGTTCCTGGACGTTCATGTTTATGTACAAATGTAATGTCAATCATTGATTCACAATACTTGCTGTGTATCTCCTTATCATTTTCCCCCTATATATCTGCATACGCATTGGGAATGAACAAAAAACACCATTTCGGACAGGTTAACCATGCATACATAATTAGTGGAATTTCCCGTCCAAATCATTGTACCAAAAAGTAACAATTAGCACGCAGTACAAATCATGAGATAAGCGATTAGCCGCTCTTCACCACTCTGGGAACGACTAAAAACCATCAAGCAACCACGAAGTCGACATCAATGAACCATCAATTCATCGTCGCTGACCCCTAAGACTGACTGCTAATATCAATCAACAATGCTTTCGTGAACCTCAATCAGTAACCATAAACCATCAATTCATCCTCAACCCGTAGTGTCGTAGCGTCAACCCGTATGATCTAGCTTGGTGTCAACCATAGAAACCCTGCTAAGACTTCGTTGGTGGATATCCCTAGCAAATCCGTCTCCAATGACACAACAATCCCAGGGTCAGGCGATGTTTCCTGTGAACAAACCCTGGTTGAATGATAACGTTTTACCATAAAAGCCAATGGTTCAAACCGCTAGCAACCATGGCTAATAACTACTTGTCAAACGGTATAATCGAAAAAAAAAGGTAGTTACAACCCTCTCGGTCACATTCACCAGTATATATAGCCAGGGCCCATGGTAAATCAACCTATAAATTTTTAAAGGTGGGTGTACTAAGCTCAAACTAACCAGTAAAACTTGGTTATCTATAGTTGGTCACTAACCATGGAATTATGTTCACCAGTTCCCTGGATGGTGGTTTCAGCCACTATGAAAAATATTACTCAACCAACCAGCCCTTGGGGCGTAGTTGTTGAACCATTCTCGTTTCTGATTATCCCCATTATTGACCCCCATCAATGGCTCCAACCACTAAAAAAAAAATCCAAAACCACCATTAACCACAGATCACCATAGAAAACACCAAATCTCGTCCCCATGATCAACTGCCCACAATATAATTTCCTATAAAACTACCATAAAACTAGCATAAAACCACCCTAATCCCCTGCAAAAAACGACCAGCCAGACCCCAGCTGTGCCCCTCGGGCCATCCATCCTGACCGCCGCAGCACCGTGCGCTTCCGCGCCTCGTTCATCTCTTGCCGCTGTTGCTTGCGCAGCTGCTCCATGTCGCAGCCCCGCAGGGTTTCACCGCGGCGCCTGGGGAACCCCGTGGCGAACCCGTGGGAAAGGGCTGGGGATCCCACAAGAGGTGGGCCTTGGGGGCAGAAATGGAGATTTTGTTGTGGAAAGTGATATGGTTGATGATGATGATGATGATGATGATGATGATGATGATGATGATGATGGTGATGGTGATGACGGTGATGATGGTGATGATGATGGTGATGATGATGATGGTGATGATGGTGATGATGATGATGATGATGATGATGATGGTGATGATGATGGTGATGATGATGATACTATGGTGATTCATGATATTGTGGTTAATGAAATGGATAATAATACAGTGATACTAATGATAATGATGATGGATGATGATTGATACCATGGGTGATAGTGGTTAATGCTGTGGCTGGGAATGGTAAATAATTGTGAATACATGTGAATTCGCATCAATCGTATTGCCTGAGGATGCTTAATACTTTAGACTATGATGGACAAGAATGGTCCATCACAATCTTAATGATGGCAAATAATGGTGGTTTGACAATGGTTCATGCTGTGCAAAACACGGGGTAACAATTAGGTATATAAATAAACGATGGCTAACGATGGTCCATAGAAATCCATAGAATGAGTAAGAATGGGTAATGGTCCTTAGTAATGGTGGTTAGTCGTGGTTAGTTAATGGCTTCTTGACAGTGTATTAGTTGTCAAGCCAATTGACGATGGTGATTTATGGTCAATACGGAGCTCAAACATGTTCAATCATGATGGTCAATAAGCGCTAACATTGCTGACTATTCTTGTGATTATGCTTGGCTTGGTACTCCCTAATCGTACTGGTTCCTTCGGAGTGGCATGAGAGACATGTCCAGTGAAAACGGATGATGAAACTGGCCACCCATGGTATCCAAGCCTAACTCCTTGCTTCTCATCGCTTGTCGTAATTTCATCAACCATCTCTAAGGGATGAGATAACAACCAGTTATATGCTTATTTACATTTCATATATGTGATGTTTGCACAAATGCTATGATTCCTTTGTTGTCAACTAGTTATCAGCCTGATCGTCATCAAAACAGCTATTCTAAATTTATCCAAATCAGCTCTGGTTTGGCTGGTTGGCCCAGCAAATTTGTTTGAATCAACTCATGGTATTCCCATCTCTCCCAGCATGATGGACCATAATCTACCCAGCACTAGCCACAAATAATGTTGCTGTTTATCTCCCCGTATCCGTATCATCAACCATTTATTCATACTAATTAACCATCGTTAGTGAGCCATCAGTGATTTCCATTCATTCTCGCGAACAACAAATCAACCGCGATTACTATCACATACTATCACTCACTATGGTCCATCATACTATCACTCACTATGGTCCATCATGCACGAAAACATGAATCACACGAATTGACTACCATTTGCTTCGGCCACCTCAACAAATGACTGGCTAAACATTTTGGTGATGTTAGGCCACCATTTTGGAGCTATATGCTTAGCCAGGTTTAGCTCCAAAATTAACCCCCTTTCAACAGGGTAAACATTAGGTTAGGCCACCTCTGGTAGCTCCAAATAGCTCCCCCTTTAAAAGGATGAACCATGATAAACCCCTGGCTACAAAGAAGTGAGCGCCACTCGCTCCGGGCCTTAGGCGATAAGCCACTCGCAGTTGCAGGTCGCCCACGTCGTCCTAGCCGCGGAAGCCAAGCGTCATCCAGTGGGGAACCCCAAGCGCTGCGGCTGGTGGCTTGGTGGCAATGACACTGCCCTGTTTTGCCCCCAAAGCTATTTATGCATATATTTATATACGTACCTTTAAATACATATATCTATATACATATTTCAATAAATAAATAAGTATATATATATATATATATAATGGTCTCTCCTTGGCAAACGTTGACAACTCTTTGTCTGCTTTTCGTACGATGAGTGGCAACCTGCATGAACGTTGATAAGCATGTGCTGATGTGATTGCCTGTGCGAAAGCACGGATGTCAAAACCCATTTTGAGCTCCTGCTAAGGTCCTGCTATGATAGATTTTGTTTCATGGGTGTCATGCGGGGAACATTTGCAGCACCGGCTGCAATTACTCCTGTGATGATATTTTCTCGTTCACTCGGTCTATCCCAATGCTTTTACGCTGCATCAAAAAGAAAGCAACAAACACAACAATGAGAAGCCAAAGCTAAAGGCATAATATTCCTCATCATGAACAATCAGAAACATTTCTTTCGGGTTCACAAACCACAAACACCCTGTAAAATAGTGACATTTGAACCTCATGAAACAAATACATTTATCTGCAATATAACCAGTAGGGGGGGTATGATGTTTGACTATGAAGTACAGCTTTGTGATCATAATGATGTGTTGGATGGTTTTTGTGTTGTGGGTTCTTGCAGTGGTAGTGGTGGTGGTGTTTCTACTGTAGCAGTTCACAACAACGACCCATAGCCGAAGATCAACCGTCCCACCGCGCGGCCTCCACCCCTTCACGGCAAAGGTCCCAGGCGAAGATATTGGGAGAATAGCAACCTCGGCCGAGAAGAGTGGTAGCCTCCCCCCCTTTGTTCACTTAGGTTGTAACCAGGGTACCAAGTGTGGAAGATGTATATAACTATGTTTGGTAAGGATCATGAATGACTTATGGTGTCTATATCTATATGTCTAATAATCAGCTGTCTATATCTGGAATATCATCATAAGTGTAAATCTATATATATATATATGTATATATAAACGTATACACATATTATTCCACCATACGCATCATGAAAATGAGTCTATACCATGAATCATACGATGTGGGGACCCCCGGGCTCAGCTCGCTACAATTGGTTGCACTATAGGTTGACTAGCAGGAAGCCAACTAGTCGATCATTCATAGTAGTTGATAAAACCATAAGACTTCACACTAGTATAATTCATGCTAGCCAAATCCAGCCAACTAACTAGGCAGGGGTGATTTACCAGTTCGGGGCCCAGCTCCTGTGCAACCGGGCGATTCAGAAGCTTCAGATCACTCTCACCTCGGCGGCGCATCACAAAGGAGCTTGGTGAACCCTGCGAGATTTCAGCAGATCACCCTGCAAAGTGGATCGTTTTTCAACGATTTCGATGGCGGTTTATGATTACTTTAGTGCAATTCATAAAATCCAACGCCAGTAATATCTTCAAGTGGTGGATTACCCAATCTGACCAAACACATCTGAAGGACACAAATGGACACAGGGACTTTGGAGCTCCGCTGATGGCAAACAACATTTTGAACAGAAAAACCGTTTAGAAACGAAGATCCCCCGACAAAAAATCCGACACCAGCATATGGTCAATATCTGGCAATCTTGACCCATGATTAGACAGCGAAACAAATAATCACAAAGGTCAACCAAAAGGCATGTCCATATCCCAGAAAAGCAGCATAGGTATCACGCTATTGCTATAATGTAAGGGATATCAGTGCAGAATTGATCGAAAGATGAATCCTGAAATAGGCAGAGCAACAATATCTCTGGTTTGCCTTTGACAAGAACTAACTCCAGGGTAAACCACAAATGTGCTAACCGTTTCAAAACAACGACCTAGCTGGGATGCCGGTCATCATTTGTTTGATTGTCTGCAATGGATATCATGGTCATGGTCATGGTCATGGTCATGGTTATGGTCATGGACATGGTCATGGTCATGGTCATGGTCATGGACATGGTCATGGTCATGGTCATGGTCATGGTTGTCATCATCATCATCATCATCATCATCATCATCATCATCATCATCATCATCATCATCATCATCATCATCATCATCATCATCTTCATCATTTGGAAATAATGTCGAACAGTTTCACGTTCTCATCATGGCTGAGCATTGGTATGGCCAAACTGCTCCCCGTCTGCTGAGCCCCTGCTGGGCACCGTGCAAGAAGCAGAGAAAACGGATGGCAAACGTTTTTGCCGTCTCTCTGTGCAGCCATCCTCCTGGGACCAAATCCCATGAGTGAAAAAATTGGATTTAAAGAAGGGACATGTAGGGGTACAGCAACGGCAGGAGCAACAGCAACCGCAACGACTACAACAAAACATAGAAAACAGGGAAAAACAGTGTCAAAAAAGCAATAGTAATAACAACCACAACAGCAAGAAGGGAACAACAACAGCCGCACAAACAGCGACTGTAACAACAATGACAACGACAACAACAACATTCAACAAAATCAACACACAGGGGTAATACCACTCAAAAACAATTGTGGAAATATAAATTAAGCTCTCAACCGCCAGCCAATGAAGGAAGATCTTCTACAAAGGGGGACCAGTAACAACTATCAACACCAAAGCCTTGCCCAATTGTCATTATTTCATGTTGCTTCCTGACTGTGACGAACCAGCTGGATGGCGATCCTCTATTGATACTTGACAACAATACAAAAAATGGGCAGGTGTTCTGAACATCCCAACAAAGACTATGACTAGTTTCATCATTCAAGCCGGTTTAGGGTCTTTGTTTGCCGGCTTGACATCTGAGGGACATGTAGTGCTGTCTGGGGCGGGGCTTTCCAGGCCTAGTGAAAAGGTCATTTATACTGGTATATGGGATGTTCACCAGGGGAACAGGGTATTGACACACAAGCATGTTGACCATAGCTTGCATCACATCCCCAATTCGAGTGCATATCAACTAATTATTCTTGGCCATCACTTTATCATCAATCATTCCATCAACCCCTTGGTTGGTTGCTGCCTCTATTGTGTATCTATCGCCAATCTTCAGTGGTCTGGTCATACGGTCACACCCCCATTGTAAACTACTGATGGTTTCTGAAATTGTGAAGAAACAAATTTCTGGGAGATATATCACAGAGAGTAACGCTCCTCCAACCCTCCCTAAAAAAACAACCATGGATGCAGGCGGGGCGGAAAAATGTGGAAAGTCAGAAAACGAAAACGTCGGGAAATCAGATTAACTATAACCAGGATAAACCACTGGTTATATCACCATATATGACAATTAATGACTATAACTATATCCATCAGATTGGTTTACCATTAGATCAACTACAGCCGTGGCTAATTTGGCATTCATTTTGCATCATGAAGGTGTCTCTTCGTAGCCTAAGAAGGCTTGGCGACAGGCGATGGAGCCGAAGATCGAGCTGCATGCTGCATGCTGCTTCAAACACAGTGAAGTCTGGAAATGTCAGTATGAACCAACGGTAAGAGAATGTCTGGGAATCAAATCTTATATTGAACATAACCAAGGAGGGCGGCTTAAATTCACATTTAATCCACATCTCATCTGAACTGGAACTCCAGCCGTGCCCCCAAAGGTAATGCTCAGTGTTGGCCTCCTTAGTGGGTCTCGAGGCGCTCCAAACTCACTTTGGAGGCCGGCAAGCTCCGAGCAAATCCAAGCACGGTGTGATTTGTATGCCACGCAGCGGTCCAGTTGCAGTGGTGCGCGCTGTTTTATGGAGATTGACACTGCTCGCAATCTTATCACTGTGTCATTGCTCAGATAGAATCTGCGGAGAAACATTTCCCTTGAAGGGGCCAGGGCGTCCCAAACTCTGCAGCAGGTGCCTTGTTTCTCCAGACTCGCAGTTCATGAAGCTGGGACTTTACCACGTCAGAAAAGTTCAGGTTCATACATGAAAGCTTCCAGTTCAGTTCGCTTGGCTTCGTGATAGCGTGCTTGATCGGAGAGACGTTACCGTGTGCTGGGGCCTCAGGGCCCTCGTAAGGAATACCTGCCCAGTTGCAATCTGAGTCTTTTGGAACTAGCTTCCATTGCAGTTTTAGGATATGAGTTATACTTCTGGCCGCCATGTTGCATTGTTACACTGCAAAATTGATGGTATCCCCTTAGCTGCCAAACTTAGTTCCTGGTTATTAGTTCGAATTAAACTTCACCCATTAGTTCTGGTTATAACCAAGAAATTCAGTTGTGCGCTATTTCTTGGTTAGTGGCTGCCAGCGCTAGCATCACCAGCACACCAAGGCCACCCGCGCGCCTGACCAGCCGCAATCCCTTGGCTCGATAGCCTGGTGACACGAACAGCCACGAACATGCGCGGCTAATGAAGGCTCAACTAGCCAGTTTAATGAAGGCTTAATGAGAAAAATGGCTATATGAGATCAACTAGCTTAATTAGATCAACTAGCTTAATCTAAGGCTATATGAAGTTCATGAGATTAAGCAACAGTATCAGTTAATGAGATTTAGCTCATGAAACTGCTGAATAGCGAGCTTATGAAGTTCACCAGTGGTGTCAGCTTATTGAAGCCCTAATGCGCCAGCTCATAGTTTATCACTGACATTACTGGTTCACTGATTCATCCAGTGAAATTGCTAGTGCTTCATCTGCTGGTTCCCGTCTCAACTACTGTCATGTGCAGTTGTTCCTCAAACTGAGCAGTTTTCAAGAAACAAGATGAAACGATCTGGAGCCTGGATCAACCAGTCGACGATTTACATGTCTCTTTTGGACAAGATGAACAATTCAAATCAGTTCAATAATCAATAATCAATTCGAGTGAAATCAACAACTCATCATTTTCCGGAAGTTGACTCATTAGCCACTCATTTTCTGAATAGAATTGGTTCCAACTCCCGGGGTTAGCCAACTGCGCCAGCATGGCCAGCAGCGCCCCACCACAGTTCCCCCACCTCTCCAGCGTTCCCGAAAGGTCGCCAAGGGACAGCTTCAGGTCGTGCCAGTCCTCTTCCGGCGGAAGGGGACGCCGGGGGTTGGTCCACCTCGAGGTGACCGGGGGCAGATGCTTGAAATAATTGAAATGAATCAACTGATATCAACTGATATCAACTATTCCCCATGAGTTGTTGATTCATTACACCCATCTAAGTAAATATCAACCATTTCCGATTGGTTGATACATTACAGGAGATGGAAAATGGTGATGTGATTATTGTTTCACTGGGTTGATGGGGAAATCTAGAGGAACACCCGAATGTATTGGTGACCGGGGTTTCATGTAGATTTGTTACCATGAAGCAATCCAGTCCGTGATGATTGACACATGATTAATTCTTGCAGATGATTCTATGGATGGTCAACAAGTCATCTCGAAACCCATCATGGTTGAATGAGATTGTGAAATGATGAATGATGGTCGAATAATGATCGGACCATGGTCAGACAATGACTATATCAATTGTGTTTAAATGATGGTTAAACCTGATGGTTCAGGCATGGTGACATGAATATTTATGATGACGTTTGATATTTTGATAATGGTTCAATGATGTTTAATAATTAATGTTTTGTAGTGATTAGTCTTGCTTTTTGCGGGATGGCAACTAACATGTTTACGGCTTACGGAAAATTGTGCGATGCGCAATGCTTCACTATTATGGTGAACCATGGGTGCATCATGAGAACAAACTTCAATTCTAGGTAAACTAGCGCGGCGTAAATGCTTGATAGTGGTGAATGTTGGTTCATGATAAAGTTTGATTCATAGTCTTGTATCATGATCGTTGCTGTATATCATGAAGGTTGGAAACCAATTGACAATGATTATTAAACGCATTCTTTCCTATCCTCTTTTTCCCACTCTTGCTCACCCCTCGATCAAAATTTCCGACCATAGGATTCAGTACCTCGGCCACATTTTAAGACACCCTCCCAGTCCAGAATCCCACATGTTTGATCACTCTCGGACCTTTCGCACGGGGTGCCCCACGGGCACATTGGCCAGAACTTTCTCAAACCCACAACAAGCTCCTCAATTACAGAAACTCTCCTCCCAATCTTGGTGAATTCCTCCATCCTTTCTATAAAGGCTACCCAGGATTAATAGACCCCAGGTTGATTAACTGGGGGGGTTACCATTCTCATGGAAAACCAAGGCTTTTAGGGGATACCCCCTATTAATCAACCAGGGGTTTATTAATCCTGGGTTAACATTAATTACTCATGTTACTCTTGTTGAATTAAAGTCTATCGCCTCCACCAATATGATCGATTGGTACGATACCGCTCATCGAGTACTTGGGGTTCCTTCCAGTTGATAAAGACCCAGAATTATGGAAACATTTGACCCTGAAATCAAATGAAATAAGAGCCAATTACAGTGAACTCACCCTTTAGGGGTTGCTGCTGCTGACATGTAGCCCGAACCGCCAAAAACGATTAAACGCAAATAGATACTGCTACAAGCCTATAGTTGGCTACATCTGTCTTTTGTTTTCGATGGCTGGGTCTTGCACATTGTTTTTGTTCTAACAATTTGTTGCTGGCACCTGATACCTAGTAGTCTTTAAAAAGTCTACAGCGTATTTACTTCCTTACATCTTGCAGTATGACCAAGGCAATGAACAGACTCCTCCTTTTGCTAAGAAGAAGATGTTGGCCATTTCAAAAAACAAAACAAAAACATTCAATATATCAAAGCGCATGCTAGGATCCCATTGAGGCATTTGCATACGCAAATACGCGAACGTATCTGTACAGAACATCCAAAATAAACAATATACACAAAAGGATGATGTATACAACGACCAGAACCAAATTCAAATGGACCGCAGAACAGTTGGCAAGAAAGAAATACTTGCTGCAGTTCAAAGGGCTAGAGTTGTAGCCTGGTAAGGCTAATATCCTGTAGAAATTCATCATGTATGTATATATGTACTTACATTCTTTGCAAACATGAGTGCAAATGTATACACATGTTGTGTATACATACATATTTATATGTAAATTCACGTGCACGCCTATGTCTTCAATTCATGTACATGTCAATGTACATATTTATCTAAACGAAAATAGATGTACCAATGTATTCCGATTGTCATGTATAGAAGCATAACTGCAAACACCAAAATATACACACTTGTACTCCTATGATATCTATGATTATTATCTGTATTTGTTTTCACAAAAACTCATCATACATAAAAGCAAATTGTAAATTAATGATGGTAATTTGTGCGCGTACCGTAATTACCAATTAAATGGTGTAACACATGTACCAAAACATGTGCATACTCATGTATTTAAAAGTAATGCTAATAATACGATCCCTTTTGGTCCGCTCAGAGCAAACACCATTTCCAAGGGGGTTGTTAAGCAATGTTAACCCCTGGCTCCAAAATGTTTCTTTGATGTCATGATCATTGTGCGTGTGCATGAATACGCCTGGAATATGTGCACCAGATACAAATGAATGTTTACATCTTCTTATGAGTTCCTGTATACACGTTCAAATGTATGCTTGTGTGTATGATTGCTGACATTTACAAACGTTTCAGTCAATATCTGTATGTATGCAATCTAAACATGGATGGATTGGAAACATGTGCATCCAAAAGCAAAAACATATAAAACAAAATCTCTAAACTACAGGCCAACACAAACAACAGCTACCCCAAGCAGTACATTGTACGACTCTACAACCACCGCGGTCACTACAATACCACTGCCGCGACGACAACACATCACACGACCTTGTTCCCCTGCTGCACCTTGAGTTCTTCATCTTCCGCCATGTGGAGACACAGCCGCAAAGTGGAAGATGGTGGAACTGCTCACCCGAAGAATGGAGTTGCTTCAAGTATTCACATATCAATGGTTGGTATCAATATTGTTCACTAGACAAGCATTCACATTGATTTATAACATGGGTCAATAAGATGCAATAGGTACAAGGCCAAACATGTTTATCTCATCTGAACTTTCCGTGAGCTAAGTACGCACATCTAGCCTCATATGTTGTAATTTGTAACTCTTTTGGCGCTCCTTTTCCATGAAAAGCATATTGAGGCTACAACGGCCCACCCTATCTGACTGTGACCATCGCTCAGTGGCTGAGCTGAGCTTGAAGCCAGCCTTGCGGATGATGTGCAACACAGTGGACCACTTGAAGGGTGAAGTACATGCTAAGACCCTGGCCATACCCTGGAGTTAATGCTGGTTAGCCACGGTTCATGATGGTTGATGACGTTTTATCATGGCTCTTGGTGACGTTTCGTCACAAAAGAATTGCAACAATCATTTGGCTGCCTGCTAGCTGCAGAATGCACCATCGGTGAATTGGTTTACCTCCTATGTTGCTTCTGCAGCCAGGAACACCTTTGACCAGGTAAAGCATCACTCGGGAAGCAACTTATGCCTGGGGCCTGGAGGGTCACCAAAGCAAGAAGTTGTTTATCTATAGTCATCAAGTGTATATAGAAAATCAGGGATTGGCAAGCGTGATGTTTGTCAGGTGTTGGTCTTGAACCTTCAAGACTAGATTCAACAAGTGCTATTTTGAGTCTGGTTTCCAACGGAGAAGGAAGAAATCATGGGAATATGCATAGACAGTAGATAAATTCACATAAACATGCAAGCGCAAACTGTATATACGTAAATAATTGTACACACATAAAGGTACACAAATATCGTAGAAATTCAGATTAGTAGAGCCATGATGTAGCCATCCGGCACCTGACCAATTCTCCCAAGCATTGACTGCTTTCTCTCCATTCGTTTGAAGCCCACGGTTTGCGAGTCGCTTTGATCCTCGCTAGCCGGTTGCAGCGGCACACCACCGGGGTGCCGGGTGTGCCCTGCAGCTGTCCGACGTCCGGGAACAGAAATCAAATGGTGCCTGTGGCGGCCGAAAAGTGCCAGGGGTGTGGATTCACCAGGAAGCTTGGCTAAGACCATATGTAGTTTTTACTCACTCACCCCACTACATCCCACTACTACCAATGATCCATTTTTGCTTTTTCCCTGGCGAGTTGAGTCTGCCACCATTGACCGTTGTCATCCAAGGTCCAAGCTGATCAAGCACCACCAACAGCCAGAGATCCACCATCCACAGGTCGCAGGATTTCACACCCTTCGCCAACGGCTTGCGTAAACTCACTAGCCGCAACTACCCAAATCTAGCTCAATCATTGTTCAATCATTTTAATTAACTACTTAGCTCAACAACTGTACACCACATCTAAAAAAACGTCATCCTTTACCAGAGACCGCAGCCACAGCTCCCAGCCCCGCACCTGTCAGCTGGACTTAACGACGCGGGTCGAAGCTCCGCGCTGCCAGATCTGCTCCGACGCCCTGCGCGCTGCTGGCACCTTAGCAGTGGAGTTCCTGTGGGATTTGCGGATCAAGTTTGACTGCATAAGGTTATAGCCATAGACCTCCATAGTTATAGCCATAGTTATAGCCATAGTATATAACTATGGAGTTCTTGGATTAGTCCCATAGTTATAGTCCCATAGTTATAGTCCCATAGTTATAGTCCCATAGTTATAGCCATAGTTTGGAGGTTTATAAAGTGTTGTTGAACAGATTGGGTTGTTTGATTGGATTTTTCATAGAAATGTCAGTAGTCTTGTATTTGATAGTTTCTCCTGACTAGACCAGTTGTCTATTTCAAATACTGATCATTTAATTCACCATGGCTTATTTCATCATTGTTGATTCTCCACGCCATCCTCATGGTGATCCCACTCCGGTACCATCGCACAAAAACATGAATCAAACCAGAAGGGTTCCCAAATGTTCCCCATGCCATGCACAACATGACCATGCTGCGCGCAATTCTTCTGGCTGGCACCTGGCACCTGACCTTCCCCCAGCTGATGCTTGGCCAAGCTGGTTTGACAAGAGAACGGTTTGCCGAGTCATTGGTATGCGCCTGCGAATAGTGAATCCATGGGAACCCACTATCTGATAGTGGGTGCACTATTGAGACATTCCATGAGTCTTTACAATAAACAATGCCGGATTTGTATACAACATGGTACTAGACGAAGTCTACAAATGATAGATTATTGCTAGGCCACTAGTAAAACAAACTTCCACGATTTGTAGACACCATGGTAGATAATGCTAGGTCTAGATGAACTATAAACATTCAACTGGCAATTGGGCATCCTTTGTCCGCAAATTGAAACATCAAACATGTCCTTCGCCAAAAAAATCTCAACCAGAACCTGTGTGCTATGGGCCGATCTGAGGTCAGTCCATGGCAAGATCCGTGTTTGAAGATCACCCCATCCCTAGCATCTCGCCCTCTGAGCACTGCACGGCGACGACTGTTGAGCATGAACCGCACGTACGGGGGCCGCCAAAGCCAAGGTCATGTGTTCAAGTCCACATTTGTGGGCCAACGCGCCTTTTCGTGGCGTTTGAGTTTTTTGTCGTCCGCCCAACTAGGATTAATGACATCGTCAGCCACACTTCGGATTAATGACAAGTAACGATCATTGAGAATCATTGACTGACAATATTCAATAGGTGATGATCGGTAGTATATAGGTAGTAACTTGTTTGTTAAAGGGTTGAGTTGATGCCATATCATGTAACCACCAAAATTTGACATGACCGGTGGTGGGATGTGCAACATTTAAGGAGCAAAGCTTCATCAACCAAAACTGTTTAATCATGTGTCAAGTTTACCTGGTTAGTTGATAGGACTGATACTGATAGCCCCCCTATGTTTCATGATCACCACCTATTGAACATTATTGAGCCGACTTAACTCGGGGAGATGATGGAAGTTCATTAAGAGATGGATCTATACCGGTAGTCAGAATTCCGTCCATATTTGGGCATTTCCATGCGCTTCGGATAGTAACCACGAGCGATCATGGACAGGCTGATCACACTTGAGAATCAAGTTGTAACCTGTGGCCAGGGAAAACACAACTGCAAGGGCAGGCCTGCTCAGGGCTAGCCAAGATTGATCTCCCACATGATTGTTTTTAATCTGGTGTTATTGCCGTTAACAGTCAATTATCACCAAACAGTGACGATGATCTTCATCTTCAGTGGACTCATCGCAGTCTGTGACTCAACTCGGAGTTTTTCCTGCTAACCCAAGGCTCTTGTCTGTTCAGGAGCCCTGGTTGAGGATGTGAACTAACTCTTTCAACGGTAAATCTTTCCTTGCGTTAAACACCTCCCTTGGCCAGCACCAACAATCACAACAACAATCATAGAGCGTAACTAAATTCATTCATGATCACCAATTGTGAAGCATTATCCAACATTCTTCCAGAACGATCACTAGCCATCACTAAGTACTCCATTCTCTCTGAACAACTCCAAAATAATCATCGTCATTAACCACCACTAATCATGCTCACCAAAACACCCAAACGCCACGACGCGTCTGTCCATTCACCTGGTCAGCCCTGCATCGCGCGGCAGAGCGGTCTACATGGGCGCGGCGGCCGTGATACAGGCGGCGCTGCTACTAGCACTCCTGGCTTTGGGTCGAGAGGCTGCTGCTGATGTTTCCCTCAGAAATCGATACCAAGCAGCTGCTGAAGGCCAAGTTGATGACCGGCAACTAAGATTTTTACCAGTGAACTTTATGGACAAAGCGAGTCAGGTGAGATGGGTGGCCAACTTACAACTGGAACCTACACACGGGCATAGGCTGATGGAAAGCTGATGGCCAATAAGCTGATAGCGATTCATGATGGAAGATCATGGTTGATGGCGCATGATTAACCATTCCCTCTGCTTCGAATTACAGTAGGTAACCAGCTGGTTTCTACCATTATTGTTTGGGGTCGGTTACCTACTATAATGGTAACTGGAACCATGGGGATTCACATCCATGAGCCATTAAATTAACCTTTATGTTGATTTAAGCACTCTTAACCATGATTCACCCAAATTATATCTGAACTATGGCCATTATGATCCATTACATTCACCACTCACAAAGGTTATTGATTTCTTTTCGAGAGATTCAAGTTTTTTGTTTCACCTCCCTGACTACGCGACTCAAACACTTGGCTATGGGTCAAAACCCTGTACCCCTGGTTCCCCTATCATGAAACATTGTTTTCCCTATAGTTTTGTTGGTTACTAACCCTCATTATCGGTTACGGTTGGTTAATATTGACCCATTGCCGTGTCGATAACAACCTCCTGGAATCCTGTTGTCGGCCACATCAGCGCAGCACAGGACTGACAGCTGCCCAGGGGGTGCCACTGTCACCAGCGAGGATCCGATGATTCCGAATCATTGCCATTGATAAACCATTGAATGGTTGGTTATTTATCACAAGTCAATGGTTGTCTACTAATCACAGGTCAATGATTACTTCATAGATTACCTTTGAAATGGTTGGGTAATCATCAGATAGTGACTTTCTCAAGCCCAACTGACTCCCTGGAAGATTAAACTGAATTGCCTCTGGCTAGGACTCCATCTAAAAATACCCCAGCTAACATTATTAACCACATCAAGAACTTATATGTCACATCATTGATGTATGACAATAGCAGTAAAAATGAATCAACAAAAATATAATGCCACTATTTCTGGTAGATAGGGGCCTATGAACCATGGGAATGGTTATCATTGCAAATGTCACCCAAGGGATGTAGTTGTCTTCCAAGTCCAATTCTGTTGGTACGAACCCAAGCAACCTTCACATGCGAATGCAACAAACTGTGGAACAACCCTCTGTGAACAGAATTCTCGCTTGGCAATCCGGAACCTACGTGTTTGGCTTGCCGAACGCCGATTCGTTCAGCAATTCTTCAAGAGTTGAGCAGTCTACACCCCGCGCAGTGGAGCATGAAAGATGAAAAAAGGCCGTGGTCGGAGGCTTCGAGAACAAACAAACAAGTAAGCTTTAGTTCTTTTTAGAGAAAACACATGAAAACAAATGAAAACAATTTGAAAAAAAAAGAAGTGCCATGCAATTTGGAGTGCTTGATCTAACCAAAAAACCACGCATGCCCCAAGCATTCCGGTCACGGCTTCCCAATTTGAATCCAGCTGATGGTGCATCGGAGATGCTCCCTCCATGCCACTGAAAGCGGAAATCTGTCGGCGGCAACCGCAGCGCAACTCATCAGACAAAGCGCTGGCGATCGAAAGCAACCGCGGCTGCGTCGAAAATTGTGCAACGACTAGACGACGTGACACGCAAAATGTGAAACAATC
Source organism: Symbiodinium kawagutii (assembly GCA_009767595.1). Lineage (NCBI taxonomy): Eukaryota > Dinophyceae > Suessiales > Symbiodiniaceae > Symbiodinium > Symbiodinium kawagutii. Next base: position 205,098 of record VSDK01011001.1, on the reverse strand, counting down.
ATAGATCACGGTGGCTCCGTTGGCCGACAGGTATCATTAGATCAGGCAAGTTCTGAAAGTAAAAACATGTTGCTGATCGAGTAGCAATGGATCATGATTCAAAAAAGCCTCAAATATCCGCAAAAATGAAAGACAGTGACTTAAACAATAGTGGCACCCAAAACCTCTTTTTAAGGAGGTTTGAACACCTATAATTCTTCCTTGTTTTATCATTTAGTGCCGAGGGTATAACGTGGGCCCCACAGTTGCCTAGGTTGGTTCATGACTAGGGATAACTGGGATAACTACCGGTTGTGCTAGATATGACCAGCTTTTTCAGTGGGCAACCAACTTACGACTGGGGGACCCACATTGTCCACACACACACACACACACATGTACGTACAGAAGTATGTCTAAATCTACCTGTATGTCAATAAATACATACAAGAAAACAGTTATATATGTATGCACAAAAAACAGTACTATTTGATCATGGTTTTACACATACTAGTACCTCTGGACAGTGCATACTGGTAATTGATGGTCATCGCATGAAGGTGAGATCTGCACTTCACTGTTCTCCATTGGCCAACAAGCCATCGATTGAGCACAAGAATGCCGCGCCACGTACCAGCCAGATCGACGGGCTGTTCACCACGTGTGGAAGCTTGAAGTTCACTGCTGAAGAAGTACCTTCTGGTTGCTTAAAATGATAATGGAAAGGCCACCAAGTCTAGCCGCTTTGTGCCTTGGTTCTATTTCCGGTGATTTTCCATTAGCAAATTGATAAATGAGGTCACTTTGCGTGAGTTCCCCCATAGCAAACCACCCATTTTTAAACCACCCATTTTTAGGGAAAATGCCCAGGGAAAACTGCAGTCAACTGGGGCGAGCACCCCATTTTATACCAGACTGAAAATCACCACTTGTGGAGGTCCATTATTTGGAGGTCCCGTGGCTTTAGAAACATCAGCAGTGTCCAACAAAAAAACATGCAAATCTGCCCCGGGGGGTCCCCACATATTCCAGTCAAAGTGATGACTTAGAAGGGGCACCCATCAAAAGAGGTGATGCATATCATTATTTGATTGTTGTTGGGTGGAAGGATAACGTGAGGAAATGCGATGTTAATTCACACTTGAAGTGTACCCACACCTAGATGAACACAGCTAAGATGAGCTAAGTGGGCTGAGTATCCCATAAAACCATTGGTGCTGAGAAACCCTCAAATCAAACACTAGAAATCGAACTTAATGCATCAACTTGATCACATCTACATCACGACCCATGCTATATACACTTTCACAGAGCTCAATCCGTGGAAACAGGATCACGAATCCTAACTTTGAATAGTGCGACATGCAAGACAGGACAAAAAATTGACCGTCAAAATGTTCACCTATCAAACTAGCAGCCAGGATCGCTGGCTAGGCAGTTGGTGGCGGCGGAAAGTGCCTCATTGATAAGTGGAAGTTTGTGAACACAGATCCGTGTAGACACATTACAATAAACCACCTAAGTAGTTTTCGTTAAATAGCTGGTGATTTCCAATCAAATAACGAAGGGTTCTTTCTACGAATTAGCACACATGATCCCAGAAATGTTCTTGGTGGACTTAGAAAATGCCCTCATCAAAAACGGCAACAAAACCCACAAAGTCTTTCTGTGTGACACTGTGTGATGCTGAACTGGCTGCGCCCGTCGCTACCGCTGATCGCGGTGCCCTCAAAAAATCTGAAATGGATAGGGAGAGTTCCCAAAATCGGAGATGATCCCGGCATGTCCGGAAGATCAACAGTCAATACATTAGCATATGGATTTGTATAGATGTGTATTGACTATTCATATACGAATGGATGTATGACAAAAATATAATTGTATAATATGGATATAAGCACATAATAGCACATACCCGTAAATCATCTGTGAACATGGGCTTGTCCAAGAGTTTTGACCACGGCTACTCAAAATGCATCAACCGACAAAGAGACGAAGCGGGGCCATCCCACATTTTCGGAAATCTCCAAATGGCTCCAGCAGCGCTTTCCGAGTGCAGTTCAGCAGTGCTTTTTTGTTTCCGGTCAAGCCACAGGCACTTGGTCAAACAGCTGATGCCGCACCGTTCGGAAGGATTTAAATACCTTGAGCCCTTTTGAATCATGGTGACTGAAAGAAACATGGTTGCTCACTGTTTGATTTACTGGATGATTTTCTTCTTGTTTGCTCTTGTTTTGCTTTCATGGATGGATTGATTTCTGTCCAAGCCAGCCAAATTCTGTGCTGTAAGCCTTACCACGCCTTACAAAGCTGAAGGAAGACTTGGGGTTGCAGAGCCGCACATCCAAAACATGAGAATTGGCCATGCTTCCGACCATCTCACCCCGACTACCTTCTAAGCATGATCAATCGCTAGCATTAGCTACTCTTAGGCAACAACCACTGTCAATATGTCACTATTTATCAGCGACTATTGAAGAACATAACATATATTAGCTCTTCTTGGGCATCTCAGCACTGCAAATGGCATCTCACCTACCTGGATCTAGGGCTGGAGGAGGGACACCAACAGCATCCCTTCCTCCTTGTGTCAGAATCCCTTTGGCAGCCCCCAGACTTCAATTCAGGTATATTGTCTTCCATTAACCTACCTTCAGCCCACGTTGGGCCACAACAGAACCCCTCACTTGCACTGGCCAGTTGCAGCTGCTAAAAGCTTGATGTTCTTTGTCAGATGATACAGCCATAGACATGTAACAAGACTAACTCCAGTACTCAAGAACCTTTTCCAGTGCGGATGCCCCAAACCTTACAAATCCGATGCTTCATGGAACAATTGCAGCAAGTTTTTTGCAAAAAAAATGAAGGTATGAATGATCTCAACTTCCCCTGATTTTAGCATGAACTCGTTGGTGTTTTCCTTTCGATTCTGGGCGGACTATCCATCCACGACTCCCTTCAAACTGCACTCGATGACGCCAGGAGCCCCGCTCACTGTCCGTTTCTCCGTTGGGTAGTGCTGTGCGACTCAGTGGGGGACCGAAAGGATGCCAGACTTGCAAAAGCCTGGGCGACTCCAAAATTGATCACAAACCAGCGACCCATGGCTGGCAATTTCCCATCAAAGATGGGGGATATGGATAGGTCTCCCACCGACTGGTAGCCTGAACCCGTGGTGTACCATCATCAATCACTGGATTCTTTACGGTTATCCTTCTATCCATGACCTCCCATGACCTCCTGATGATTTATCCTCGCTTCATTGCTGGATCTGCCAGTCCTCGATGTGCCCAGCCGTGTGATTCTGCAACAACTTGCAGTGGATGATCATCCCATGTTGGTATCGATGCTTAGTAACCCCGGTTGAGCTAGCTCAAAAGGGACCATTTACCATACCTCTATGCCACCTATTAGCTACCTAAGTGGCTAGCAACCAGTGGTAGAACCCATTGATCAATGGACATGTGCCAAATTAGTGATACCCCCAAAACCAATGGTTTTCCTAGTAAAATCATAATTCATAATTCTTGGTGGGTTCTTGATTACCTATTTTGGCACATGCCCAATGGTATATCACATTTATGGTGGTTACTGACCATGCCAAGCTCAATAAGAGGTTGTGGGATGATCATCCAAGTATTAGAATGAAGAATGAAGGATGGCACAAGACCATGGTCAACCAGCTACTTAGAGTGATGGTCATCTCAGCAACGGTTTACCTCTATCATCTCATGAGTCTTCACGTTGGGATGTTCAGCTACCAAATGTTGTTGCTTGGCTGCTTGATGACCCAATGTTTTTTGGTTTATCCTTATACTAACATCATGATTGGGACCCAGGAAAAATCGTGTCAATGATTATATAAACATTAATATCTAACAATATTCCGTTCACCACCTGATCATAAACAATCATTACTCATCATCATTGATCCTTGGTATGCGTTGAAAACCACAAGTTCTCACTAAAAATACCGGAACCACCATCATTGCCATCATCACTTTATTATTTAGTCATCATGTTGGCTACCATGATCATCATCATCATCATCATCATCATCATCATCATCAGCAGCAGCAGCAGCAGCTGCTGCAGCAGCACAATCATAATGACAACAATCATCGCCATTGTCATCATCATAATGAAAAATTATCATCATCGTCATCGTCATCGTCGTCCTCCTCCTCCTCCTCCTCATCATCATCATCATCCTCCTCCTCCTCATCATCATCATCATCATCATCGTCATCGTCATCGTCATCATCATCATCATCATCATCATCATCATCATCATCATCCTCCACTTTCACAACTACATCCAATACAAGGTGGTATGGTTAGTTCAGTTCGCTTTCTACGGAAACTACCACTTGTGGTACATTTAGCTATAGAGCCATTAATACCCTACTCCTCTATCTCCATCGCCTTCCCTACCATTGTCTATTTTTATCTGAAAACCAACAATTGATTTCCCCCATGATCCATCCCTATGCTTCCAGTTGCCAGCCAATGGTAGGCAGCCAGCTGGTTTCTACAATTGTTGTTTGGGGTTGGTTGCCTACTATTAGGGTATCTGGAAGTATAGGGATTCGACACCCTGGAGCCATTATTTTCAGCATGGTGTTTAACCGGAATTAATTGATCATAACTCACCTACATTCTATCTTCACATATCTTCACCATACGTCCATAATGATCCGTTTCATTCACCACTAAACAAGTTTGTGGTTTATCGCTGAAATGTTCAAAATAATTCACCCAACTTGTATCTTTACTATATGTCCATTGTGATCCATTTCATTAACTTCAACAAAGTTTATGGTTTAGGGAGGAAATATTCAAGATAATTCACCTAAATTGTATCTTCACTATATGTTCGCTATTATCATTTTTTATTCACCACCAACAAAGTTGATGGCTTATCCCTGAGATATTCAAAATAATTCACTTAAATCATATCTTCACTATATGGCTATGGATCAAAGCCCTGTACCCCTGGCATCAACCACTGCTTTCCCTATTAGTGTTGGTGATTATCCCCAGTTAGTTGGATAATTAATATAGTTGGTATATATCTCCTGCAATTGTCAGTAGTGATCATCCCGTATTAACCATTAAACAGCTATCATTGGTTGGTTAAAACCTTGACCCATAGCCATATATAGCCGGTATATCCCCTAAAATGGCTAGTAGTTATCCCTGTTATTTAACCATCAACCATTGACCAGCTAGTTAACCATTGGTTTGTTGATCAATATTGACCCATAGCCATAAACCAGCATATAGTAGTTGTTTAACCATTATTCTTGGTGACTTTCTCCTATTATTAATCCCTATGATTAATCATCCCCAAATCCATCGTATTGTGATGATTAATCCCCTCTTAATCCGTATTTACGTGGAGTCCCCTATTAATCCCTATTATTAATCATCGTAATCCCCTAAAATGGCTAGTAGTTTTCCCCTTTATTCACTATTAAGCATTAACCAGCTAGTTAACCATTGGTTGGTTGAACAATATTGACCCATAGCCATCATCATAACCACCAGGCCCTACTATTACTTTCCCATGTTGACCTGCCCCCAAACACCGCCTGGACGTCCGAAGGTCGACGCGAGACAGCCTGGGTACTACCACCAACGTCATGGGAAACGAGGGATTCACTATGTGGTTATCTAGGGATATTGGCTATGAATAGTGATTAGTGGTTAATGATGGCTACTGGGTTAATGGTTAATGGTGATTACTGTGTGGTTATCTAGGGATAATGGCTATTAACTAATAGGGGATAATGACCACTAGTAACGGTTAATGGTGGTTAATGCTGATTAATTCATGGTTATTGGTGATGGTTAATAACCAAATGGGTTTCTCAAGCCATAGGGGACCCAAAAATGCATTCCCAAGCGATGATTGATTGATTCATCGATTTCGAGATTTCTCAAGCCATAGGGGTGCCCAAAAATTATGGATGGCTTAAAACTAGAAATGGTTATATAATATCGGACGAGTTGGGGGTCCCCTATTTTGAGAAACACACGTTTGTTCTATTAAGAAGTAATAGTGATGTTGTTTGAAACATTCATCTGTAAGATCCCATGCTAAGTCTGACACAGCTGGGAGTTTTGATCGCGTTATTAGCATGGTTTTGTGCATGATGAACTACAGGTTATGTTCAACACTATTACAGTATCATTTATTATCTGGAACCATGCTATGATCATGAACAGATGTTTCTCCTGTTTCCGACGATATCATCACAACCAATGCATATATGGCTGTGGGTCAATACCAGCTGGTACCTCCAAGAATCACATCCCATTAGCGACCGCAAGAGTCGAGCGTTGTTTGGAACTACGTGCTCCCCATCTCTTGGTACCAACGGATTTTCGGGAAAAAAAACTAAGAAACCAAAATAAATCGAATCAATCATTAAAATCAAATCAAACAGATTTAACAGAAATCAGATCAATCATAGGAACACGGACGAAACCTGGTCACTCTACATTTCAACCACCGAACCACGGGCTGGAGACCTCGCTCGACCCCTGGTTGCTCTCGACGCCCAGGAGCTGTGTAAGCCCAAACCACTGAAGGTCATCACCTCGTGGCGCGGCACTGAGGACATCAGCATTCAGTCACTAAGCGTGGTGATGAACCAATGAGCAACGAAATTAACCGATGAGCCATGATAGATGGTAACCAATAAGCAATGAAAGATGGCAATGGTGATAATTAAGACTTCAACCATTAAGAATGGCGATTAAGCAATGTAAACCATGGTGAGGAATGCTATAGATGTCACTAGCACTTCTAAATGATGATGATTGAATAGCAAAAGTGAACCATGCTTACCAATATCATCAACCATGGATCATGGTGATTCATGAACATGGTCATTTACATCATCGCATTCATCAAGCATTCATTATCATTAGGCATCAAATTGATCACGGCAATCAACAACATTTCACTCTGGTAAACGAATCTGGACGTTAGAAATCCATAGAAATCAATTAGTTGTGATGGTTCAACTACACAGAACATGGTGATTTGGGGCTTCGAGGAGCAAAAGCATCATCAGTTGATGATTGTCAATGACGATGTTGATGATGTTCATCGACTCATGGTGGCTCATGGTGGTTTATCGCATTATAGTCATCATAGTTGATGGTGATTAGCAAATTTGAGCTCATCATCTCAGGCAGGACTGCAAACTGACCCCATTCTACTCCAAACACTCCATATGTGACATGAAAAAATATATATATATATATATTTACCTTCATCTGGGTCATTTCATGGCTAAATGTTAGTACTTATATGGGGTATCTGGGTACTTATGTTCATACTTCTTCGACCACCCGCGTCATGTTGTTGGTTGTTCGCCATTGGAGCCGGCATCCGCCACAAGGTCATGCTGGGTCAACTCAGGACTTTGGTTCGAGCGGTATAAATTCTATGGTAGAAGAAATACTCTGGTGGAAAAAAAACACTGCATAGAATTCATACCGCTAGAATTGGGTTTCATCTTAAATGCCCATAGATAAATAGCATTTAATTGACTATATTTGGGTGTGGCATTTATCTGTAGTCATGGAATCAGGGTGACAGCGGCCTTGATAGCTCATGGTGGATACACCAAACAAATAATAACATGTACAAGAAGAAGGTACTTTCATGATCCATTCTTGTGTGGGAATAATGGGTTCTGGACCACTCAATAAAGAACAGTAGTACCATCAATTACCCCTACGACCAACCAATCAGCCAGCCAATTCAACATTCCCAACGACCAAAATGAATCATATTTGAGTTGTGGTTTTATCCCCTTAAAAACAGAAGGACATTATTCATTCCTTCCGCCAAACCTTCCGCAGCGCTTCCGCGGCCACGACGCGAGCTTCCGCGGAGGCTTCTGTTGAAAGATTGCTTCAGCGAGCTTCCGCGAACCAGTTTTGAAGACTTTTGCTTCCGCGGCCATAGTGTGAGCGCAGTATTGATTCTGATCAGGGTTCAAGTGTCATGTGTGATGGAAGTTTAAACTTGCTTCCGCGAGCTTCCGCAACAAGACTCCTTCCGCGAAGCTTCCGCCAGCTTCCGCGGCTCGAGAAAGGTGCATTTTTTGTATGATAATGTCCCGTCGCATTTGTGTGACAATTAGCGGCATTAAAAACCGAAACTCATCTGACAGTATTGATTAACCATGAATCAACCAGCTGATCAACTTGTGGCAAACTTTACAGCAAAACACATGACCATCATTACAACAAACAATTAATCACTTTCAACTTTCAACCAACCAAAATACTGGTAACATTTCGAAACTGATTGCGCCGACCATCACTAGCATTTTGAACAATCATGGGCTCATGCTTGATTAACCTGTTTATGAATCACAAGCCGCACAAGTTGACAGTCTTGCCGATGTCGCTTGTATTAACGTGATCATTGACCACGAGCCGTGGAGTCATCAACCGCCAAATAAGTAAAGTCCCTTACTATTGACTGGTTATATCCCCTATGATTGATTAACTACTACAATGGTTGGACCAACCCTTGCGAACAACAACAACCAAATGACTCCAATCAATAATCCTTCATTACTGCTTATATCATGTCCCCAAGTATCAAGCACTATAGATCACTATAGTGTTTTACACTTGCTATTAACCAACTCAACTATACATCACTATTAATCAACCACCATTTGTATCCTCTATCATTAACAAAGTGGTTAGCAAACATTAACCAGATTTTAATTTACTGGCTATTAACCACCATTAGTATCCTCCATCATTAGTCAACCACCAACCAGTGGATGGTTTAAAACCATCATGAGTAGATGACCATTAGTATCCTCTATCACTACTAATAGACAACTATTAACAACTACCATCATTGGTATCACCATTAGTCAACTACTTCTAGATCACCATTAGAGTCAACCACCATTAGTATCCTCCATCATTCATTAACGAAGTGGTTGACATTAACCATCATTAGTATCCTCTATATCACTACTTAACCACCATAAGTCCAAAAGTTGTACTGGTGGTTAACCATTAGTTGTACTATATCACTAATTAACCATCCATAACCACCATAAGTCCATACTACCATTAGTATCCTCATTAACCACCACGAACCCCTTGGGATCACCAGTCCATCCAGTCATGCCACTGCCGTCCCAGTGGCTGAGCTTTCATGGACGGTTCCCACGATGCCGCCCGGCACCTGCGCCAAGGTGCTGGGCGCGGCGCGTTGCGGGCAGCGGCCGCGCCGCAGGCCGGGCGCAAGCAGCGCGCTTGGGACATGGGGAAATGACCCAGGTTCAGGGGCAAAAAACCATAGCTTTATAGGGAAATGAGCCAGTTTTAGAGGCAAAAACCGTAGGTTTATAGGGACATATCCAAATTTTAGATCGAAATATCCCCAGTTTTATAGGCTAAATGTTTGTAAATATACCAGAAGTTGATGGTACAATCTATCCCAAACACTCCATGTTGCTGGTAGAGTTGCCAATTTGTGTACAACATGACCAGGTTTTGCAGGTAAGTGTACCAAACATGGAGTGTCTGCGTATCTATGGCTTCGTTTCAACAGAATTCCGACTGGAGAGTGAAGGGCTACAATATGGTAATGAATATGGAGGTCATGAATCAACAATATGAATACATGGTCAATATGTGTGTGTTGAGTGTCGATCTACAATGTCTGGTGGATTTAGTATAGTGAATTTCTATGGGAATGATCAAGATGGTAATTACGAAGACTACAATTTGGGAGTTGTACTGAGAATGATGGCTAATCCTGAATTACAATCGGATACAGTGTCTACATGGTAAGTTGATGGCTAAAGGAGTCGTCTGGATTCATCACATTGGATCGGTCAACATTGGAATGACTGGATCCTTACCGACAAATCATAGGTGTCCCCATCACTAATTGGGGTTCCCCGGTTCCCTACTATGTACAGAGCGAACTGGAAGCTTAGGGTATCCTGAATCAACGACAAATGACGAGGTGTATGCCAAACAACGGCAAAAAGAACACAGAGACAACGGCATTCAGTCAGCATACATCTTGATGCCGTGGGGTCGATTCACCTTTGCCATGAATGCATTGTCTTTTTGGTAGGGCAATCCTTAGCCTCCTCGATGGGACCATATCTGAGATCGGCAGTGGCAGCTCAAGCTCTTGATGTCTCCAGATTGCAGCTCAGCTCAGCTGGCTGAGGTCAGCCCATGATCAACTAGGAGTAACTACCAGCAGTTAATTGCTGACATGGATTCCAGTCCCCCAGCATGTCGCGACTCCCAGGTCTTCCCGGACATACCACCGGTGGTCTCTCGTAGTGAAGAATATGAGAATAATTGCGAGAATATTGGAAAGTTGAATCCCCCAGTTTACGAGCATGTCTTTCATCCAATCTCTCAATAGCTACTTTGGTTCATAATCCAAGTAACAATAGCTACCAACATTACCAACCAATAGGTTGGTTCTGGTGGCTTCAACTTTCCAACGTCACGAGCCGGATGGTTGCCGCCGTGGATAGCGTCCAAAAAACGAGGCCCTGGGAAGCGCACATCACCCATGGCGAAGGCGTTGGGGGATGACACACACCTGGCGCAGCATGGCGCCGCGTGGTAATGATGGTAAATGACCACGTAGAATCATGATTACTATCATGATCATCATTTTGAAGTATAATTTGAAGTGGTAATGATGGTTCATGATTAATCTATTCCAATTGGTTAATCATGAACTGCAACGGTAGTTCAAAGGGTGGATTATAGATTGATCATGGTTCATTGATGTAATGGTAATCGGTCAAGCACCACAAATAAGAAACTGGAATTATATCTCGATCATGGTGAATTATACTGTACAATACATTTTGATATTACTGAATAGTTGTAGGAATGGGAGATCAGTACTGATAGAGAGTCATATCTGAAGGGAACACAGGCATTCAAGTTATAAACATGGCACCATTCATCTCACTTTTAAGCGGTATGGGTAAATGTGTTTGATTAATTGTAGTCTATGACCAGCTTGCTACTACCAAACTCAATGTCAATGTAGGTCTGAATTCTCTACTGGTAGGTGTTATGAAGAAAACTATGCTTCAGTGTCGTTTCAGAGCCGCCCATCCCGGTGAATAATCAAGGGACAATTTATCCTCAGTGATAAGGGCAAATGGCAAACAGCAACAAAAAAGGATCCGTGCTTCTAAACAACTTCCCAAGTGAACAAAAATGACAAATTAGTACCCATGGATGAGAACTGTTGATAAAGGAGACCATTGACCATCAAATTGACGACCAAGATGACAACAGTCCAAATATCGGCGAACAACGAGTGAAAATTCCAACACAGCAGGGCGCTTGTATGGGTCAGCATCGAAAAATGACAGGTATTGATGGGCGAAAATACCAACTCAAGTACCACCTCTCTTAAGCCATGGGATGTGAGGAGTCTAAGATGAACTTCCCATGCGCGCTGCGCACAGGATGTACAACATGTATAAAGCACCCGGGACAACACCGCCATCCTGGGGACTGATCCTGACTCGGTAGACCTTGCTCATATTAGTCACCATCAAGGCCCCTGTCAAAGTGCCCAAGAAACCTTCCTTGACAACTGGCACTTGGGGGGACTAAGGGTGGAGGTCTGGCAAACGAAGCCTCTTCACATGGCAAGTGATGCCACCCAAGTTAGTTGACATAGGTATCTTACTTGATAGCTCGGGAAACTTCCGGTGATTGCAGGTAATTGGCTTATTATATAATCGACTTCTATCTGGCCGTCGTCCATTCCTCAAGTGAGGTACTCTCAGACTTGCGTCACTATCACTTCTGACACTGAGAACCCGGACTCAATGCAGGTGGTGTCATCCTGAGTAGCAATGAGTATTCTGAATGTATTCCTTTATTTGAAGTGATGTCATGCTTGTGGTGCGAGGCACAGGGCAAAGCTATGTTGTCTCCCGAAACACAATTTGTTTTTGTGTCTGCCAAAGTGTATCCTAGAAATGAATAGTGGTTCAAACTTGCAACAGTTTTCATCAACTTTCGATCTTTTCAACCAACGAAGAAATGTTGGTCTCAATACGTTTCAATCATCCAGTCTGAAAAAGCATGCTCATAAAATTGCAGCTGATACCAGGTGAGGAATGGAAGTCAAGAGATGAAACCAGCCCCACGGAGGAAACTATGGCGGATTGTTTAGCACATCTGCGAGTGCCTAGCAATCTCTGGAGCACGGATCCATGCCGCCCTCCGATGTCGTCCCCAACTCTACGGGTTGCGGAAATTCTGGGCCTATAAGATCTAAGTTCCACTTACCAATCAACCTTTGGGTGAGCCATTCCAATGCAAACAAGTCCCCAATGGCTGTGAGCATTGGGTAGGTGCCTCCACTGGATGTGCACACTGAAGCTTGCTGAAATTAACAATATGTGAATTCCTTTGCAAGCAAGATCAAGCAAGGCAATTGCGGAAGTATCGATCTCCACTCTCCACAAATCTAAGACCAATAGATTCAACAATCAATGCACAATTTTCACGCAGACATGACGTCTGTGGAAATTGCAGCCCGAATGTACTGATTTGCTATCTCAATATCACTCACTCACTGGCTGACTGATTGACTCGACACACCAACAAAACCCCGACCACCCGACCAACTGGACAGTTGTTAGTGGGGAGTCACCCCTGCTGTGAAAACGTGGGATCTCTGCTTTTTGGGCTTTCAATTTGGTCATTACTCATTAAAGGTTTGAATAATCTACCATTACTGATGCACTCATTGAATAATCAATGTCTGGTAGGAACAACTTCAACTGGCTGCATCAGGAGCCTGGGGTTGTTTTTTGAGTCGATTTCCATCTAAGTTTCTGATCTCATCATGCCCCACGCGCAACCAGTTGCCATGAAATAGTACGTAACCAACGCCAGTCACAACAATGATTAGAAACAAACTGTTTACCATAAACCCCAGTTACAACAGTGATCAAAAACCAACTAGTTACCGTATTCATATTGGTAACTGGACCAGCTGGTTGCCTATGAATGACTGGAAACATAGCCATGACTGCCACGATTTGTTGCCTCGCAGCCATGATGATCTCCAGACTGAGCAGCCCGAACTAAGGACTGCGAGCTGGTCTGTACGCACTGAAGAGACGCTGTGCTCGCCTCACACTGACTTGACTTCCAGGGAAGCAAGCAGCTCCAAACAGAGGTTGTTTCGTTTCTTTTTTCGGGGTCATTGACTTAATGACTGCAATTGATTTATGTAATAAAACATGATGGATATGCTGGTGATTCATGATGGTAATTTACCACGGTGATCAGTGCTACAGAGAGTAATGATGGTAATTAATGACTGTAAATAATCATGAATTACCAGTTTGGCGTGTGCTTTATCAATTAACAGGCTGGAATCACTAATGATCGAAATGGAGGGATGCTTGATGACTGCAGGGATACTCTACTTTACAAGCAGCTTGGTATGATTAATGACTAGGGATCTGGGATTTCTATTTGATTAGTGACTCGGGATCTGGAATTTCGATTTGATTAGTGACTAGGGATCTGGGATTTCTATTTGATTAATGATCAGGAATTTGGGATCACCATTAACAAATCGTTACAAGCACAGAAAAACTCAGTGATATCACGGTTTGACCATTGCAAAGACACCCCATTGCAATCGCGACAAATAATGCAGAAATGGCTACGATCGCCAAAAATCATGGGGTGCTTTACGCCCTGATGAAACTGTATGCCATCATGGCGATCCTCCCAGCAGGAGCAGTTGGCTTTCCTTCCAAGCCGTAGGAGCAGTTCCGGTTGATGGGTTCACAAAGGGATGGTGAGCGGTTTGATCCAGTGGACACAACTTTACGTTCAGTCACCTTTTTTGGCCAAAAAGGTTGATATCAACTGTAATCCCTTACTAAGAGCTTCTCCCCTAACGTTGTAATGCTCTGTAGTTTTAAGAGATCGCAAAGGGGATGCATGGTGGGTTTTCAAATTTGGGATGCCCCCAAAACATGCAACAATGCTCATTTTTGGTAGCGAACTACAAGTGTGGTTTCTCAATTCATAAGGGTACCCTCAGTTTGTCATCCACGATATTAAGCCAAGAATAGCTTTGGGTTTACCTGGCGGTTTCTCAAAATAGGGATACCACCAAATCATCCAATATTAATCATTAATGGTGATAAACCCTCCAGTTTTGGGGGTCCGCCCATTTTAAGAAACCCTCATATGGAGCTGGTATATCCACTACTGTTGTTGGCTGTTATCCCCTAATAACATAGCCATTAACCAGCTACTTAACCATTGGTTGGTTGGTTGGTGAATATTGACCCGTAGCCACTACCTATGGTTTCAGAAATCCCCATGTCGGTAACCTCCAGGATTTCAACCGAGGACATCCCTTCGCTCTCTCATGGTCGTCCCCACCTGGCTCTGTCGCCACGATGTAAAGCTTCCGACCTGGACGATGAGAGTCAATAGTTGGTGGCCGCCAGCTATGGCGTATGCTTGGGTGATGATTGTTTGATGGTTGGAAATGGTTCAAAATGATGTGTAATGGTTGGTCATGTGTGAGAATGGTTGGTGATAATTGATGATTGTTCCTGTAATCATGGTTAATAATGGTTGATAATGATTTTTATCATGGTCTTGAATGGTTAAGAAATGTTAATTCTGGTCAATAATGGTCAACAATGGTTGCTAATAATGGTTGATCATGGTTGATATTGACAGTTTGTACTGGTTGATACTGGTTGACAAATGCGGATGGCGGTTGATGATGGTTGAAGATGGTTTATAATGATTGATAGTGATGGTTAAAAAGGGCTGATAGTGGTGACTTGATGATGAAGGTAAATCATGGTTGACAACGGTGAACACTTTCTAACAATGGTTTTAATGATTGCTGATAATGGTTGATAATGGTTAGTATTTTTTGATACTGCTTGGTAATAATGGTTGATAATGATCGATAATGCTTAACAAGTGCTAAGGATGGTTGATAATCATGGCTACTTATATGTGCTAATGATTCATATTGTTTAGCCGTGGTTGAGAATGATTGATGGCGGTGAATCAAACCCTTATAATCAAAAGTCAAC
This sequence comes from Symbiodinium kawagutii, assembly GCA_009767595.1. Lineage (NCBI taxonomy): Eukaryota > Dinophyceae > Suessiales > Symbiodiniaceae > Symbiodinium > Symbiodinium kawagutii. The sequence goes on along the minus strand of VSDK01011001.1, from coordinate 189,967 downwards.
CCAGGTATTAATCAACAGTCAAAGAACTGCGAAATTACTAGCCACGATCCGTTACCCATGGTCATTTACATACTCTATCACCAGTACATTACCCAACCAATCTTCGGATGGCTGGGACTGGCTGGTGCTCCCAGTGTGATTTTATGGACTTCCTCAGCCCCCAAGGCAAGGTAGAGAGTTTGAGTGTTGTTGGTTGTACTCAGCCGTTCTTCAGTCGTTCATGTGTAGATTGATAATGGTCCGAAATGTTGATGACCATCTCCAAACATTTCCTATTTCTTCTGGAATAATGTTCAACAAGCATTGTTACCCATAAAAACCATTAAAAATTGTCAACAAGCATTATCAATAATATAGAAGTATCAAAACGCATGATCAACTCGAACAAATTATAAGTTCAACAACCATCATCAACTACAAGTCATAGCCATGTTCAACCACAAACTGGCTACGAAACAACCATTATTGGACCATCACCAACCATTAGAATTCTTTCCTAATCAAATTGATGCATCAACCACTATTAGACTATTGGATCATTACCAACCATTATCAACCATCAAATTTCCTTCCAGGATGCACTGAAATTCCGCTGGTCCCCGGGCCGTGTGGTCGTCACCTCGCATCACCTGGGAGAGAATGTGATGGGATCTGCGTGATTGGCTGACTGATGCTTTAGAGGTTGGTGAAGCTTCGTGAAGGTTAGTGAATCTTTGTTTAAAGTTGGTTTAAGTGGGTAAAGGTTGGTTTTTGCTTGGTTGTTTGGTTGACAACCAGCACCAAACGGGATTGTGATAGAGGTATGGTTCTTAATCTTCTTGCTTTGTTCGCCGTTAGCTGGCTAGATATGCAAGATGGTGATAATGAGAACAGGAATGGTGGAGTAGCAATATAGGGATAGGATAATCAAAAACAAAAACTTTGATAGGATAACAAATATGATCAACCAGAATGACAGGTAACACAGAAAAGGATACTGATAGCAACAAGAAAATAAACACATGAATAGGAACAAACAACAACGTATACTTCCTTAGCCCACCTGCATTCAAATCTTAATGTGCCACTGGCTGTTCAACTCATTTCCACAAGATGTTCCACTCAATCATTGAAGCTATATCGCGGCTGGTTTCAGAACATCCAAAACGTTTTGGATCATCATTGCTGGCATTTCAAGGGCCACCAAGAAAACACGAGAATCAAACCAGACCACCGGGTTCAGTGTGGTGCTGCTGTGCCAACCGAGGTCTCCCGACCCATTCCTCCAACACGTCTTTCGCCTTGCCGCACAGGTACAACTCAAACGAACACTGGGTGATGGGGAACCAGCAGCAATCAAACAGCACCAAACATGCAAACCATAGAGGTGCCATAGTGGTAAAACAATTTGAAGAGCATACAATCATCATCAACCAACAGCACACAACAGTCTGGTTGATATTGCTAAAGATGAATGCCGGCAACATCCGGCAACACTCACAAGGACCAAACGAGTTCTGATGCTTGCTGTCACAAGAAAACACATAAACGACATATGAAGGGTTGCAAAACCAAATGAAGAAAAGTTAGTGGATCAACCCCTACATCATTCAAACAACCAAGTGTATTCGTTGATTTGCCATTGATTCAACTCAGAAGGGTAGCAACATTGACCTCGGGCGGATGAGTTGGGTGATGAGCATTGTCTCATTAATAAGTAGTATGTTCTTGATAAACAATCAGCTGAATCCTGAATCAATGATCACAACAATCATAGTAGCAAACAGCTTCATGATTCACCATAATCAAAATGATCAAAGCAAAAACAACATCAACCATAGACAGCTTCTTGCCATGGCTAATCACGAAACCTTATCGGGCGCCGGTTGATCCCCAACTGCTGTTTGCCTGGGGACTTTCCGAACAAAGCACCGGTCAGTGAAGACAACGTGGTACCGCACCCAGTCATAAGTTGTGTGATAATCCATGGTACTTTTCACAATGGATATGCTGTAGGGTTATTGTGATATGCTAATGGATATACTTAACAATGGATATGCTACTTATTTCTACTTTTCACAATGGAAGTTATCATGGTTATTTTCATCAAAGGGCGATCACATTGTAGGGTGGTCACGCTGATCATTTGTGAACGATGCTTAAAATTGAAACAACAATCACCAACAGCTACTTAGAAATGACGACAAACCATCTAGCTTCTTATATCTTCCATCGTTCAGCATCTTATCCTAGTTGTAAATCAACAGTTTTATAACTTTGTATGCATATACTTTATATATATATATATACATATATATATATGGTTCTTCTTATAGGGTACCCTCACCATTTTCAGTAATAAACCAACCGATTTCGAGGAGTCCCTATTTTGAGAAACAACCATTTTTATCTCAATCCACTCTGCGGATCGAGTCCGTCAGACCTGTTGAGCCAACACCGTTCACCGTTGGGTGACAAGCCTCACATCCAGCTGTTGATCCCATTTGGCTCGGCGCCCGCCTCCACTGTACCATACTCATCACGTTGACTCCTGTCTGTGTACTCAACCTGGACACAGAAATCTCAGGGACATTCCAGGTCACGGGGTTGGTTTTTGGTTGATGCCAGTGGTAAATATTCACTCTTTAGATGGTGGTGAATGGATGATGCAAATGCTTTGCAAATACCTGGACTTATCATATTTGTTGACGATAAACATTGGTAAATTCACCAGGGTTAAGATCCGATTCTTACAATCAATGATGGTTGACATCATGATTCACACAGATTAACATCATGAATCAACCCTGACTATGCGGAATCTCAAGCGGAAACTCCGGCGTAGGGAGTTGGTTGCAGGAAGATTCAACACGTAGTCCCTACGGCGTTGGTAGCACTGGTTGGTCGGGATCTGCGCAGTTCAGAGCTTTTGTGGGTCAAGATATGGCTTGCGTATGGGGATCTTCGCAGTCAATGGGGATATCGCAACAGAAAGTTATGGCGGTGGGTTAGTTCACCCCATACCCCTGGTTCCCCATCATTCTCCATTATTTTCCCTATCATTGTTGCTGCACCATTGAGTTGGTTGATTAATATTGACCTGTAGCCATATTGATGATGGCTGATGGTTGCATGATGGTTTTCAAAAAAGGGAGAACCAGCTGAGCTGATTGATGGTAGACTCATCAAACTCGTGAGTCATGGAAACAGCTGCCAGAACGCCCACTTCTTTCGGAACTCGTCGCTATAACTTTCCTCTCCAGCTTCCGGTCGCGCTTCCTCTTCTCCACTTTCATCCTACTCTCCACTGTCGTCGCCGTTGATCTCAAAGTCGATGTGTTCCATGACATTGGCCAATCCATCCTTCGCAACCCTTCCAAGGAAATCCGAGATCCAAGTTCCGCTTGCACAAGCCTTTGACAGTCCATCGGTAGAACTGCGGCTTTTCAAGTGCATCAAAGGCAAACCCAACTATAGCTTCTCAGTTGAGATACCCAAGTGTTTGGCACCACTCCAAGTAGGCATAGCATCAAACGTACCCAACAAATGAGTTTTGCACTAAGCTAAGAATCATTTCTGTGCTCCCTGTGATGCCAATTGGGACCCCCTACAAGTTGCTTAACAAGCCATTTTACTAAGGATCTTCATACGATCGTCACATCAATAGCAGTTGTATCATGTAATATCTAAACATCATCACTCAATAAGCTACTGAACCCGGCTGATTCACCACTTCTAAAAGTCTTTGACAATCAGCTCAACTGCTTCACAAACCACTTAACCAGGGTAATGAGCCACTTCAATGGCAGCACCGGTTTTTGCGCCACACCAGGGACACCATACAGCCGTGGCCCCCCACGAAGCAGGTCACATATGGCAGACCATGAGTTGTTCCCGGAACGATGTCGTCGGGACTTGGGAGAGCTGGGCTGGCTGCTGGGGATGGCCCCTGCTGAGTGATAAATGATGAGTCGAGATAGTGGAGATAGTTCATATTATCATAGATATGTCAAGATGGTTAAGGATCAATAGTATGATAAAATGTGATAGTAATCAATTTTAATACATAACAAGTGGCTATTAATGATCACAAGGTTACATTGAATCACGTTAACTCGAGATAGCTATTGGGAAGAATGTTTCTAATAATGATATCAACCAGCAATATTCAACACAATATTGCCAATATTCGGGAATGATACATATTAAATCAGCTTAATTAACTTAAGATTTGCTGAGTTTGAGCTCAGTGATGAATGAGTGCTGGTGCATCTTGTTGGTTTCTTGTAGCCCAACGTGCGGGACGCGTGGGCCTCGCAGTACTGGGGCACTGGGGTGAGTGGGATTACTACTCAGTCAGTCACCACAGGTTTCCTGTTTTTGTTCGGTAATCAATAAATTGATGATGATGATGATGATGATGATGATGATGATGATGATGATGATGATGATGGTATAGCATCGTCTCAGTTTAAGTCATCAACATGTAAATATGTTTGTTTTCCTATTTTCCACTCAGTAAATCTACAACAACTCTTAACATCCTCGGGATTTTTCTCGGGATTTTGTTGCCTGAGATCTGCATCTGGTTTTTGTGCCTGGGCCTCCGTTCCGGGATCCCCCGGATGATGCTCAGCCGCCAACTCGCCAGTGGATTCCTCCAAGGTGATATTCATCTCCTGCCGCGCCAGGTTGGGACCGACCTGGATGGCATGGGGTCGAGCCACTGCCACCAGCCATCGAACAAACATGCTGTGAATTCCAACATCTTCAGATCCCAGCAGCTACACTCACAGTAGACTTCTCTGGGAAGTTTTGGTATTTGAAGAGGATCCTTTGGGTGAATTGATCCACAGCCATGTGTTTTGTTGTTGTTTGAGGATTAGTGAATGACCAAGACTATTCGGACTAGCTGGCTGGTTGGTTGCTTGCCCCAACTCTATAATATTTCTGTCAATTGGAAAGCAGCATTCCATTAGCCATCTATACTAAAAAACAGTTGTCCCTGCAATGAAGTGGTGGCCATGGAGTCGCCAACTGCAAGATGCCGGATTGGTTGAAAACATCTTGCGATCACCAGCTACTTGTCATGATAGCTGCTCTTGATCTATGAACTCATGATGGTGGGTTGGTCAATAGTTGGGAGACACAGAACCCGCAGCAAGTAGAACTCTCTGAGAGAAACAGCTCCAAGCCCCCAAATGAGCCCGAGAGTCGTGACGTGGCCTCCAAACACCCTACCATTAGCCATAGTGAGCCATGATTTACTGTCGTTGCCCCCACCATGATTTACTGTCGATAGCCCCATCATGAATCGACATAGTCATCATCAACCATGATCGTTCACGACCGTTCAATATTTTCCTCATTGACCATCATGCTCATCGTTACCGTCGCCAAGCACGGTCGTCAACCATGCTTCATTTATAAGAATCATGAACCATCATTGATTAACGACCATTGTTGACCTTCAGTCTTCACAAACCTGCCTTAGCAACCATCATTGGCCATCATTCAGCAGGTTCAAGCATCTACCACCAACACCAACAAGTATAGGTAGCCCCAGTGTCCTTCAGCCGGTCTTTGAACTCTTCCTCCTCGGTCTTCCTGGTCCCAAGATGTAAGGGGTCCTAATGGTTGTGAAGGTGGCAAGGGAAGTGAGCGAAGTCTGCTTGTGGTGAGCTCTCCCGGTTAAGGGGGGTCCACCTTCCATTGAACAAACTAATGTAGCTCTGTGTGATACAATTAGTAGTCAAGGAGGTCCTTCATCAGTTGCTATAGTCAGGTTTTTTAGATATGTAAAAAGTAGTACTCACTGAGGCACTTGATTAGTTGCTACTTCCTGGCCCAATTCAATGACTGCTCTGAAGCAAGAAGTTGACACGGTTCCAACATCGATGATACCTGGCATCCAAGAGTTGGACAGCACAGCGCCTGGATGTCTCCTCAGTTCCGTAACCAACCAGGGTCAATCGGGCACTGGTAGCACCCCTATGCTGGACAGCTGGTACACTCTGGGCAAGCACTTGGGTACCTTGGGCGCTACAATTCCGCCAAAGTGCTAGGCTTCTCAACATTGTGACCCGATCCAAACGGTATATAACCACCATTTCATAAGAAAATAGTTCCTCTCATGTAAACTCCCCTGGAAGTGGGAAGCCACTATTTTTTGCTGCTTCACCTATTAACACATGTGATCTTCGATAATTTGTGGCTTCCAGGTTAGGGACCGAAGGGTATTCCTGGGCTGGTCCAAAGGGATGGTGTACCCAAAAGTTACTGCAGTGCTTTTCCTATATATGGCTATGGGTCAATATTAACCAACCAACTAATGAGGAATTTCCACCAACAATATAAGGGAAAATAATGGTTAATGACAGGGGAACCAGGTGTACGGGGTTTTGACCCATAGCCATATATAATCGTTCAAAATAGCTGGATGGTTAGTAGGTACCACCGGACAAACCCTCCTGGTAAACCACTGCAATTCCTGGTATCCTGGCAGCACCCCGCCCCGCTCCCCAGCTTGACCTCTTGGCTCGAGGTTTTTCCTCAACGGCTGTACCTGGGAGACCGCCCCGAGAGGCTGCTCAATCTTTCCTAGTTTGTTGTGTAGCCACTCGAAAAAAAAGGAACAGCAGTGAAAATAGCTTGGTTTCTACTAGATCTGTGCTCCATATGATGGTTTCTCAAAATACGGAACCTGCAAACATGGCTGGTTATTCCCACAAATGTACAAGATGATAACTGGGGCACCCCGTCATGACTTGAGGACCGCCCATGACTTGATCCCAAAGGGGTGTCTTACAATCATCTTTTCTCTGTCTTCAGCATGGACCCCATCCATTTCCCCCCGGCGGACCCTGGCCTGCGCTCTCACTGCGCATAACCGGAGCCTTGGGCAAGGCGCGAATGCTGAGAGGCTTGATGGCTGGTGGTCATGGTGGTGAAAATGATGGTGATGCTTCAGGGTGGTTAAGGATTCTACATGGTCAGGGGTCTTGGAAGAGACTTGAGGATGTTCAATGATTGTTAATGATGGTGAATGAGGTTTATGTTAGGCAAAATAAGGGTTGACAATGAATGGCTGAAGCTATGATTCATGATGGCTCAACAGTGATGAATGGCAATCATCGAATGATTCAACATGGTTCAGAATTAAGAATGGTTGCAGTAAGACATATCAAATGTGGTTAGTGACTTAGTGATCAATCGATATGCTCAACCATTGATGTTTAAGGAAGGTTAACGATGCTTCACATTAGTAATGCTTATAATATATCCGGAAGAGTAGTTTCATGATTCTTGATTAAATTAACGGTGGTCACGCACGGGAATGACGAACCAACACTGGGGCTAGTCTCCTGTGTGGTGGCCTGTGGTGGCATGGTGACCCCCCATGATGGTGAGCGGAGGGATTGCTACGACCATCTGCTGCTCGAAGTTCCTCGCCAAAGCTGGAGGCTTTTCAGGTGAACACTATGCTCTCCAGTGGTCGTGCAAACCGTGGTTGGTTGCTGCGGCATAGCCAAAAAAGTGCTCTTCCAAGCATCTCAAATGAACCACCCAGCAAGTGAGGAAACCCCAAGACAACCAATCTTCGAACAGTCATGGCCTACACAACGCGACCTTGGTCATCTGCCTATCTCGTCAGCTGGGCCCCCCACCACTGCGAAATTCAATGGCGAGAAGCACCTGGTGCGACCATCCAGGTGTCGTGATCTCACAAATGGTATAGCTAGCAGCCATAGTTACAGCAAGAACTTGCAGTGCCATAAGAATTTCATTGATGAATCGCATCGTTGATGAATTTCGTTTTGTTTATGCTTTTTCACATCTCAAAAAAACAGAATGCCCTCGCTCTTGCGGATGGATGAATAGCTTGCTTGCCCTGACCAGCGCTGTCCATCATTGCAGCTACTTAGTAGGCTCCTTCGCCTAGCGTACCCATTTCAGACAGCACCAACCATGATCTTGCGTTTTAAAAAGGCACAATGGCCGTCCGATTGCTATTCAATGGAGCAACATACATAGACTAGTCAACCAAATAAAAATATACACTTGGTCAAACATATCGCAGTCTGTGTAGTTTGGCCTAATGTCATATGACATTTGACGAGCAATGGCAGTTCCTCTGTCCGTTCTGACGGAGAAAAGCCATGCCTTGTCTTCGATATCACCCCCATGCCAGGTCTAATTGGCAGGCAGCTGGCGAACGAATTGGTGGATAGAAAAGAAGGAGCCATCATGAGTGGATCACGGTTCTTAATCGTCGAATAGTATGACCTCGATGATCACTTGCACATAGCTTTGCAGCAAAGCGTTTCTCTTCGCAGCCGAATCCTGTCCATGATTCCCGCCTGAAAGTTCCGGCCAACAATGCCAAAACCTGCAGGTCCCATGTGGGCACTGGTCGTTCGCAGTGGTAAGTTTACAAGATTGCGAACTCTATAGCTACCACCTAGTTGGAACCCTCCAGGTAGCTCCTTAGCTCCCCCATTAAAAGGGTATATCGACACCCCTGGCTGCTTAGTCCCTTCCCAACCAACAGCACGATAGTCAACACCCCAACAGAACACCTATCAAGTCTGAACACCTGCATTCCAACCCCTGTTGAGTTTTTCCTGGTATACAGGTATTGTCCACAATGGTGTGCTGATGCTGTAACCAGTTCTGGCTAGTCACGGTCGAGGATGATGCGTGAAGGTTAGTGATTGGTAGCAGTACAGCCAATTATGGCTGCTCATCGGTTCGCTAGTTTGATACCTCCCAAAATGTTCCCCAAAAATTCACTCAAACGTTGGAAACAATCATAATAAATCAATATAAATCATATAGTTTGCCAAACATGCTAAAATCATTAAACATATCAAAAACAACATACAAGAGGCTAGAATGATAGTGGGCCAGTGGTTATTCACAAGTCAAAGTGCAAACACCTTCATGATCGTTGGATTACATTCTCTCTGACATACTGTTATCATAGATATTGATTTATAGCTGAGCCTTACTATACAACAATACTTTGCTACATTTCGTAACGGCTAACTCATAGCAATTGTTGCCGTTCAACTCAATTTTGAGGCCCGTGCTAGGGGGTAAGTCCTGTCAAAGCAGTTGGCTCACCATGCAACACATACAAATCTTAACCGCTGAAGTTGTCCACGGTCAAATGCTTCTCAAAACAACTTGATACACTCTGGTAGTCACCTGGTTGCTTGATCCACCATTTATAGCTGGTTTACTTTCAAACACATGTTAGTTATTATTTACATAGTTTCCGGGTTAGTTGATCGGAGGTTAGGTCATGAATGGAAAGTTCAACTCCAAGTAGGGAGCTTCACTGTGTGAAGGGAAAGGACAAGGAAGTCAAACCTTGCTATTCTCCAGCAGCATGGACATGACATCATCCGCGGGGGACTTCGCAGAGTGACTCACCTGATGTGCATCCCCAATGTTGCTACGGAATCATGAAGAGTCGGGGTGGCCAGCTAGGCCCGCAGGGGTGATGCTATCTATCAAGTTGTTGGTGGCACTGATGTAGAATGATCGTTAAGAATTCTTGTCGACTGTCCACAGTGGCCCTCCTCATCAATCAACGCATGCAATGAGTGGGAACCCGGCAATGAAGAGACGCCAAAACGGCAAAAAGTTCTGGATGAAACACATCAACCATTGTTGACTAATTGCTGTCAAACATGAATCAGGCCATTAACGAAAAATAATTAGTCAGTCAACAAGCAAACTATCAAACCTCAATGAGCCATTGAGCAGCCATTGCCAACCTTTCATGAACTAGTATCGAACAAATAATCAACCGTTTGCTCGCGATTAACAAACATGGCCATCAATGTTTATATATTAGCTTGCCATTAACCAGCCATCATTCACCATTAGTTAATCACGAAGTAAGCATTATCAAACAGCAAGCATTGCCAAACCATCAATCATTTTATCGCCAATAATTCACCACTCAACACCATGATTTTGCAACTTATTTACCACTTATTGACTTTGTTTCCCCAACCATGAACCATTAATGAACCCACAATCAAACACAATCTAACCTTCAAAGGATCATTGACAGTCCCTAAACACTATTAGCTATTAACCACTAATCATTAACCACTATTAACCACCACCTCATTTCGTTATACACCACTATTAACATCTCTTAACCACTCAATTTCTTCCAACACCGTCGGTTTGGACAGGCCAACTTCCACAGCTTAGTCTCCCAACAAGGCATCGTCGCGGGCGGCTTCCGGAAGGGGTCGTTCTGACAGTTCCGCGGCTGGGAGCGAACCATGGGCTTCGTTCAGGGGTAGTTCAGCTACGGGCTTAGGCGCCTTGGAACCAGGGCTTCCAGTGCTAGCTGCTTGGTAGGCATGGTCCTGGTTAGTAACTAGCTTTTTGGGGGCAAGTAAACCCTTGGGTTTTGACCATGGTCACCAGTGAGATGATCATCCAAGAAGGGGGCTAAGGGATAATGGAGCGTGGAGTTGGTGCTGTTGAGCAAGCAAAGCATCTGGGAATCACCAAGAGCTATAGATAGGGAATTGGTAGGGGTACCATCCAATTTGGAGGTTCAGTTTTCGGGTACCAACCTATCTATACCATGATACCACATGGGAGGTTGAGTTTTGGGTTCCCAACCTATTTTTTGATATGTCTCGGTCGGTAGTCATTACAGCTGCTTTACAGGGGCACTAAAAAATCATACCAATCCTACGGTTGCTCACACACCTGCAATCAATCAGCGTGCTGAACTTGTTGCAGCTATCGGTATCGCTTGCACGTGGAGCGGACTTGGTAAAGCGCGGGGAAGCAAAAGGGAATTGCAGTTTGACTTGTAAGCCTGGTGCAATCTTTTCTCTAGATGCTAATGGCAATGCATGTTAGAAAGTGGGTGACCATCATCACCCATGTAGACAAAAAAGTTAGCCTCATATCAACTAGGATAGGGAGCAACACTGTTCACTACTGCGACAAAAATGTATTGAGACAAAACACTTCTAACAATTATTATACGTGTTGATTAGATTAAGAAGGCTGACTCATAACATTTGAACGCATATGCATGCTATCACATGTCCACAAACAGTGACTGGACTATGATGCATGTGTTGTTTACACATGCACGTACACCTTTATATGATCGTACTGATTGAACAACGAAAATACATATTAACAACGCATTCAAATATGTATACATATACATTTACGTGTATCTGTGTAAATACAAAGAGACTAAATATGTTCTCTTCAAAACAAAACATATATTAAACCAAACAGAAATGACAATACATGTACATATGCATATGTAAATATACAGTAATCATATTTATTCATGTGAGCGAGCGGCAAAACCTCAATTTAAAATTGTGGAATATCTCAATTGTTATCGTTTTTGGGAGTTCACTATATCGTTTCCCAGTGTTTTGTTACGTTATCGTTTTTGGGAGTTCACTATATCATACTATATCGTTTTACAGGTCCCGGAGCCATTTCTGAAGATATTCCAGCCGAAGACTAAAGTTAACTACGGAGAGTTTAGCCTTTCTCTCATGTATATATAACGAGTATCAAATTCATTCATTCCTGTTTGTACAAGCGTGTATGTACATATACAAATGCTAAAACACTGCTGCCAGGCAATAGAGGACCATAGGAGAAACAATTGCATTACAATATTTGCAAATGTAAAGCCATAATTTTTACATATATCTATTCATACATTTCTGTGTGAATATAAACAGTTATAAATTCACAAAACTCGTGGAATCATCTGGAATCAAGACATATTTCCAAGCGGCGATGATTCTGCAACAACAACACAATGATAATGATGGGATGTATGAAAAAACAATGACAATCATAGGGTCAGCAGCAACATCAACAGAGCAGCAACAAAAGCAAATACAAATAAGCTGTTCCCGCTGGACTTGTTCTTCAGCAGTCAATGGGAACCAAATGGTGATTGACAAAATCATCTTTTATCAACATATTGACTTTTTATAGCAATAAACCAACCATTTTTGGAATAAACAAACCATCTTAATCATCCCAAATGAGTCATTTATAGCAATAAACAACCAGCATCAACCAGCCATTTTTGGGTCCCCCATTTTGAGAAACCAAATCTACTGGCACCTACGCGTGGCGCGGCCTGGACATGGCCGAGTCCGGCGTGCTGAAACTGTGGCTGTGCCCAAAAACTCGGAGGACGGCCTGCCACGCGCGACGACACGACGTCGAGCCGTAAAATTCAATGATTGAGTAATCCAACGCAATGATTGGAAAAAACTCAATGATTTTACTCAATGATTTGACTAATGACTGAAAAAAACATGATCATTTACTCAATGATTATAAAATGACTGAGTCTGGCAATGATCATTTACTCAATGATTTGACTAATGATTGAAAAAAACATGATCATTGAGTCATTGACTCAATGTTTTTACTCAATGATTATAAAAGGATTGAACAACCTACTGTGTAAAATCCATCACCGTTGTCTGTCCACAAATTGGTCGCACCTCCAGCCCAGGGGCCACACAACCAGTGCCATGCCACGTGTATTCAGGTGCAAGCAGCAGGCAACCCGGATCAAACAGGGGTGTGGTTTGGATTGTCGCAAGGGACAGTCAAGGTTCCTTGTTGTTCGAGAATGGTCTGAGCTCCGTTTACAAATAAAACCTGCCTTTGCCAACAGGTAAAGCATGTAAAATACTGAAATAACCGCTGTTATCTTAACATGTCAGTCTTGGATGTATCTTGGGACAGCATCCGGATTGAAAGGCACTGAAACCATCCAAAAAGCTGGCTTGTTTGAGCTGTTATTCCCTGTGATAGTCAACCCCTGCAAGCCGGCCAAGTTGATAACCCATCGCCTTGCTGATTCTTAGGTAATTTTCGCCTCATTAAAGCAATCAACCTTGATTGTCAACATTGCTATGCTTAGTTCTAGGCAGCTTGATCAGCTTGGTTACCAGCTATGATCGTGAAGAACCAGTGTTGCGGCCTGCCGTCCCCTACTATTGACATTCCTTAGCCACTAGCTATGGTCAACCACCCTTGTGGCGACGGATTGGGCTTCCCGTTCTACTAATGTTGCGCTTCCCATCCCGTGCTATTGAACTATGGTCAACCATGGTCAACCCTCAAGCTGATCAACCGCGAACTCATCAGGATCACTGCATCGCTCCTCCGATAGGTCAGTAGTGCCTGACGGGCGCCGTGGGTTGCGCTGCCGCTTAGCGAAGAGTAAGTTGGGTCGAAATGCCATGGCAGTCAGAACGGCAAAAAACAAGCCTCAACAGAGAATCGCAAATGCAGCGTTTAGGATTGATCGTGCTAAAAATGTGGGTATCATAATCAATACCAAGCCTAGCGCGAGCAAAACATCGAGCCGTGAACCCATGGATCTCCCCCCAGAGACGGGCTTGGGAGCCCTTTGTTGGCTCAACATAGTCCCGGAACTCACGGGTCCCCCGCTCCGAACCAGCTATGAACTGACCAATTTGGCTAAGAATGCTTGGGGGATGATGGGAAACGATGGGATTTTCTACGGTTAAAGCATGGATAATAATGGTTCAAAATAGGAGATAATAAGGAACAATAATGGTTGAACAACGACTTTAGTCATGGCTGTGTCCATAGCCACTGGAAGTATTGCTCACAAACAAAGCCATCACAAACTACCCACTGAAACCTCTGTGAGTCCAGCCGACCTTTTGAATGACGTGTCAACGATGGATTGCCAATGGTAGTTGCATGTACCTAGTGGGGTATGTATTTTCCAGTAGTTGTTACGACGTATCAACCAGATCCGTCAATGGCGCCAACAAACTAGTCAATCTGAATATCTGCCAAGCATTACTGGTTGGTGGTTGAACTATCCCTATGAAAACTATTAGTCAACCAGCCATTTATTCATGATTACGTTTGGCAAAAAAGGTGAATCAAACCACCAATCAGATTACCAAGCATGTTTGAGCCACCAACAAGTTACAACGACAAGAATCAGCCACCTTATGCTAAGTCAATATTTGCCAAATAATTGAGAATTATTTAACTTGAACGACCTTAGCACTTGCGAGCCCACCACAACGTCGACACCCAAAGGTACCAAAGGACCAAGCAATAGTTCTCTCCCATGAGTTCCCGACAAAGCATACCCCCTGACTTTTGGAATTTGAACAGAATGGGTGTAGGAATTCGGAACGTGATGAAAGCTGGTGGTTCCAATATTCAGCATGTTCAAAGCATCACAGCTGCAATCATCCGTTTTGCATAGAACATGGATGCCTCAGTTTCAAGCTCACATGATTAAAAGCAACTGCAGACTCAGGTAGGCTTGGAATTCTGTGAACTGAATTCTAGTCAATTTCGCAGTCCAGTCAATCATTCCGTGTCTTGAATTTGTCCACGACTTCCCTCCAAAACAACATGTTGGTTTCTCCGCTGTCCCGAATCCCGCTGCGGGCCTGGGACGTCCGACCGGTCCGTAGACGACGTGACCGAAGAGCTGAACGCAGACTTGAGCTGAACGAGCTGATGTTACCATTGCCATTCAGATGGGGGGAGATCCGTGATAGCAAAAAGATACCCCATGCATGGTAGATTTACCAACCTTTTCTGGAAACATGACCACTCTAAAATCATGGAATGTATATTATTTCCGAAACAACGTTACTTCTTTGGGTGCTAAATATTTATGGGTAAGATACATCTTACCTAAAAAACAAAAGTTTTGTTGGTCAAGCTATACCAGTATCATCTGGGAATGACAATATTAATAAACAAATATGTGGTATGACTGACTTGACAGCAGCGTATGTTCCTGTTGAACAACTGATGCTTGAACGATGGAAGTGATTGAGTCTGTTTCTTTACCCAAAGACTCCATGTATGATGTGTTTACCAAGATTCAGCCAAGAAAATGACCCACACACACACAGGTAGATATGCCGTACATCGAGTGTCTCGGTGTGAACACAAAAAAACACGTGGGTCTTTCTGAAAGTTGATCTTGCAAACTCGGTGATCTACAGTATCGCCCACAGAACATGGGCACTCAACATACTAGGAGACATGCTTGGCATGAAAGTTGGAAAGCCTGAGTGGAACTCATCTCCGAATCGCATAGCGATCGGAGACCACCTTTCGCACCGAATCATTGACGCTGTAGCTCTGCAAATTGATGGTTATACTTATCGATCACGATTAATGGTGGTTTCTCAAAACAGGGAACCCGAAAAATGGATGGTATATTAGTGAAAATTATTCCTAATGGATGATTTGGGGGTACCCCAATTTTGAGAAACAGCCTAATGGTTAATAAGAAGGATTCAGAAGGGTAATGCAATGCCCCATGTTAGAGATTCTTTGAGATTGTATATCTACGCAACTGAGTCGTCTTGTCAATGGGTAAAGAAAGGGCGGGAGACATGTGTAATCAAATACAATGGAGTGTCTGATTGACTAGTACGGTGGTTGACAAGGGGTAGCTACCACGCAACTGGCAAATATGATATTTGATGAGGATATCGTGGGTGTATAGATCAAATTATCTCTCAAAAGGCCACGTGCGTTGCATCATTGTGCGGACATCATTGTGTGGGCAGCACTCCAAGCCCCTTCTTATTTGTTGGATCAGCGATCCACCTTTCTGCACCCCTGATCTCATGGTAGCTCCAACTCGCTTGTGAAGGTATACCTGAAACGGCTAATTGCTCTCTCCAATCCTTGGCTGTCGAAGAAAACTTGATGCATATAGACCTAGCCACAACATGCCACAACATCATCCTGTGATCATCCTGCGATCAACCTGTGATCAACCAATATTTGTTCAGCAAAGTACGTCCGCAAACAGGGAGAGCCATCCACAATCGAGGTCCCGCAGCGCAGCTTTGTCCAATGAGGGGCTGTTCGCCGAGATGTCTGCGGGAAACCAGCCATGGTAAGGCCAGCCAAATCGGATGGTCGGTTGGTGGCACGTAACAACTACATCTACATATATAACCAAGCATAATTCCATATAAGCAACAAGCTCATACAAAGAATCCGAGCTTGTGGGTTGGGTGGTTGTTTTGGGCGGCTGGGGGTGCAAAAACACAGCATTGCATATTTGTGAGCATACTTTGGCCCAAATCGCCTGGCAAGAAAAAGGACATACTGAATCAGTTGTGGCGTGATCCTGGTGATGCCTTGGAGCATCCTGGAGATGCCATCCCCTAGGTTCAAGTTATTGAAAGCAGTCGTCCCAGCCATAAGGATGGTCCAATTTCATATTTATTTCATTTTATTTCATATTCTCCGGAATCACAATACACTTGACGGACAGCTTGGGCATGTCACATGATGTCAACTCAAGATGTAAGAAACTCGTAATTTCGGCCGACCCCGACCAACTGGTGCCAACGGCTGTCATGCAAATCACTCGGGCAAAGCACCGCGGCGTGACACTGCTGGAGTCGGCGTGACGAAGGGGTTGCGATGGGTCATGTCAACCCACGAATTGTCAAGATTGCTAACCAGCAACAACCAGCAACAAGTACAACGTGCAAGTCACACAAAGAAGTGGCTTGACAATCTCAAAGTTTCCAAGCAACACAAACACGAATTCACATGCTCCATTCATTAAGCATAGTCAAGGACTAACAAATGCACAGTCAATTCTTGGTTTCTCATAGATCTGCAAAAAACTGTTACTTCTGATATGTAATCCAAATACTTCCGGTGTAGATGGTAATAGATTTATGATAAATAAAATTCCAAACAATTTGATCTATCAAAAACCAACTTATGCACTAAGAATCTGAGAAACCGTGGCGGTACCCCCCGACTTGGCAATACCGCTGGCAACCCTCTCGGCTTGGCCCAGCTTTACTGGATGTGGTGGTTGCCCCGTCCCAAACGTATGACTTCATCAACCAGCCCAAATAGTAGGGGAAAAACATGTTTCAAATCAAACCAGCCAAACCAGGTTCAACACCTTGTCACGGCATCCTCATTGATGATGGTCCCCAACAATCACACTACGTTGGAAACTCACCGAATGATTCTATAGTTTATTTCTGGGCTTGACCCGGCAAAAAAGAAAAACATCCTGGGGTTCTAAACAGTATTGACCAAACCAGGCATATTATACAATATTCTGCCATATCATATTATGCATTTTCCACGTGTGCACGACCAAACCAGGATCCGTAACCAACACAAAAAAACGCCGCGACACGCCGCGGCACGAGCCGGAGACTTGGATGCGTTGCCTGCCGTCAAACACGCGCAGGAGTCGGGCGGACGAAGCGCCTCCAAACCACGTAGAGATGGTGGTTTCGAGCCAGCCATGGGGATCTTTATAGATGATTAATGGCTGATAATAGGGGATAATAACCAACAGTTGTAGGGGATATACTAAGTATATGGTGGTTTCTCAAGCCAGTTTGGGATCTTGGTATGGTTATAATGAAGGATTATAGTTATAGTTGCTAATGGCAGGGCATGATGCGCAAAAATACGACCAATATGGGGGTTTCTCAAGCTGGGACAGCCATGTGGGCATGATAGCCCAAAATGATAGGTCATATATGGGTGTTTCTCAAGTCACGGGGAACCCCAAGAGTTATGGACGGTTTATTCCTATAGATGGTCTATGACCTGGATGACAAATGGGGAGTCCACCATTTTGAGAACCCCCTTAGTAAACGTTACCTGGAAGGGGAGTAGAGAGCCATGGCTATAAACTTTGGAGCAATGGTTGGTCTGGTCGGTCCAATAGTTGAATGCAATAAATACATAGGCTCTCAATGATGGATATTCCAAATATCCTGTGATGGAAACACTTGATGAGAAGATATTCACATATCTCTGCAGCATACATCAATTTATAACCACAAACCAGCATTTTCATCTCATCATAGTCACAAATGTCATACCCCACACGCACCCACGATATACATAATTGAATCAAGTGGCAAATTGATAGGGATGCCGTCTTTGAGTACTTGATGGGATCCCATTCAACCTAGTAGCATGACCTTCTATTTACAATCAAGTGTTTGACGTTTGAAGACATGTACGTATGCACAGATACACATGTAAGCAGATTCTATGTTGTTTAGCAAATACATGGGAGCCCCTAAGTCATAAAACACACATACAGTAAGTCTCTCGATTCCTTGGGTTCCCAATTTTTAGAAAACAATACGCAAGGAGTCCTTGTGTGTAGAATCATTGTCAATGCCAAGCTGCCCCTCCCCAGCAGCTTGGATGTTAACCCAAGTGCCGCGTATCCCTGGAAAGAGATTCACAGGGAACAAAAATGTGATGTCGATTTACCGGATGCGAACCACGAATGAATGCTAACCTGGTTGGTGGTTTCAACCCCTATGAAAAATGTTAGTCCACCAACAATTTGTTATTGATTACTAGGGAAAATAAGAAATGTATGAAACCACCCACCAGTAACTGATGAAATTAGTCAATGGGAATCATTGTTTTGTGATGGTATTAATAGTGTTGTTAATGATGGCAACACACAGGGAATATGACGGCAATAGGCGTTCATGGTGGTAAATCAAAAATCACATGCCGAAAGCACAGAGTATAACGGTATGTGATGATCAAATTGTGCATTCAACAACGCTCCACCTTAGCCATGTGGTTTGGTACCGGCATGGCGCAACAGCGCTCTCTTCGTTGCCAGAGAAAATCACGGCCAGGGGTCACAGGGGTCGGCCCAAGCACATCTTTGACGACTCGCGCCACCAACCAGGCCCCTAAAAAACGATCAGCAAGCCTCGCGCCACGTGAGCAGCGTGATCGGATCAGTCGTCCGCATGTTTCGACAGTCTCTGGAAAGCAACAACGATGATGTATCATGGTGGATAATGATTGGATGAAACGGTCGATTGGTTGCTTTCGACAGTCAATTGGTGTGAAGAGAGAATCTGAGTAACAAACCAATTTGATGTATCATGGTGGATGAAAGTTCCACTTCTAGGGACTGCAAATCATTTCACCACTGCTCAGCAAGTCATCCTAAACACACAATGACCGCGCTGTTGTTGGACGCGCCAACAGCCATGTACGAACAAATCCGCGTTCATGGCATGTGTTGCGTTGCCCAGGCAAAGTGGCTGGCTCATAGGAAAGAATCCTATATATAATTAGTGGTTGCTAGTGATGCCACAGAAACACAAAGGCTATAGATTGAAGAAACTCTTGGAGTACGAACCAAAACCAATTTGTGAATCTGGCACAGTTGGGGGACCTCCTGAATTGACTATGATTAACATGTTGTACAGTAATCCCTTGCAATGACCATCACTAGCCATGACTAGCATCATTCCATGGACCACTCGAGCTTGAACTGTCTGAGCGTCCCAAGACACAGAATTTCCAGCCGTTTTGCGTGCCCGGGACTTCGCGAAACTCGTGGCTCAGTTCCGCAGCCGTGACGGTTACAAGTGGAGGGCTTCGTCAGATGGTGCCAGCCATTGGCTCAAATCATTAACCACTTGGTGTTTGGCAACATGTGGTCCTTTCTCAAAATAGGGGACCCTAAAATGATTGGTTTATTCATCTGAATGATTGAAATAGGATGATCTGGGGGTACCCCTATTTCGAGAAACCACCATGTGGTTGTGGGTCAAGCCATTGGGTACTCCAAAAACCATTGGTTTATAACAGATTTCCGTTATAAATGGCCATATTGGGGGTAGTTTTGACCCATACCCCAGTGTTGGTATACATATAGTTAACCACTATTAACCATTATTAACCACTATTACTAACCACTATTAACCATTACTAATCATAACTAACCATTCTTAACGACTAGCCTCAACGATTTTTTGTGTCCGAAATGCTGGGTGAAGCCGATGGCTTCGCACCACTGGTGATCCCTCCTGGCCGCGGTTCGACTGGCCACACGACAACGGGGCGAAGCTTCGCCGCGCAACGGCAACGCGTTTCCGCTCACGTGCGGTGGGGAACATGCCATGGTTCAAGCTGCAAGGTCAGGTGGCTATACGAAACATCTTGAACATATGATGGTTGATCATTCCCTACCTTTCCAGTTACCTATTAGTAGGCAACCAACCCTAAAAGCAATGGTAGAAACCAGCTGGTTACCTGCTATAGAGGCAACTGGAAGGGTAGGGAATGTTTGGTTTCTCAAAATAGGGAACCCCTAAAAATGGTTGGTTTATTTTGCTGTAAATGACTATTAAGCTGGATGATTTTGGGGTACCCCTATTCTGAGAAACTACCATATGATGGTTGATCCATGTTTTAGTCAATGATTCAGAGTTGATTCACAAATTATCGTGAGTCAATGATTCACCATGATGAAATCTCAATATAAGTAAGGTAGTTAGTTTAATTAAAGTTGAATGACAGTTACCAGTTGACCAGAAATGCTCAATACGAGCACCTTGTCAGGCAGAGAAGAAACTCACCAAGACTCCAACTTTTTTCTGCTTTTCAAGGTATCATTGGGCGCCAATCTTGGATATGGTCCAGACAATCTGTATGCACAAAAAAATGAATAGATGATTAAACAAATGATAACTACATAAATGAATATACATATAGATGCGAAGAATCTAGTGAATATCATTACTTGTATTTCTGTATCCAATGATGTATCCAAAAAATGCTGTAGTAACGCTCACCAAGGAGGGACTTGCAGAATCCTGTAAGGCTATGTCAAGAAACAAGGGTTGCCTTGCATGAAAAGCCATGAACCCTTTCCAAATCATGGGATTCCAATGCATGAAAAGTCATTAACCACCATTGACCGTCAATAAATCGAGTATTGCCCATCATTGTTGGCCATTAACCAGCTAATCAACCAGTTATAGTAGTACCATCATTGACCGTCACGAACTAGTTTGGGCTATCAAGCATGACCTGTCAACCATTAGTTATGAAGTTATGACCCGTCACCTGTAGGTTTGAGCTATCAACCAAGGGTTGGCAGCTTGAGCCAGGGCAGAGTTGAGCATCGAACCATAGCTAACCCCCAACCGGCACAAAACACAGCTACACCGTCCACGCAAGTTTGGAAGATTTCGGGATCACTGGCTGTGCTGACAAGAAAGAACCAGACTTGATATTGCAACACATATCCAGTTGTGAGCAAGAGATCACAAATTACATAAATGAAGAACTGCATTTCTTTTATTGGCTAAGATTTGCCACAAATTCTTTTATGACAATTTCAATCACAAATTACAATTTCTTTTCTCAGGGAATGATGCAGTCCAATGTGATTGCCATTGGCTGCTGGGCGCCCAGCCTTTAACAATCACAAAATACCTGGGGGAGTTGGACGCTAGCGTAGAAATTTCAAGCAATGACTCTCTGACAAACGAGCCTGGAAGCTACAAACCACCGGTTATTTAATAGAAAAACCAAAGCTAAACCAAAGCTATTTCTATTTGATAGAATACCAGTTTTTAATAATCTAATAGAATAAAACAAGATTCATAATAGAAAACCAGTTTTAATAGAACACCAGAATCAATAGATTTTCCAACCAGTTGCTAATTCGCCAGAGAATAATCCATGGAAAACTTTCCAAGTCCATCGTGTCAACGCCAGGACGTGCCGTCTGGTCAAGGCTTGGAAAAACGTGTCTCCTTACGCTTGGTGGTGTCTAGCCGGCAGGAAGGTACCCAGGGATCAACTCGAGACATGGCAAGGTGCATCAAGCACACTTATAAGCAGTGTCCCTGCACAACTTGATACTTCATGATAATAGTTGCCCAGAAAATCCCCTGGAAACGGTCTGGACTTGTCTTGTTGTCTTCATTTCTTTCCCTCTTCAAGGTAGATACAAACTATGCCTGCACCTACACCCCGCGAGCAGAATGCCTGCATCCAAAATCATCCAACCATTTTGAGGTCAGCTCTTATCTATATAGATAGTTATCGCATTGAAAAGACTGCACTTTATGAGTCAAGGTTCTTGAAACGTCTTGCTGGTTTTCTGAACATCCTTTTTGTTCAGCATGTTCGAAGAACACTTTTATAAGCTTCTATATCATATACACTACCTTTTATGTCATGTGTTTTTGTAGCTGTCCAAACTCTGGCCCCCCCAACACTAGTCCATTGCTGCCTCCTATCAAAAGGCTGCTTGTGAACCAAGCCTTCGGCGCACTTGCCGTGCAATCCCGGAACGCTTCCGAATCATTTGCAGCACGGAGATTTGTAAAAGCCAACGAGCATGGCACTCTGCAAGATCAATAAAGTGGCCGAAAGTACGCAGCGAATCTCCACGGACGGAATGAGCATGTCGAGGTGAGGCATCATGGGAGACCAAGGGAGCCACAGTCCTAATCGTTGCATGGCGCGGCCTAGAAACTTGGTCCCGTTGAGAATGCCACATGGTTGGCTTCAATAGCAAACACTTGCAGAAAATGCCGAGCAAAACCATGAAAAACCAGTTGGCTCATAGGTATATAGCAAACACATAGGTCAATAGTACAGTAAATGCCTAAAAAAAAAGGTTGTTACTTCTTTTTGGTCAACATACTCCTTGTCAAGATTTCCCAGGTGTCTTGATAACCACGGATAAACAACAACCAATATGGTTGATTGCAAACAGTCAGCAGCTAAGTATCAATCATTGACCATAAACAGCTCATCAAAAAAACAATCACCACCAAATAGATGATCTATCATCTAGTTCTTGGTTTGATCCTCCAACAAAAAGCTGGTCTGCCATTCCGTGATATCAGTAGCTTCACCTCGCGATAGCTAATCACTTATGATAGATGGGACATGAGGGGACCAAAATGTTCCTTATGAGGATGGTTCTCCTGCTATCCAAAGAATCTCACCTACCAAAAGCTCAGTGGCCACAGCTGCTTGATTCTTCAGCCTATGATCTGATCATCACCATGGCACATTCCCGTTGGCGAAATATGGCGGCTTCCTGGTGGTTCACGGGGGTAGGGCGAGCCGGGTCAAGCTCACAGCCAGGTGTCTAGGGGCACCCACAAGCTTTCGGGACCCTCACTGTGGCTAACCGGCCTCACCCCCTGTGCTCAACCAAATCCTGGACAAAGCTAGATATCTGTTGCTAAAGAAATAGCATCAAATAACTAGACATGTGACATGGTGCTAGACGTGTGTGTGTGTGTTGTTTTAAATATATGTATATATATATATATATACGTATAGAGAGAGATGGAGAGAGAGAGAGAGAAATTGTATTGATATATTTACAGTGACAACAACTCGTGCGATCTCACGCCAGAATGGAACATAGGAGATCCATGCTTGGAGTAGCAATTCCAAAGGCTCTTTGCAAAAAGCCTGATGTAACGATGAAGGTTGTAGAATTATGATACAGAATACCCAAGCAGTATCACCTGCGGATGTATTGATGGCCATTTTTCCAACGATGAAAAAAAGGACCACCATCATCCAACAACGAGTACCAACATAGTTTCATGGTTTTGCAATGGTACTGCTTCCAGTGCTGCAAACAGTCACCTACATGAATAGCTCACCAGCATTACTCAGGGCATCTCCCCAGGGCAACGACTCATTTCTAAGTCACACGCTGCGGATGTTTGCGTCCCAGGTTCCAAGGGACAGGAGCAAGAAGCAAAGGAGGGTCCACAACACTTCGAAGCACATGGAGCCTCCTGAGACCATGCCATGGATGGAGACCATGGCGGGTGCCTGTAAAAACGCCTGGGAAATCCTCATCTACTGGCGAACGCACACTCCTGGTAGCTCCTGCTCGGTCCCCTTTTAAAGGCCAGTAAGGGTACCCCCCAGCTCCTGGCCTCGCTCCCAACCATGTTGTACTGGGGATGTTGATTGACTCGGGTGCTTGTTGGTGGTTCAAGCCATCCCAGGGACATGAGTCAATCAACCATTGATGACAACCAGTTGATTTAGTCATTGATCAAACCCGACAATCATTCTTTGATTATTGATTTAGTCAATCATTGAGTACTCAATGGTTTGATTGACTCATTGATCAAAACATTTTGTGAGCTTTCAGCAATGATCGGATATGGTTGTAGAATGTCGTAGACAAATGTAGGCAAGTCTATTTCTTGCTGCGTCAAGAAAATACATGATATGCATACACACTCTTGATGATCGTTGCACACAAAACAAAGAGATTGACCTATGCATGCAAATACGAGACAAAATAGGGACCTTGCACGAATATACCAATTCAAACACTACTTATCTTGCAATACAGACAAGAACCAAAAAACAAAACAATTAACTTATCAATAAATCAAAATTAAGTCTGGATCACTACTATTAAAAATACCCAAAACAAGTCTGAAGCAAAAGCCTTGTCACTCTTCACGCCACTCACGATCCCCACCATGCCCAGCACCACGGGCATGCAGAGTTCCGCGTTGAAATTCTGCAGCAATTCTGTGGCAGTCTCCAGCGTTGGATCCTCCACCAGTCGTCGCAGCAGCAGCGCAGAAAGGTCCGCCAGCGATGCCAAGGCTGGAAGACAGATCAGGAACGCCACCAGGCATGGAATTCCGGTGAGTTGGAAGGCGTGCTTCATTCTCCTGGAAAAACGTGGCCAGTTGGCAACAAGAAGATTCGGCTCAAAAAGGGTGAGTGATGGGTTGAGGGTTTTACTGGATGGCCAGTTGATGGTTAATTAATGATAGTACTTGATGATATTTTCTGACTCTATAGTGCTCTGACTAATTTCCTGAGTTGCTGGTTGCGTGGCTGCACAGCGCCATGATTTTGGCTTCAACCATCAACAATACGCTCCTTTGTAGTACAGTGTCAGAGATATCTGTCAAACAAAGAACGGCAAACCACAGAACATGGTAGTTACTCATCATTTTTGAAGGTTCTGAAGGTTTCATTGCCGCATCTAAACGCCGTCAACAACCATAATCGTCAACCATAGTCAATCCTCAACCATCTTGACTGATAACGATTGATTTAGTTGATTTATGCATCTAAGATGCTGGTTTCTCAAGTTATAGGGGTGTCCCAAGTATCATCAAGTTTATTCGCCATTTAAAATGATAAACCCACTATTTTGGGGGTCCGCCATTTTCATTCATTCACTACTACCAACTTTAACTCATCAGCCTGTCCTGGGCAAAACGTCGCGCACGATGACTTCATAGCGCGTGATACAGTCCTTGGCAGTCGCCAAAAAAAAGTATACTACATGGACACTCTATATAAACAAAAATTTAAATAAATATATATATTTATACGTACATATATCTATTTAATTTATAAATATATATATATATATACATATATTTATGTAATATATATAAATAAAAAATGTTTATATATATATATACATATATAGATATGTATATATACATTTATCAGCTAAATAAATAACTATAGATAGATCTATAAACGCACATAATTATATGTATATAGAAATTCACACATATAGATATCTGTATGCATACACGTTTATACATACCGGGAACCCAAACGACCTTTGATGACTACCTTTGTTTTGGAAGGTTACCCAACAATTTTAAGGGTCAAACCTGGCAAAGCAAGAGTCGTTTGGGCTGGAGGTGTATATATATATATATATATATAGATATATATGTATATATATAGATATATGTAAATATATATATATATATGTAAGTATATATTGATGTATATATATGTATACATATATATATATACATATATATATACATATATGCATGTATATATATATATATATAAATATTTATAAACATACATATATATATATATATAATCATATATATATATACATATATACATGTATATATATATATGTACAAATAAATGAATATATTATCTAAATATATATATATATATATAAATATATGGTACCCCCCCCCCAAGATCAGTGGTCAACTTGTTCTCAACAATAGGTTTGTCATAAATTATGTTTTTAATTACTATTTTGATGGTTGGTTGAAAGAATGTTTATCAAAGGGGGGGGAGAATAAGAGACTGTAAATATATTTAAATAAATAAATATATAGAGCAAGCTCCAAACCTAAAGAAAAACCAAAAAACCAAAAAACCAAAACTTTTTGGAGAAGTTTTGGTTTGGAGCCAAAAGATGGTTTTTTTTGGTTTTCCTTGAGTTTTTTTGGTTTTTTTT
>VSDK01011001.1:123557-157790 GCA_009767595.1 Symbiodinium kawagutii | reverse complement strand
TTGGCAAGCGGCTGGAGCGACTACGAAAATGTCATGTTGAGGCCAAGGAGAAAGAGATCACTTTCGGCAATCGCCGTACATGGACAGATGTAGAAGTTGACGAAGCTACTTTCGGCCGTTGCTCTCAACCAGACAAAGGTAAGAAATGCGTGCTGTGGGAGCAATGGTCTGGACTTTTACAGAGAGGCAAGCCCAAGACCTTAGTCCTGAACAAGCTGAAGCCAATGATGACCGTCAAAAGAGCTCCGGGACCAGGGGCCATCAGAAAAGTAGATTGGAAGCCTCTGGGTGTGAAACATTTGCAGGATCGCAAGATTGTCTTGCATTCAGATTCTGCGGGGAGCTACAAATTGAAGCTTTCAGGAGTGGTCCATGATGCGGTTGTTCATTGCAAAAAGAGGGTGAAAGTCAACGGCAAGTATCAATGGGTGAAGCCGAAATACACAAGGTTGTTCTTGCATCTTGACAGTCAAGTGTTAGTGCTAGCAGGTGGATTTGACGCAGAGATGTTTTGAAACAGTGCAGTTTACTCTGGTCAAAGCCCAATGCCCATCATGCCATAGATGTGGAAACGTACGTATAGTATAGACATTGGCTGTGCTCCTCTGCCCATGCTCCCTCAGATATTTCCTATGATAACCGCTCTCTTGGGCCCTATCAGAAACAAAGCGAGCAGATTGCGCAGCAACGTTGGAAATGCAGCACCTATGGCCAAACCATCAGTTTTTGGTCCTAGAATACTTTTGTCCTGGGAGGTTCGCTGCTTCCGGGCAGAAATGCAACCCTTGATGTGTACAGCTTGAACAGACACATCCCCACTATTCATAGGTTTCCTATAAGGTCGGGAAGACATAGACATTAAAACTGAGAAGGAGACATGTGGAAGACAAGTCATTACATATGTCTATATGTCTTTGTGATCACCGATCTTGGAGGGGGGGGTAGCAAATATATATATATATATATACTATATATCCACCATATCCATTCCACCTGCATCCAATTGCAATGACAATTTTGGCTTATCGGAGCTGTCCATACCAATTGCAAAGTAAGATTGGGGCTCCTGGGGTATGTAGAACGTTGGTCGTCCAGACATCGCGATCCAACTGATGTGAAATTCACCTGACTGTGGATACCGGGTACAGTACCCTGGTGAGCATCCCATCAATGACCAAACTAGTCTTTGTTGAGATTTTCACTCACCCATTTGTTGGTTGGATAGTATTGACCCACAACCACCTGAATGACAACTCTTATCAAGCATCATCAACCATCCTGGATGCATGCCTATTATAGAACCGCGGTACAGTACATCAATTATTGTACAGTAACTTGCTTAAGATTCGAATCATTGATCATTCAATCATGATTGACCACATCATGAACCAATCTGCATATTTCTACACTACCTTAGCCTCCAATAGCAGAATACACGGTACTTTGTTGCCAGTCCATGCCAGTCCCAATATCCATTGATTCTACATTATACACTGCCATACCTCAAACGTTAAGTTGTTCTATGAGGAGAGAGATTAGGAAGTCTCGGGGGCAAATATAATTAGCTTGTTCAACTTGTTTGCACGTTAACCAAATGCCGCACGAGTGTTTCTCAAAATAGGGGTACCTCTAAATCATCCAATATGGCAGTGGGTCAAAATCCCCTAATTACCCATGGTTCTCCTATCATTGACCATTGTTTTTCTTATTATTGTTGGTCATTATCCTCCATTATTGTTGGCTAATATTATTAATATTGACCCATAGCCATATTAGTCATGTGAAGTAAAACAACCCCTTTGTGGGGGGTACCCCAGCCATAAGCAGAACCCCACCCAGGAACCGTGTCTCGGCACACCGTGTCACCGTTCCCGTCGCGCCTTGGTGTTGGCGGAACTCTTCACCAGTCCTTCTTGCCGCGCAATCTTTTTGATGGCGCTCAAGATCTGGACACCTGAAACTACCAGCGGCAGTGAGCTACACGGTCCTACGGTCCCACAGAAACACCAGCAACGAGTTGTGCCAACAGGTTTCATAAATCATCAAGAGCGTAGATTTGTTGATCAAAGATCTGTTCTCTAAAATGTCAGGAGCCTCCCATTGTATGATTGGTTTTGTACCCGTGAATAAAGGATGATTTAGGATTCTCTTGGGTCATGGTGTATATAAGGAAAGGTCTATTACCAAGTGGCAAAGGGTTAACAAGCTGGCTAATGGTGGGGATAGCAAGCAACAACAATGGGGGATGATATACAAACCAAATGGTGGTTTCTCAAGTTATAGGGGAACCCGAAAGTTGTGGATGGTTTCTTGTTAATAGATTGACATGACTTGAGAAACGTCCAAGTAAGAATGGGAGTAGTCCAACAGTCAGCGTCCGAGGCGGGATCTAAGGAACATTTCAGCAAACATTGGCACTGAAACAAGAGTCATCCGGTTGGTGGTTTCAACCAACCAATTGTTAATAACTACTAGGGAAAATAAAACCACCAACCAGTCATTGTAAATGTTGCGAACAATGATGCATCCTATAACGTGGAGTCACCCCCGCAGAGCTGCTGTCAAGATAGCCAACAAAACTATGAGGACAATTGGTCAAGTTTTCAAATGTCAGGGCGTGATCAACACTAGTAAACTTACAGCATCTCCGATTGCCAGCCAAGACCTTTGCCACTGGGCAAGACAAATCAAGAATGGAAGGAATTTTCGGCATTGATATACTTGGCAAGCAGCACGAAGACCCGAGAACAACAGCTGGTTGAACAAACTTATAGCGGTGTCTCAAAATAGGGGTACCCCCAAATCATCTCTTTTCAACAATTTTTGACATTAGACCAACCATTTTTGGGGGTTCCGTGTGGGTAGAGAAACCACAAAATACTGTATCATGTCAACCACCTGTCAGCGTTCTTACTCTCGCTGTGCGGCTTGCAGTAGGTCACTTTGTTCCCAGATGGTACCATCTAAGGATGCTCATCATTGTCTAAAGAGTGGTACCCCCTAGTTATCGGTTTGTTTATGATTTAAGCAACCTAAGTACATCTACCATAAATGATAGTTACCCAAATTATATGTTCCCTACCTGGGGGGTACCACCCTCTAGGGCCCCGTTTCAGCTGCAGCCATTTGGGCCACTCCAGGTAGCTTTAAACGAACCGCTCAAGGCAATGATCAACCGCATGGACTGCTGGGTCTTATGGGAATGTTGCCATTGGTTAGTGGGTAACCCACCCCAGTCACAACAAGCTGGTGCCAGCTGGAAGCACCTACTATGGTAACTGATCACTGGAAGCTAGGGCCCAAGCTGGAAGTTTCCGAGAGAAAGCCGGGCACGTAACCTCCCCCGCTACTGCTAACCAGGGTTAGTCACCAGCCAAGAAACGATCGTCCTCATCGTGACATGCTGCACTTTGGAAGGCAAATTGGCTAATCTGCTTCTCCATGTTTGCACGGGTACTGCCCCAGATCCTGCTGAGGATCGAGCTCAGAATCGTGAACGAACACCGAGTTGGGCGAGTTCGTTCGGCTCTTAAGGGAATGAGCATGAATGAACCATCATCATTTCCGAAACCAGATTCAACATGTCTAAGGATGAACCAATGACCACATGGGCATGTGTTTGAAATCATAGCTAATGTTGTCAATGGTTTATCATGAAACCTTATCTACACCATTCCTGGTTGGAGGTTTCAACCACATTGAAAAATATCAGTCAATCCACCATTTGTTAATAGTAACCAGGGAAAATAAATGAAAATAAGATGTTCAAAACCACCTACCAAAGAAAGGTAACAACCATCAGCCATTTGCAAGCTCTGCTCCAAGGGTCCTCAAACAGATTGCACCGAAGAGGATGCCGCACGCATTCAGCGTCGTCAAGACGCCCAGAAGTACACAAGAACCGGTGTCAAGCGAAGCAAGCTGCTCCCAATCTGAAGGAAACAGTAGACGTTGCGGGATCCGTAGCATCTGGACAAAAACAAAGTAAACCTCAGCAGGAAGCGTTTCGGGTCAACAATTGTTTGGCATGAACATGTATGGAAAAGTATCACTTGTCACATTGGAACTTGCTTGGATCACATGTCTTAGCATCACGATCTGAGCAGCACAAGTTGACCGTGGCACAGGATGGATGGAAGTGTCAAGTCATCACTTCACCCCATAAAAACAAGGACAATCAAAGCATACATGGCAGTTCATCCAAGCAGTTGAGCAGGCTGAAATCCTGGGAAAATCCGATGATGTGCTTGCAATAAAACAAGAAAAAACATATTCTAGATCAGCTAACAAATCCCTATAGATCAGCTGTGCATATCCTAAAATGCATATATAAAACTCAAACTAAGGTCCACAACACACAAGTTATAAGAAAATCCTGGATATTCTTAATCATCTCATCATCACATATCTAAACCACTAAGCCTGATTATCGACCTCATCGGCCACTCATCGGCTCGCCAGGCCAGGTCCACCACTGGTGTTTTACGGTGGCCCAGTGGCGACGACGGGTCCCAGAACCACGGGCTGAACCAGGAGATGGGCATCTGGTTTCAGCGCCAGGAAAGTGGTCAGTTCGTAGACCTCCCCGGTTTCGGCACGGGCCAGGCGTTGCTCGAGGAGGAATGGATGCCCTGTGGACATGCCCCTGGTGTTGGGATACCTATGAAACGCAGTGATATTTCATAGGCAAATGTTGTGAAATATGCAGTGTCTGGGTAACATATTACTGTTCTGGTTGGTGGTTTCGAGCCCTTTGAAAATATTAGTCAACCAACCAACCATATATGTTAATATTGCGGAAAATAGAAAAGTTCAAAACCACCAAACATATTGGCCATTGTCTCACGTTCTTCTCAATCAGCCGTTGATTCCATTGGTGGATTGGTTGGCTTTCCCGGAATGTCACTGCAACCAATCTCAGCCATCGAATATGGTCGAATTCCCTCTTATCAAACTTTCTGCTGGAGGATATTCACCAAGCCGCCATCAACAGTGGCGATTCTGTATCAGATTTGCCGGGAGGGACATCAACTACTCAACCCATCAATAGAGATCCTGATAACCATTATGATGCTGGCAAATGACAAGGACCCTGAGCTGAATTGAACTGTGACC
Organism: Symbiodinium kawagutii; assembly: GCA_009767595.1. Taxonomy (NCBI): domain Eukaryota; class Dinophyceae; order Suessiales; family Symbiodiniaceae; genus Symbiodinium; species Symbiodinium kawagutii. The sequence goes on along the minus strand of VSDK01011001.1, from coordinate 152,675 downwards.
ATGGTTCATGCTGTACCTTTTGAGAACAGTAATTTGGTGGCAAATGACAAGGACCCTGATCTGAAATGAACTGTGACCATGGCTCATGTTGTACTTTTGAGAACAATAATTTGGTGGACTTTCCGTCCACCGGCATTCAATAAGAAGAAGAACGACAACAACGACAAGAGCAACAGCCGCAGCGGCAACTCAACGATAACGGGATTTCGAGCTGGCCAGCTCCTCCACTGGAGGATCAAATCTGCTGCTCAGTCACAAGCAATCATCAGAAGTTGATTGGTCATTGGAATACACTATGTTCCTTGTATAAAGCCAGTGCCTGTTGCAGGCTGACAATTCATTACATGTCATCAACATCTATGGAACAATTTGGAACAACTGCACGGTTGTGGGTCAAAATCAACCGTCACAAACTGTAGCAGTAGTTCGTATCCCAACAGTTCCTGGTTTGGTCAGGGGATTGGTTCAGCGCCAGGCGTCGGTAGGCCTTGACCCACCACCAACCTATCAGCACTGATGACCAAATCAACTAGTAGCTGCTAAACCCTGACTTGTTGGCTATCATTATCAACGATTAAACAACTATATATATATATATATATTTTTTTTGTTAGCAACTTAACCACCCATCGACATATTTTGTGCTTATTATGTTAACTATGCATCATTAATCCCAGTTACACAACATGTCAAACCACCAAGCACTGGCGCACCATCCAGTTCCAAGGTACTGTCCACAGCCTTGTGAGGTACATCTCTGAGTAGAGGACGATCATCGCGTCTGAATGATACCTAGGCCATCAACTTGTATAAACCATCAGGTGAGAGTGAGAAGCAACAATAACTCATTGCTCCATTGACACTAGTTTTTGTAGCTTGAATTCAGCTGCTGGTTCTGCGCTGAAAATCTGATGGTATAGGTCACGGTGTGACCGCCATTGATTGCAGCCGCCATCTGCGGTATATCAACAGCTACATCTTCGGAAACTAATGGCTTCAGACAAGCCTTCTGCGGTAAAGATCTGTTCACAAGGATTTGGGGAGGTGATTTTCTCACGACATGGTGATGTTGTTGATTGTTGATGGTGCACCTATATCATTAGCACATCCTTGCAGAACCGCCACCGGGAATCACCATCATACCAGAAACATCCTCCCAAGGTCGTGATAAGCGGATTTCAAAGTGCTGCAGGGAAAACAAAAACATTTAGAAAACAGAATGATGGAGCCATTTGGCTGTGGGTCAAAACCCCGTACCCTTGGTTCCCCTATCATTAACCATTGTTTCCCTTATTATTGTTGGTCATCATCCCCCATTATTGGTTGGTTAATATTGACCCATACCCATTTCAGGGGTCTCAAAAACACGCGTGGCCACGCATGCGCGGCCACGCATGCGCGGCCACGGGACAGGAAGGCCGTGATCGCTCCGATGCCTTCGCGTTTTTTGAGTTCGTTGGACTGGTCCACGCAGACTTTGTCCAGGAACGTGCGGTAGCCGGGAACCCCACAGAGCTGAAGCACGTCGCTGGAAAACAGGAAGACCTCAAGGTGTTCAAAGTACCCTGAGACCAGAGCAGTTGGAGATCTTTCTTTTTCAAAGGAACCAACCATTGGGGGTACAACATTGAATTAAAACTAGCAGCAACAGGACAAAGTGAGTACATTTGGGATTTTGTGGCAAGTATCTTTGGAATGATCTGCGAAAAGCAAGGATGGTAACTAAAAACTGGAGACTTTGAATCTGTTGATAGTTTTGGACGCTCGGGTATTTCATTGAAATCCACATAAAGCAGGTCCAGTTTGAGCGCGCTTTTTAACAATCAACCACGATCACCGGATTTTTGCCACGTCTCACCAAGAAGAAGGTCACGAAGCACAAACTGCTGCACCAAACGCTGACGTCCTCTCCTTCGACATTCTGCACCGCAGGCAAAATACCAGCAGCAACCAGTGAAAAGATCAGGACTTGCACTATGCAACAGCAAATGAGAACTCGCTTGCCACTCCATATCCTGAGAAGGATCCGAGAATGGTCGGGGAACCCCTTGCATTGTCACACCCCTAGCTATTTAATGGGGGAAACGTCCAAAACCTTACAGTCTGGCAAGGCTTACCACCAGAAAGGATGCCTCCTCCACCTACTAAACCAGGGGTCTACTAGATCTGGGTTCCCCAAGTCCCAAAGTCAGCAGCTTGATGTAGAATGCCCTACCAGCACGTCTGTTGCATGAGATTTGCACTGTTCATGGCTAGGACAGTATCCATCCCCATGCCATCGTGATCCTTTTACTTTGCGGCAAATCTGGCAATTGGAAGACAAAACCCCGCCAGTTGAATGGTATGGCTGGATGATGGATGTGCAGCTGGGGTTAGTTCTCTGCGATATGCCAATGCCTATACAATGGCATGGCTGTGGGTGAAAACCCTGTACCCCTGGTTCCCCTATCATTAACCATTGTTTTCCCTATAGTTGGTTGGTTATGAACCACCATTATTGGTTGGTTAATATTTACCCATCGCCGCATAGGTTTTTTATCCATAGCTAAGTGGGGATGCACATAGCTTCGCAGCTGGTGCCTGTCGTTGTTTCAGCGGCGGGCACGGTGCGGGTGCTGTTGATCCTCCCTGCTGTAAGTTGATTCAAAAGCCACCAGTTCTGTCACCAACTTACCCTCTGGTAGACTAATATAGCAATGGAAAATCTCCATGTTTTATAGAGAAACCCTGGGAAACCATTGATAATTGGTGGATTTTCCATTGCTATGTTAGTTTACCAGAGTGTATCTATCCCTATGGTTTCCCGATAGCTGTCTACCATAACCTGCCATGGTACACCTGCTATGAAGAACCATGACAGCAGGTTCACAGGTACACCACTACGACTGATATAGTTTCCATGTGATGCTGTTCACCAATTTGTCTATCCCTGGAGGGCCCCACATGGGCCGGACTGCAAATGTTCCACGTCAACGATCACCATAGCCATGACACTTGGACCAGGATGATGGCATGATACAGTTCAGAAAACAACGACCAATACCCTCTGGTGAACTAACCTGGCAATGGAGAATCCATCTCGGGAAAACAGCTACAAATAGCGGATTTTTCATTTCCAGGTTGTTCACCAGGGTGTAGAGAGATGATGCAGTGTGCATTGTCAAACCCTTGCAGGATAGACACGATCAATCCGAACAACTCGCACCGAAGAGCAACCAACAAAATCAGCTGGTTGGTGGTTTTAACTCCTGTGAAAAGTATGCTTTTCAACCAACCATTTCTTGATAATTACTATCGGGAAAATAGAAAATGATAGAACATGCGAATCAAACCACCAACCAGCAAAAATAAACATCCAGTAGTCAATATAGCAATGGAAAATGGCCACCTCCGATAGGTAAATGATCTACACAAGGTAAGTAGCACTTGAAACCTTTGACAACCAGAACTCTCACAACAACTTGCGTACACTGACACACCTTAAATTCAAGATATGATGGTTTCTGAAAATAGGGAACCCCCAAAATGTTTGGTTTACTACTATGAATGGTTAATGATTTATGGATGATTTGGGGGTACCCCTATTTTGAGAAACCCCCATAAACCTAAACTGATCTTTCAGGAAGAAACCCACCGTGTTTCACTGGTTGGTGTTAACCCAGCCCGAACATTTGAGTCAACAAACTAATCATGCCCAGGTACGGTTGAAAATATATGGGGGTTTCTCAAAAGGAGGGTACCCCAAATCATCTAATACTAGGCATTCATGCCATTCATAATAAGAAACAAACAATTTTGGAGGGTTCCTTATTTTGACAAAACCACCAGTTAAGTAGACCATTACCGGTTGGTGGTTTCAACCTCTATGAAAAATATTGGTCAACCAACCATTTGTTATAACTATATTAAGGAAAATAAAAAAGGTATAAAACCACCAACCAGTACAGTAGCCATCAGCTTTCTTTGATACCTGTGGATCACCTGAGCTGGAAATTCGGAGCGAGTCGTGTGAACCGCTACTGAGCTGGATACTGCAACGCTTAAAAACACCAACCAGGGACCCGGCAATCGAAGGCTGCGCTGCGCCAAGAATCGCACAGAGTGATAGAAACTTCTTCCACCTGGCAAGGCTGGAAAACTCACTGGCTTTGAATAGGAAAAAATGACCAACAAATAACTGGTTGTTGATCAAAATAATGGCTATCGGTTCACCTGGATTAACCACAACTAATGGTTATTGATCAAAATAATGGCTACTGGTATCAAATGCCTGGATTAACCACAATTAATCTGATCGAACCACCCCTATGGAAAAGATTGGTCAACCAACTATTTGTTAATGATTACTAGGGAAAACAAAAAATCCTGAACCCGACAACCAGCACTGGTCAATGGTATATTTCTTTGTTTGGAATGGTATTCCACTAGCATGCATTCCAAACAGTCAAAATACCAACAATATAGTTGGACATCAATAATGAGGGATAATAATCCATTAACCAAGAAATACCACCAATAGTTGCCACCAATAATTGGAATACAATGCCGTATGCTTCCACTTACCAGCCAATAGTGCTGGTCACCAGCTAGTTTCTACCAGCTCGTTGGAACTGCGGTCGGTGGCCCACTGTTGCATGGTAACTGGAAGAAACTGGAAGAATAGGGATGGACAAATACCAATTAATGAGCAACAAATTTACCTTCAATAGTTGGAATGGTTACCCTCCAGGAAACTAACGTAGACACCAGAAGAGTATCCTAAGAGGAAACTAATCTTCTAACCCCTATTTGGGTGTTTCTCAAAATAGGGGACCCCCCAAATCATCCACTATTAGTCATTATTAGCGATAAACCATCCATTTTTTGGTACCCCCATTTTGACAAACCGCCATTTGGTAGGGTCTATGTTCCTTTCCGGGTACACCAGCGGTGGTGCCTTGCCACTGACCAATTGTGACTGATGAAGTAGTCGTAGCTCTCAGGCTCGTCTTCCTGGGCGGCCGTGCAGGCGAAGGACGGGTGCCACAGATGGTCGGCTTCATGGTTTGTTGACCCAGGAGGAAGCTAAAGTCCAGGTAGAAATCAAGGCTTTTGGGGTAAGCCCAGGATAGGTCTATTAATTGGGGGGGTTAGCATTTTAATGGGAAATCAAGGCTTTTGGGGGATACCCCCTATTCATCAACCGGGGGTTTATTAATCCTGGGTTGGTATTTACATCATGATTGCATCATGGTTACATCTGAATCTGTGGTTGGTGATATTTCCTGATGATTATTGTTCAAATGGATTCGTGACAGATATGGTTGGTGAGTGACCTCCGCAATATGGACCAAGAACAATTCCTCCTCTGCCAAAAACCATGGTTTCGACTGGGATTTCCAGGCCTTGTAATGTGAGTGCTGGAATGGATCAGAAGTGACTGCTTGAGTATGCGTTTCGTTCCCTGAATCCCTTTATTCCAGTTTCAGATTGAACAGTCAATGCACTGGGATGTGCCCTACCCAAACGATTCATTGCTTTAATATGCTGCAGTTGTTCTTCCACAACCTGGTCATTGCAGGGCTGGGAATATGGTGAAAGTGAAACATATCAATGCGGTGTTTGGCAGATATTGTGGGACATTTGATGCCATGCTACATTGGCCCCTTTTATCCACCTGGTATATTTCCCAAATCTCTGAAAAATCCACATGGCTGCGGATCAAGAACCTGTAGCCGCTAGTACATCATAGTACATCTGCGGCTGCTAAAACATGAAGAAACGAGCCTCTTTGTTTGGATGCTCATGACCTGCTGTGGTGATCATTGGTCAAGCTAAGACCAATCCCCCTATTTTAGCACATCAAGTGGCTAGTGTCCCCAGCTTTTTTTGCATCTGTCATATTGACAATATCGCCAATATCCTGGCAAGCTGCAATTGGAACCAGTTCAAGTCACCAACTCAACATATTATAGAATCATATCTATAGTCAGATCTAAAAAGCTCTCTAACGGTATCAAACAAAACAGAGTACTATATACCGGTTGGCGGTTTCAGCCCCTATCAAAAATTATGAGTCAACCCAACATTTGTTGATACTTACTAGTAATGTTAGGGAAAATCAAAAATGTTAAAAACCAGCAACCAGTATAGTAACCATCAGCTTTCTTTGATACCTGTGGATCACCTCAGCTGGAAATTCGGACGAAGCTAGTGGCACTGAGTGTTCCAACGGTCAGGTGGAGACGGTGAATCGCCAGCGGAAAAACGCAACTTGAAGGGAACGGTTCATTGGTCCCAATGAAAAACATCTCGAAGCCATGGTGATTGCCTCTTTTTAAAAATTCCCTCTACCATAACTTTTTGTTTCCGGTTGAAAGATCTCCCGCGACTTCTTCCCAGGGCTTCCTTAAAATAGCAACCAAGAGCAACCTGCTGGGAACAACCACAAATCTTCGCCAAGTTTCCGAGGCATAATTTTCATGCTTCGTCTCGTCATGATCATTGGACAGTACTGAACCTCCACGCTTCAAAACGGTGTGTGACGACACACTGCAGCGCCTCATTTCTGCCGCGAAGGACGTCTGGCTCAACGCATAGCTCTCCAGGTCTTCGGTTCGTACCGACAGTGCCGAGGCGCGGTAACTGCTGGCCTTGGAACCCTTCGATCCCTGGGAGTCCACGGTGCGGCGCATCGTTTTGCGCACGGTTTGGCGCATGTTTTGGAAGGAACTCTCGAAGCTGAGCCTTAGGTTGCTGAGTCCACTGCCCATTTTCGTCAGAATCTTCGGCCTCGATGGAGATTCCAAGCTGGCCATGGATGAAGCGGGGCTCACATCTTGTGGCCTCGGCAGTGAGAGGAGCTGAACGGCAGCCGATTAGTAGCGACTAGCTTAATGGCAGCCGATGTAGCCAATGGATATCCAAAAACTGGCACAATGCCATATTGCTAGCAGGAGTTGGGACGACAATTTAGAGAATATCGTGAAGATTCCACTGGTCAAACACAGGTGCATAAGCAATACTGAAGGATTCATCAAGAACAGAAAACCATGGAACTTTCGGGTTGCAATGTAGCTATGGAGGTAAACATCCAGCAATTGGCAGTGGCATGGCTTCAGCCTCTTCACCGACATAAGCCCCTGGGCAAAGCGCCAGTGATGACCAGTTCAATGAATTGATCAGCCACCCACGTGGCATATATCCAGATGCACATACTGTCTTACCCATAATCAGCTAGTTGCCAATTGATACAGCTCGTGGGGTATACACCTGGTTCACCATCATCCCCTGCCACGCTAAACAGCACTGCAGGCGCATAATCGCTCCGCAGGGTTTGCGTCACCGTCCCCGAACGGTTCTTTTGTTCACTTGCTATCATCGGTGCTAGCTTTATCCAGCTCATGAACCCTTTATTAAGCAGCTTTGACCATCCTAAAATGATCATTTGCCCACCAGTAAGCACTACTAAGCCATTATTTGACTATCCACTACCAATCATCATTTAACTCATATGCACCAGCTCAGTAACTGGTTAGTAGCGATAATTTCAGCTTGTGAACCACTAACCATTTCTTCGACTAGCATATTTTCAGCTCAACCATCGTTGACCACTCAGCTGCCGAGACGCTGTTTGGCACCCAGAATCACCGGGGAACTTGCCATGACGTGGGCAGCTGACAATACGGAGGATCCAGTTGAGAGGATGGATGATCTTTGCAGTTAATGATGGATATTACTAAGCCAATGTAAATAAGCACATATCTAACTCCCTATCATCCATATCTGTTCATTTCCAATACATACGTTGTGTTTGTGTTTATCCCCATGCATAGAGTTGCGCCAGATGTGCACAGAGCGTGTTACCTCCACAGAGGCACTTCTATACATGGCTCATGTTTGATGCTTCTCCATTTGTCTGATACAACACAAGAGTGAGCGCTCGAGCCGCGAACAACACAGGGCAGTGTTGTGCAACTCCAATGTCTGAATGTTATGCCGAGGGCAATCACTGGTTCATTACCAACAATAGCAAGGAAAACAATGGTTACTAATAACTAAGTAACCGGAATATATAGTTATAATGATGGGCAATTCAGGTCAATAAAGGTTAGTACAGGCTTCAACAGGGTATGAGAACAGTTGATTTCCGGCTGTGGATGAAGGATCCCGATAGGATTGTTTTAGTCACTTACCAAATTTTGACGATCTTCATTGCGCAATGAAACATATCCGATGCCAACCCAATTGAATTTGTAGTTGGTGTCAGGGGATTTCGAACAAACCGATCATCAACAAAAGTTCTTCTAATAGCCAGTTTGGAGATGTATGAGCCACTGATAGGGTTGCTTTTTCATACCCGATTGCATGCAAAGGCTCCGGGGTCCTTTTTCAAGTGCTTGGTAGGTCAATGAGATATTATACAATGCGTGACAACCAAGAAATCGTGATTGTTTGCTGCACAAAACTGTTGGGTAACTACCAGTTGGGGAAGATATAGCTTGCTGGTGAGATGGGTTATAAAACCGACTTATGACATGAAGGGCCCGACATGGTAAGGGTCTCAACAGGTCAACACACCAACACAGGTTCTGAAGCGTTGGTTGCGTATTCAGCATCCTTGTTGTTGTCCATTGCTGACCATGACGGTCATGAGTCATGACCATCACCACCCATCATGAAGAATCATCTGCCATCAATCTTCACCATAATTTCATACAGTACTGGTTGCAAATACAGGATTTCCGGGGCAATCCCCGGCTGTTCCACCGGTGGAAGCTTCTTTTCAGCCCGCCCATGATGCCCCAGCGAAAAGGAAAACCACACCAGCCAGTGGGGTTCTTGACCCTGTCCAACAATGGTGCCGTTCAACCAATGACTTTGCTCATTGCTATGGTCAAATTATGGTCAAACCAGCATTCTGAACATCACTCACTCGGGAGGTGCTACTAATCAACAGCACCAGAATGGTGCTTTTCAAATCGCAGATACCCTCAGTTATCAATTTATACAGTAATAAGAATGGGCTAACGCCCAGGTGCCGCCGACCCCTCTTTTTTAAGAGCTGGTGTGAGCAAGGATTGAACCTGGTATATCACAGCTGGTGTTGCCCCGGGAGTTGCTTTGGAAAGCCTCAGCTGCTATCTCTGCCATAGCAAGCCCAGATTCTTACAAAAGAAAGGGGGTCAGCGGCACCTGGGCGTAAGCCCTGAAAGCCCTATAACACCAGGAGTGGGCCTGCTCCATGGCAACGCCAAGTTCCAACGGTTGAGCCAGGGTCTGGCCAGCCGTGTCCAGCCGTGTCCAGCCTTAGGGCCTGCTGTGGCATGGCGTTGCCAAGGTGCTGCCGTGCCGTGGAACGGGTAGAACGTTCACGCCTACGGCGATCCCAGGCGCCGCCCCTGCCATGGTTGGCATGAGCAGGGGTCGGCGGATAAACCAAAGAGTTTTGCTTAGTACTATATGACTCATATATATACCCTAGCTTTCCAAAGACCATTTTAACAATGGTCTTTCTAGCAAAGACTATTTCACGCAAAAGGGAAATGGTCTTTCGCAATCACGCCCCCCCGCGTTGAAAAGACAACTGCACAGATTGTTTTTTCTTGATTCGCTACCGCCGTTGACTTTGATACAACCTTGGATGTGTATAAAGGCACCGCGTCCATCAAAAACATGCACACCAGTACCAACTATGGTACAAAACATCCATAGAACAAATCGGTGATCTTTTGGCCAGAATACCTGGCTATTGCAAGCAGTCTGCGTCAGCAGCCCGATGCAAGCACGCAAATGCATATGCAATCAGGCACAAAATGACATATTATATGATATATGATATATGTATGCCCTACCCTGAAATCACACTCAACCTCAGGGGCCGAATCTTAGTCAGCAAACACCGCCGAGTCTTAGTCAGCAATCACCGTCCTGTTTCGTCGGGTGTGACTTGGTAGCGGCACTTGCCAACAAACACGCAGTTGATCACAGTTGCATTTTTAAAGAAGCTTGGTTGGATTTTGTAGTATCACTAGCATTGAATACAGAACCTCGCAAGTACAACGAACAAATCAATAGACTCGGTTGGTGTTGTATGCGTGGAATCTCCATTACAGAAAGCTAGGTCTTTGTAGAACAGGATTCTAGTCGTAAAATTGAGTGGTTCACATAGCCAGATTTTTTTGTGGAAACAATCCTGTTGAGAATGATGTCAATCCATGAGACTCACTGGCTTCCACAACCCTCAGGAACCCCTAACCTTTTGTGGGTCATAGCAATACGTGGGAAACATGTTCAGGATTTGTACAAATGACGCTTGTCAGCCAGCCAAATCGAGACACCAAACCCGCTTCCACAGCCACCTTCATAGATTTTTATCCATCGATGGATTAACCTAGGGATTCCTTTGAGCACTTTTTTCTGCTCGATTTATTTTGCGCTCGTTTCAAGGATTTCTGCTCGTTTGAAATATTTCTGCTCGTTTGGTTTTTTGTTGATGATCCCAGGTTTGATATGTGTGATAAATGCGACATATTGGTACCCATCCAATACCCATAAGGGCTTCCCATCCCACTGTGCACAGCCAACCGCTGCACTTCGTGTTTTCCATCGCCTTCGAAGCTTCTTGCGCTGGGATCTCAGCTGGAACGGGCAGCTATCTGATCTGGAGAACACGGTCCCATTCCCTTCTGTAGTTAACAAGGGCTCGGGAGAGGGTTCGAAAACATAGCCTACCCGAATGCAAGCAGTGCCTTGCGGTTCTGCTCACTCTACCGACTAGGTCTTCATCAGCCCAACACGCAGTACCTCATGGGGATCATTGGGGAGCAGGTAGGGTGACAATGATCCATGGTTGCAAACTGATTCAATCATACATGGGTTAAGTCTCAGGCTGTGCGGGTTGAGAATCCATTGAGCATTGGGATCTGCAAGCTGATGTTGGCACTCCAGCCTCAGGTAAACTAAAAACCCGATCATATAGGTCATTCACAGTTGGTATAAATGCAACCTAGTAGCACAACGTGCTGCCACATATGCAGCTTCGGCCGTATGTACCACAGATTCCATTGACGGTTCTTTGCCATTCTCGCTAGAGCCCCATAAGCTTCCTTAGCTAGGATGTGACTGTTGGCTGGTTTGGGTTGGGGAAGATTCCATCAACATATGATGACGAGGATCTGTCATTGCAAAGCCGTGCCCAATTGTTTTCGTTGCTTCCTCCCGGCTAAGCCACAGATTGTCGCCGCGTTTGTACACAATGCGGAAGTAGTTGTTTGTAGCTTTGTTGCCCCATTTGAGCACACGGAGCATGGGTCTGCAATCCACCTTACTCGCGATGCCATGGTGAATTCCACATGGTTTGTTGGTGGACAGTTAACATCCAATGCTGATCCCAGGGGTGTACTGTCCCTTTAAATGAACCATTAGTGATGGCAGAACAAGAATGCATAATCATGGATTGGGAAAAGATTTTGGCCCAAAGAATTGCTTTGGACTTTGGACTAGTGACAGGGACTTGTTCCAAAGCTAGGTTGTCCAGCACGCTCTCCAACCAAGCTCCCACCACAGCTGCATCGGAGCCTTTCCCCAGACCTCTTGGAAAGCTTTGCAGCCTTGGTTTAGCTGTGCTTCGGGATGTTGATGGATGATAATGATAATGGATGCATCATCCAACCAAAAATGAATATGGTAGTGGATCGGACCATGATGAAATGGCGTAATCCGCGCAGTTAACATATACCACGAGAATGATGCAACCCCATGAAAGCCCAATCCCATCATCAGTGATAAAAAACCAAGAGATGGGGTCATTAATTTCAGGGTGTTAAAAAATTGCCATTACAGACTAGCCGCGAAGTGATTTTCAATTCCCTCTTGCTGAACTCAAGAATGGTAGTGTGTTTCTTGTTTCGGTTACACCAGCCCTTGAAATCTTGCCAAGCCAGTTCCAACTGATCTTCAAAGGCCATAGCACCCCAAACAGCACACCTCACTGCGAGAAAAACTATGCTTGATGCTAAGTCTTCCTTGCCAAAACCTGCGATTGCATACGTGTGCGCGATGTCGATCTTAATTGTCTTGGGGTTCTCTGACAAACTTCTCAACGGAGATTTGGGCCCATTCTTGTATGGATCGGGGGATTGAAAGTTCGGCTGCAAAGATCGAACTGGGCCATCCTGAGTGAGATTGTGCCAGTCCTTAGATTTCCAGAAATTTACCATATATGATATTGTTGGTACCATATTCCATAGTTTTGTGGTGCCCACAACTCCACAAAATAGTAGCTATCCCCAAGAGCTAACAAAAAACGGGGTTGAAACAAAGATGAATCAAACCAAAAGTCAACACCACTGCAAAGATGGCAAATGCGTCGACAGTTGTACCCTGTCGCAAGTTTGTGAGCAAGCCGAAGCCAAGGCCAATCTCCCTTATCGCCGATGAACTTGAAGTAAACTCGAATGCTTTGCTCCCCACCCTTCTTTACCTGCAAAGATCCATTTAATTGCACATGGATAATCAACAAATATATGTCAAATAGAAAGTCCCAACAAATGTAATATGGACAAAACCATGTTTTGTCACACCTAGCCTCAAGCCCTTCAGTTTCCAGCTGCAACAAGTCGGAAACGAGAACTTCCAGCAAACCATCAATAGTGGCACCGCCCGGCGCGTAGCATTCTGAGGGTACCACAGTGTAGACCAGCCTTGTTGTGAAAGTATGCCTGGGTTGTACCCAAGCAGTGCACCCAACTCCCCCAGGTAAGGCCCCATGACAGCAAAGGAAGCGTGAAGGGGTTGAAACTCAAAAAATCCTTTATCGTGTAGAGGTGCTTGGTTGAAGGGATTCTCAGCGCACCAGTCCATGACATAGCTGGCTGGAAACTGATTATCAGCAGGGGCCTTTTCACAAGTCCTCTGCCTTCGTCTCCATGGATGTAGACTGGAACCGTCTGGGATGGATGTGTTGGAACAAGGCTGGCATCAACGTGTTTGTAGCGATCCCAAAAATCACTAAGCATTGCTTGGACAGAATCCCAATTGTCCCAGGTGTGCCCACCCAGCAGGAAAAACCCTTTGTAGTTGACGCTCTCAAAGCACAGGCTCGCCCAACTTGACAATGGAATCACTGGCCACGGCTTGATCACCACCTTCCTTCTGCGTGCAACCTTGACTTTCACGTTCACGGCACTGATGTCAACAGGAAGAGTTTTATCTTCCCGATGGATCATCCTATGCATAGCCCTGCTGTGATTACGAGACGTTGCTGACTTGTGGCATCGGGTCAACTTGACAACTTTCTCATCGTATACTCCTAGGCTATGCACAGCTTTGTTTCAACCCCTTGGGATCTTTTGGCCATTGAAAAAAATGAAAACATATGATAAAGTAAGCGAATGCGAGCGTCCATGCTTAGCGAGTAACTTTCGCGTCCTTTCCGCTTGCAAGAACACTTCTTTGGCTGATGCCTAATTTGTGGGCAGCGTCAATGATCAACTATGAATGCATCACTGCTCTCACTGTGATCTATAAGGATGAGACAAGTTGTGAGTTATAGGTTCATTCTAGAGGATGATGTGAGCTAGATTGGGTATTGTAATTCAATCATTGGTTATCATCATTGCAGTGCTGGCCGGGGACTCCTCTTGCGAAGTTGTCGACGAGGCCATCGACCACGTCATCATCCGAGCTGCTGTAGCCAGTACCTGAGCCAGAGAAGAGGGGTATGGAGGGTTGGATTTGGGAAATCATGGATATCATTGGGACGTGCCACCAACATCTATTACCTTTTTTTTGAGCTCAAATCCCTTTGGGGAGTTTGACTTGAGGCCCTTCAACCCAAGTGCCGACTAGGTGCTCCTATTGAGCAGATCATCGCCACAACCTGGCAAAGGAGTAGATAGGCAGGAATCAAGACTGAATTGGCGCGGAAGATCTAAGCTAAAACGGAATGGTTGATTGATACCAATTTTCCTTCCGCTCGCGAGTTGCTTCATGATCGATATGTGATCGATGTATGGACTGGATCCCAGCAGTACACTACCAATGGATGCACACTAAATGAACCAGAGATTATCAAATGGATGATTTTGGTTGAACAATGGTGTGTCCTGCTCACCCCAAAGCAAACACCGGTTGTGTCGAGTTAACACAACCTTTGAATTTGCAAAAGCATGATGCGGTCATCATGCGCTCTGCTTCTCAGTCTTGTCACCCTTTGGTGACTTCCTACCTTTCTTAACCTTTGTCCTGGCTTTTGGCTCTGCTGCTGGCTTCGCAGCAGGCTTCGCTGCAGGCTTTGCAGCCGGTGTTCTAGTCCTCTTGTTGCTGGGCGCAACTGAGGCCGTGTCTGGTGCTTTCATTGGCCTGAGATGCAGGCGCTTCGGAAAACCCGATCTGAATGGTGCCTTAAAGGTTTGAGCAATGCAAAGGATATCCGACCCTTATCATTTCAGGTGGCTAGTTAGAGCTGAGCTGCTTCGCTCGCAGCAACAGGGCATTCATAGCAACATCCAATTTCGTGCATGACACGAAACGTTCCTGGATCTTCGTCTTTTGGGTCCTGAGCTAGCCAGGAAAATGAATCTCAAGAAAGGAAGTATGGGATATGCAGGGTTGTTATGGGTGATGCCTCTAGACCCCCAAAAAACATGTTGAATATGGAAAGCAAATTGTGGAGCATAACTACCATTTCATTTAAGCATGAGCAGTCCTGCTGATATGTTGGAAATCATGACTTATACCCATCACATGCAACCCAAGAGCTTATCGATCTCTTGAGGGTTCACCGTGGCTTCGGAGAGCAAACCGGTCAATGTTTCATAGTCCGCTTGCATCTTGTTATAGACATCCTCCATTTGTCCAAGGAGCCTGGGTACTAAGAGCGTGTTCCAGACTGGGATGGAATGCGCATCAAAAAAAAACATGCGATAAGTTATGCTATTGATTTGAGGTAGAAACTTGGTGCTTGAAGCCGTAGCAAGTGATCGAAGGCGCTCCTGGTGACCAGCACCCATGATAAACCATTGGCCAAGTACACAACCGCTTTTCCAGTCCTGTTCGGTCTGAATTCTATCCAATTTTTTTCCAAGAACTTCAACCCAACTTGGAAGCACCGACAAAGGGCTGGCGTTCGCCGTGACGGTAGGAAAGCTCATCCTTGGGTACCACCCACAATTTATACCTACACAAGTTAAGGAATCATTGAGAACTGCATATTTTCCATTCAGGATACTCCTCCAAAAAAAACAAGTTAACATTTAGAAATTGTTTTTTCCAAGTTGAGTACCTCGTGTTTTTTGGAGGTTGACCCCAAATGGAATCACGTAGAATTGAGAACCCTGCTTGAAGCTCAAAAGACTGCTAGCATTTGGGGCCGCATTGGCATTTGGGTCAGGTGCAGACCCTGCCAAGTTCGCACCACCATCGAAATCAGGCAGGTCTGAGTCGAGCAGGGTGCCATTTTCATCCTGGCTGGAACGCTGGAACATGCTGGAAAGCTAGAGATGTCATAGATGCAGTAGTGTTTGCTGAAGTGGGTCGCATATATCGCATATGTGTCCCTGCCTCAACAGCGAAGGAACCTTTCTTAGCGGATTCCTCTTCTTGCAATTCTTTGTGGCAAAAAGTCTCACTAAGTACCATGTAGATTTCCTCTTCACCGTGAATCTCATTCACACGGATGTTCTTAGTTTTGCGGGCCCATTCCAGAGCCTTTTGGATCATCGGCCTCATCGGGGTGAGTATGACCAGCACATCGATATTCCAAGGAAGTGTTGAACAAACTTAAACAGCACATGTGCACCAATTTTGATTCAATCTAAAACCAAACGTGGGCAACTGAGTTTAAGTTTGTTCAGTTGGTTTGGGTATGTATATGCATGGCATGTAAATGCGACAAGCAACCAAAACTGAGGATCTTACTTGGACCAGCCCTCTTTGTACTCCAGAACATGCTTGGTGTACCAGCCACCTGCCTTGGCTTTCTCCCTGGATTTCAAGGACCTTTTCTTCACCTGAATTTCCAGTTCCTCAAAGGAACCATGCTGCTTGAAATTCCGCACCTTAGATGTTTATGAAACCCATGACAGGCATATGGTCATATGGTGCTGATGTGCAGTGTGCAAATTGCATACTTGATGTGTAGCTGGGGCACGACCTTCTTTTGAATCCCACATCTTCAAAGCTTCAGGGCTACACTTCACCTTCCCACCCTTAGGCTTGAAGTATCGGTAGAGCCTGGACAAACACAGATTGAGCTGATCATCCGTGAGAATCCATCATAATCCAACCCAAATCTAAATCCCCAAAATAATTGAGATGATCTATATAAAGCGATTATCTTTTGAATGGGGTTTGTTCCATAACTGGTTGTGACAACCATCAAGTATAATATATCATTGCATCATGTTGTTCAAACCCTGTTTGGGCCTCCAATAGTTGGGATCATATGGAGTAGCGGCAGCATTGGACGCAGAATCTCCTGGCTCCGTATCCTCCAGGACTGTAGCTGTGAGGGCTCGTTCACGAGCCGTCTGAAGGACAGCAACTGGTGGCACGGGCTGTGCCGCTGGCTCAACTGGTGGTGCGGGCTGTGCTGGCTTAGCTGGTGGGGATGGCGTTGGCATGGTCTCCACTACCGCTTCTGGGGGAGTGTTCACAGTGTTCACAGGGACATCGGGTATACCTGGAACAGTCGTAGCTGGAGAAGAAATCAAGGTAGGTGGCACCTGAGAATCATCGGGGGGTTGGACAACAGAAGCCATAATTGCAGTGTCATCTGGCTGACGGTCAGGGAGTTCAAGCGTCACTCGCTGTGGGGATGTCTCACTAGGGCTAGGGTTTCCAGCACAAAACCTTCCCATAGATTGAGCACATAGAACTCCTTAGCGCACATTGGTTTCGAATATGTTTGAATCAAACATGTGCTACAGATCTATTTCATTCCAATCAATGGCTGATATGATTGTTAGCTGCTAGCAAGTGTCCAGAGGGTTCCTCCACAGGAGCTTCGGGAAGAGCTTGGTTGCTGCTCTTGCGGCGCAAGGCCTGCAATCGAGCTCGGCTGGCCTGAGAAGCGACAGGATATGAGAGGGCATACCTAAGTTAAAGTATCTGTTGTTGATGCATGTAAAAACTGCAAACAAGTAACCTCAATCTGTTCCGCGAGCTTACGCTTTCGTTCTTGAAGATCCCCGTAGCCAACTTGCAACATACCGGCTTCCAAGGTGTGTCCACTATGAAGGCGGCTGGTCATCTCACAATTCGATGTTCGAACCCAAATGCTTTCCTATAGGTATCACTTTGTGAGCTTACAGCCAGTACTCCAACGCAAAGCATCAAGTTGAAGCATTGATGTTGCATATATGAGGCATTTCCTAAATGTTAGTTTCCCAAAAACTTCACCAAACAGCCTTTATGTGTTATTGGGTGGGGAATCCTGGTAAATTTGGAGGATATCTAACATTTTAGGAAATACCCAAAAGAGCACTTTTTGGATTTGCGCTCGTTTGCACCTTTTTGCGCCGGTTTGCACGTTTTTGCGCTCGTTTTGCGCCATTTTTTGTGGCTAGTAAATCCACAAGTTTGTCTAATTTTCAGCAAACCCTGATGATATTCATCAAAATCGCCAAGCGATACGGAAATATGTGCAAAATTCTCAATTGAAGCCAGAACATCACACTGATGAACCATCTATTGGGGTCCGCCGATAGAAAACGAATTAAGGGTGTGCTATCTCGAGATATCAGACCTCCCGTTTCACCCTTTTGGGTTCATTGCCGTCCGCTTGAAGAGACATCAGCTCTTTGGTCAAGCTCTTGTCGCCCAAGACCTGAAGCATGGCATAGAGGGAATGCAATTGGGATGCCCCTGAATCTTGACCATGAGAAATTGATTCAAGCCTGGTCCTGAAGCTCTTTGTAGAATTCAGCCATGGTTTTTTGCCATTCTTCTGGGATCCTTCAACCAACATAAAGAGCAAGAAGGCAAAGGGAACAGTCACCACTAAGCATATGATATACCACCACGGTCCTACATTTCTTGCAGCTCATCAAGTAGGTAACTGCAGGTAGAAGGTCTGCTTCTTCCCATGGATCACCAAGAGGTAGGAGATCAAACTGGGTAACTTCAGGGAACTTGCGGTTGTATTGGGGTTTGAATCGAAGATCTCTTCTCCCAGAGCTGTCAGCACGGTGTCTCTCAAAGGCACGTAGAAGGTTGCGCCCAAATTCTTTTGGATATGCCCTTGGCTAGAGTGAGTTGCCATCGAAATATTGATTCCGATCAAAACCAAAACTGATAGCTTACTGAAAAATAAAAGTTGAACACTAGTTATCCAAGATTCTGAGTTTGAGAAAGAGCATCTGTACCAACGAATCTCTTTTGTCCACTTCGATCGGTATATTGGTGGGTTGTTTGTAAAGTGCATTTTTCTCGTTCCTCTTTTGTTAACACACCCAAATCGAGATGAACCACTTCTCGCATGGTGCTCCAAATGATTGTCCGCTTTGGACTTGGCCCCCCGTGCAAGGCCATCCAAAACTCGGTCTTGAAAACCTGGGCATGCGTGATGGAGCAAACCCAACTACCTTGACCAATGGTGTTTCCAAGAATCTGATTGCAATCACTAAAGATCATCGATAATATATCAGTTTGGTCCAATGGTTGGTACGCTATGTGCATATCAGCCAAATGGCGTAGGCCACGTAGTTGATCAACCATTCAAATCTCATCCACCTGCCAGCCAAGCTTTGGTGTGGTTGTTCGAGAACCCATACGCAGTTGTTTGCCAGGGCCACCAAGCACACAAGTACAGTCCTTGGTACAAAGGTTCGATGATAGAAACCAAAGTCGAAATGGTATTAGAGTTGTTGCATACATGCACACTGCACACATATTATAAACCAAGCTACCGACTCATCATTGCGTTGGATGCTCGCACCCATTTCAAAAACAAATTGCCAAATGGGTTTATGAAGTTTCGACGGGAGGTACCACGGGCTGGTAGGCCCCAGGACGAGCAGTCTGGAGCTAACATCAAAAAGGAATCCTCGAGCATCCCCATGACCACCCACAGGCAGAGCCTTAGATGATTGGCAGCTGGGACACTCAGTGGATGGATTGCGGGGTTGAAGTGCACATCAAATTCAATACTGTGCTTGATCAACATTAATGGGAACCAAGATACAGAAAACCAGGAGCTGTTAAAAAGTCCATGGTTGACTGGCAGAAGTCCCGGTCAAAGCTAGCGGTCCTATAGCCAGCTTCGTGCCTGAAGTCTGTTTCAAGATGATTGACTGTGGAACTCCTTTGCGCATAGGTTTGGGTCAAATCTGCAAAATGCCCTGATCCTAATTTTTTGGGATATAATGGGGTATATATCTTACCGTGGCACCATGAGTTTGACCCAAACCCAATGAGGATTAATGTAGCATCATGTGAAAGTGGATCAACTAAGCCAAGTACCATGCTTTAGTCACAGATTGTTTGCCAGCGAAGATCTCTAGCATATCGTAGCCAGGGTTTTCTGGCATGAGACCCTGTGTCCATCCCAACAGTAGCACCTAAGTTGAAAAAGTTCATGGAGATAGCATCAAGGTTGTCCTTGCGCTTTCATGCACTCATGTCCCCAAGATTCAGACCAGTGCAATCAGCACCTAAGCGGTGAGGTGAGCCGTGATTGAAATGAATTGGTTTCAACCAAATGAACATTTTATGACAACCCACACTGTACCATCTCTAAATCCCAATCCTTGGGCGCTTGAACATGTTGGAGTCGTGCCACAGGATTTGACATCATCGGCATGGCTGCTATGCTAGGGTGCCCCGACCATGAACCACTACAATAGCTGCAGTGTAAAAGCTAGGATCGCAATCATGCTCCCAATTGGTCCAAATGCTTGTGTGGTCTTTCTGTGTGGAAGGAAACTTGATTCCGAAACACTCGCGAAATTTGCACTCCATTCACCCATGCTTCAAAGCGCACATGATGCGTGGTCCAAACATGCCATGGATGACGGGCAGCGAGCGAAGCGTGGACCGCCCACCCACCTACTTGCTTGGCCCGCTTGGCATCTCGCGGCATCGCCGCCTGTAGAGCGCACCGTCATGGGGATTGATGATGTGTTGAATCGGGTCATGATGGGCCGTGCAATCAATACCTCAACTAGATGCATAGAACCGATACAAGGTGAATCAAGAAAGGCGATCCTGGGTCAGTTACTACTCGTTACACCAGATAACCGGGCTTTTCTTTTGAACCGTCTTCGCATTTGTTGCATGGAGCTGTCTCCACTGCCGCTTCTTGGACACGAAAGTATGAGATTAGATCACATTAGATCCTTTGATCCATGTACGTAAGGCCTTGCGTTGCAAGTCCACTCCCCAGAAATTGCCATGCAGCTTGTTCTCAAGCTGCCGGCCACCCCAAGCTAAAGAAAAACTATGCGCGCTTGTGCGCGCTTCATCCGCAGCAGCTCTCTTGATCAGTCCGTGTCGGCATATGCCTTAGATTGCGCACAGGTTTCAAGCATGGCCCAGGAAGTGAGCCCAGGGAAAAGAAGGGAATATTAAATCGATCTATAGGTTCCGATTGAAGAATGTTTGAACCCCAAATGTACAAAGAATTTATAAACAATGCTAATTGATCCCAAATACTTTCTTTGCCAAGACTGTCGCCTCTTCTATGCTCTTTCCTGCCTTCAGGGCTTCCTTCTTGGCCTTGTGATATGCACTTGCTTTGCGGGATCTTTTCTGCTTGAGTTCTGCCTGTGGATCTGTTCCATTGGATGACTCCCCTACCTCGGCCTTGGCTTTGGATCCTTTGGGGTCGGTGCTGGATGATGCCTTAGCCTCCTTGCCTTTCCTCTTTGACTTCTTCTTGCCTTCGCTGTCAGGATCCTTTTTGTGCTGCTTTGCCTCGTCACTTGCATCCTTCGTGGCTGCTTCATCCTTCGGTGTTGTTCTCCTCTTCTTTGCTGCAGGTTTGGTGATGGGCTCCTTTGCATGCTCCTTTGTATCCTCTTCTGCAGTGGCAGAACCTGATGGCTCTTTGTTATCCATGCTTGCTTTCTTTGTTTCCTGCTTCTCCTCACTATCATTTGCTTGCTTGTTCTTCCTGCTCCTTTTCCTTTCTGGATTGGTGCGGGGCTCCTCAGCGGCTTCTGCAGCTTCTGCAGCAGAATCTTTATGCTTGTTCTTCCTGCTCCTTTTCTTTGGCGCTGGTTTGGTACTGGGCTCCTCCGCAACTTCGTCTGGTGTCTTGCTGCTAATGGCTGCCTTCGTCTTGCCACGGATTCTTCTTGCACTCTTTGTTGTTGCTCCTCCTTCCTTGTCCTTGTCACTTGTGTTGGCCTTGTCAGCCTTGGGTGCTTTGCTAGCTCTTGCTGGTTGACTATCCTCTGAAGGGTCCTCATGATGCTCATCCTCATCAGCCTCATTGTTGCCTTCCTCATCCTGGTCATCATCTGGATTCCGTTTTCCTCTACCTCGCCCACGGCCTTTGCCGCGTCCTCGCCCGCGTCCTCTCCCACGTCCTCCCCCGCCACTGCTTTGCTCAGTGGGCTTGATAGGTTCCACATCATCCAAGATGTCAGATGGACGAGGGTTGCTGCTTGTCACCTTCACCTAGGGAGGAAAAAAAATCATGATGGATCATTGGATCATAAATCAATTGACGGTCGGATCTAAAATTTTGATGTTAACATATGTTGCGAATTGAAGAGTTTGGTACCCCGAACCTTTGGATCTTTGGAGCTATCAGGATCAACTGCATCAGGATAATCACCCAAAGTTAAAGTGTTTGCACGAAGAAGACTGTCGTCGGATCCTGCTCGCTCAGGTGGCTTGGCGAACTGCTGATCGGGCACTGGCTCGAAGGCGGCCTCGTAGAGCTGGGTCTCCAGCTGATCAGGGCCTGGGCCGTGTGAACAGAAGGTACTCAATCATATTTTTTTCCCCACCAGTAACTTAATTTCTCTATTAGCTAATCATGCACAACTCATTATCAAACTAAGAGCATCGATTTACTGAGTGTCACCATTGGGGTGGTTAGCCAGGATTCCTGTGATTGCCATGTTGAATTTCACCGCCCCATACTATTCAAGTCAGCCATTTAGATGTTTTATAGCCTAGATGCATTTGGCTGGCTCTTTCACAGAGGGGACTGGAGTCAATGATGTTGATGGTGTTGCCGGTGGTCGGGGAGAAACTTCGGACTCTTTCAATGACAACTCCTTGGCATAGGCCACCTGGATCTCCTCCTGCTCCTGGTCCTTTTGCAACTCCAACTGTTGGAGTTGTTCCATCATTTCGATCATTTTCAACTCCTCTTCCATGATGTGAAGTGCCATCTCCTGATTTTCCACCGTATCGCAGTCATGGTGAAGTTCTAGCAAAGTCACAATCTCCCGTGCTTCATCATGGTTCCCTGCTTCCAAAGCTTTCTCAAGCTGGGCTGACAACAGAGAAGTATGGTCGACGGTGTCGCAAACGGAGGTAGTTTCAGGCTCATGTGGAACTGGATCAGCTTTTGGCGTGGATTGGCATTCTTGAGATTTGATCCAATCGCAACTTCCA
The DNA here is from genome assembly GCA_009767595.1 of Symbiodinium kawagutii. NCBI lineage: Eukaryota > Dinophyceae > Suessiales > Symbiodiniaceae > Symbiodinium > Symbiodinium kawagutii. The sequence continues at coordinate 130,121 of VSDK01011001.1, read as the reverse complement.
GTAATCCCACATTTTGTGCATGAGAAACCTCCCTCGCATTTGAACTTCACAATGTTATGCAAACCAGGCCCGGGAAACTCAGCATCCTTTGGATCATCATTTGCAATACCTGAGCTATGATGGGAATTGTTGGGATCTTGGCATGGCCCATATGCTAGCTCATTTGCATCTACTATACTTTGACCTGAAAACTTTTTGCGTGGTAACAGCTAAGCTACTCGCAGGACCTGCATCCATCCATGCAAGAGTGCTGGGCGTGTTTGCTGGGGGTGAAGAAGTAGTGTCACCTGCCAATTCAATCAAGTCTTATTAGATTGGTCAGTATTGAAAACAGTTCCGAAGTAGTGATCACGATGCATATCATCCAGCCTGACTCAACAACAGGACCTGGTTCTGTTGCGGTCGGTGCTTCTCCAACCGGGGCAGCATCCTCCTACAGGGGTTTGAATCAATGGGTTGATATAATAGCTTGAAGCTTGAAACTTTTAACACAATCAGTTGGTTATCGCTGGTCAATCCTGTGGTGGTTCCGCCATCTCCACTTCCGGGTCAGCCTCTTCCGCCTCGCTTTCCCCACCTTCCTCATAGAAGCCACTGCAGCCGGCAGGTTCTTCGTCTGCATGCGCAGCAGCATCAACATCCAGCTCGGAACCTAGGATGGCTGGGCTCGTGTGGGTGTTGTGATTGGGGAGCCGAATCCAACCAAACAATTGTAGATTTGAATTTTAAAACATGATGTTATATGTGATGGTAGGGAGAATCCCAGAGGTAAACCCTAAAAGAAAAGGCTGACCATATCTATAGCTAGTGTCGAGATCTGGGTGATGGAGATGCCTCCGGGATTGCCATACCAGCTGCCAACATCAACCTTCTCATCTCCGGTTCACGAGGGCGATGTCCCCTCTTCGCTGCTCTCGCGAACGTGTAGACAAGCTTTCTAATGATCCAAGCTTCCGCCTTAATGATCCTTCCTCAGAAACTAGGGTTTCCCTTCCCATGTGAATCATTGAAAAATCATATTGATTTTCATATGCTGTTTTCAATGAACCCTCCGCCTAGAATCCAGCAGGCAAAGATTTTCCCCGAGGTCTGCAATGAAAGAGGAAACACTCCACCGCTTCAGCAATGTCTTCCAAAGAGGGTCGCAAGCCTGAGGATTGATTAGCAAGTAGCATAGAACCATGAAGCATGTATTAAGTGGAGCCATATGATACTTTTTGGATCTACAGGGGTCAAAACAAATAAAGTTAAAACCAACCGGCTGATAGTGCGCCAAAAGACCCATATGCTTTATCACGGGGATCAATGCGGCCTCGTTTTGACAAACCTCTTTGCGGTCAAGGTCATCTGCACTGCCAACCTTGCAGATGCAACCCCCAGCCGCCGTAAGCACCAGCTGTGGCATTTGCTTCCATTGCAGAAACACGGACCCCACAGGGGAGGCTGCGTCAGGTGGCCCAACGTCAGCCATCCTACCAAAAGGGTTTTGCTAGAGCTAAGGACTTGATCCGCAAAGCTGTTGATGCAAAGGTCTTGGTTGGATCCATGGTTGTGAGCAGCCAAAGTCTCTTGAGAACCATCCCCCACCAGGTCTTGCCTCAAAGTCTCATGGCTGGGCAGCACGGTCCATCGCCGTACCTCTGAGGTGGCAAGATCAACCAGCTGATCCCCTGGCCGCACTGCAATGCACACAGATGACTCACGGTGGGGGCGCACTTAAGGTTTGCCGGCACGAACCGGCCGTTTGAACCCCAAAGGGCTCAAGGACTGGGCATCCCAGAACCACAACCACAACCATAACAACACTACAACAGTAAGCAAACAACAACAGAACCTATAGTATCAACAGCAACAACAGCAACCTGGAAACCATAGCAACACCTGGCAACAAACAACAGCAATTAGGACAACAACCAGAACAACAGCCAATTAAAGAAGGGACACCCAACAACAAACAAGCAATCGGAGATTCAAACTCGCAACTTTTCTGCTCATAACCAGTATTTATGACAAAGTGCTCGAATTGACAAAAACCGCTCGAATGATGAAAAAGTGCTACGAAACATCAATTGAGCAGAAAAGTCTGCTCGTTTGAAGCTCTAGGAATATATCCATCTAAATCAATTTTCCTGAACTTTGCTGACTTTGCTACCAAACAAAAAAAGGGGCATGCAGGTGCATGACCTTCCCCTGTTGTTAGAATTGGGGATGCTCGCGTCCACATAACTGTCATATTGGATGTTTGCTTTCAATACTCACATTTTTGTAGTGTGATCTACTTCCAGGAGGGCCTCTTTGTACTTTGGTTCATGTCCCGGTATGTTCTATACTGCCCAAGGTTGGGACCCTATGGTCTATGGCTATAAAAATGTATCGACAGCCCCCCCAATTCAAACGGGGATCGAACCCAGTGTAATATCCCATAAATACTGCCAAGATTTCTCAAATCAAGTGTTTTTGGGTGTTTTTGGGCTAAATGTCTTTCACGGTCTTTCACGGTCTTTCACGGATAAAAATGGTCTTTCACGCTATTTTCACGCTATTTTCACGCTATGTTCACGCTTTATTCATGCAGCATTTTTCCTAGACTAGTTTGTCAGCATTTGTCAGCCGATGGTTCGAATACCAAATGGCCTGGCACCAAAGTTTAAAACCTATTATATGATAATATTGGCATTGGGAGCGTACATGTTGTTCCTCCACTGGGCAACTGGGGACCGTGCGAACCCAAAATCTCCGTGCAGTCCCCCTTCCAAGTTTGGGTTGAAAGTTGCCCCTGCCTTGTTCCTTCCTTAAGAATTCGGCCAACTCAGGCAGCGCTGCATGCCGCCAGCGATAATTTTCAGATATTGGCAGCCTGTAGGTAATGGGTTTCCATTCTAAAATATGGCGTGGTCAAAAGAGGCAAAATATTGAAGGCAATATGTCTTACAAAAGATTTAGCAAGGGCAGACTGGTAAAGCAACCAATAATTGGGTAATCGTATGTACTACAATCATCGTTGGAACTGCTGCACTTTGTAGTTCATGATTTTGTGCTTACTGCAGGCACTGCGAAGGGAAGGTGGCTACACCTTCAGCCTTCAGCAGTGGCTATATATTTATGACTCCGGATTCCCGAAAACGCAAAATTTGCGCCAAACCTCGAAAGCAATGGCGAGAAACCCCATTTTGTTGCTGGCTGCAAAGCTGCGAAAAGTTCTTGACATACAGCATATTGCCCATAAATTGTTATGGCATTTTAGCCTTACCGCTAAACCAAAAAATATGGCATCCTTAAGAATTGAAAGCAGTCCACTATATATATTGTTGCCTGGTTTAGGACTAAACTTTGGATATTTTGGTGATAACTTACATACCACGTGTACGCTGCGTGCGGGAATGTTCAATTCGATCAAGCTAGCGATTCTGGTGTTTTTTTGAAATACCTGCTCGATTCCCAATACCCAAACTACCTGCGGTACGGCTGGCTAACCTTTTTACAACCTGAGATGCTCCACAAAACCCCCATGAAGGCAACGACATAGCCCGCATGCAGTAAGCAAACCAAGCCATCGACAGACAGCAACAGGTGGACCCTAAAAAATCATCGGGAATCGGGATGTTAACTTTCCTCACTCAACATTGGATTATATGAAAGCAATAATAATCATAAGGATAAACTTGTTAATTTGTTTCCAGCTTTCAAACTAATCATCCTCCAGCCATCTCTAAGCCTTAGATAGCCTTAGAGCCCAAGGATTCAAACCTTGAAAGCAATAGGTTGGTTTGGGGATGCTAAGGGGTTTAGTCTTTCATGGATAAAAATAGTCTTTCCCCAAAGACCATTTTAAAAATAGTCTCGGACACCCAGGGTATATATATATATATATGTATATATATATATATACGATATATATATATATATACATATTTATGACTAGTATTGGATGATTTGGCGGTACCCCCAGCTATTGAAGACCACCAAATCATATCCATTCAACGCTTTCTGGGGAGTTCCGTTCCCACAGCTGCAAAGGGTCGCATCAGGTGGCAGCGAGCGCGTCGCATCACGCATCATTTCCGAGGGCGGCGGACCAGCTGCTCGACTTTGCCGAGGCCGGGACGAGTGGCCAGCGCTGCGGGTGGTGGGCTGCTGGTGGCTTTTGGCTGGGGTCCCCGGCGGGTGATTGCCGTTGCGAGGGCTTCACTAGGGTTGATCAACAATTTGGTGGTTTCTCAAAAAAGGGGACCCCGAAAAATGGCTGGTTTGTTACTATAAATGACTATTAAGGATGATTTGGGGAGTCCCCTATTTTGAGAAACACCCATGTCTCTGTCGTAGAACGCTTTGACTCTGGTGCCAGAAAGACAGCAGATTTGATTCTCGTGCTAGAAAGCCAGCAGATTTGACTGCAATCCATCAATGGTTAATGGTTGTGAAGGACTGACTCATGTCCGAATCCTTCGAAATTGGAATCACCTGATCTCCACGTCCTAATGTTCCAAGACACCCTCGTTCAGAATTGGGTATCTGGTCGGTATCTATACATAGCTAAGGGAAAAGGTCTGACTGACTTGACAGCAAAATACTCTGAGACCCAAAGTCTGGTGCTCCCCTCCTAAAATTAGCAAGAGTTCAGAAACAACCATACATAAATATACATAACAATATAGTCGATAATTCTGGAACGGATGGATCTATCGTGATATCTATACGTCTAATGATATGAATCAACCATGTGGTTAAGATCGTGATAATCATCATATCATTAACATGCATGAACCATGACATGGTGGTTTCTTAAAATTGGGAAACCCAAACAAATTACCCAGGCTGAACATTTAAAACAAAGTATGACTGGGGATGACATTTTGACAAACCGCCATTTGATGAATCATGGCGATGATCTGCAATCCTGGACTCAGCTGGATCGATCATTACCACGTCGCCAATCTCATTTGCAAATTGCGAGGGGTTTCTCAAAATAGGGGATCCCAAAAATGTGTGCTGTACTACCACGAATGATGAGTAAGGTATGGCTTCGGGGTACTTCCATTTTGAGAAGAAACCGCAGTGTCAGCAGTATTTCGACTGGGGAGTTCACATCACGGCTTGGCTGGGTGCCTTCTTCTATTTAGGAGGTGCACTTTCCAGAAAAACATCCGAAAAACACCATAAAAAAAGGGTAGTTTAAGAACAAGCAGGTGGTTACCTCATTACTCCCTGCGAGAGCACCCTGGTCGGTGGAAAATTTACCCCTTTTTGCAACTTTGAACTATTAAAACAATCGACTAACTCAATAAGACTAGCAATCATCCACATTTGCGGCTCGGCCAAGGCACAGAGAGAAAAACTAAGCCGTTCGCCTCCATTGAGATACAGAGTGGTTCCGCCCATTGGGATGTTTACATGTGCATGATTGCGTGGAAATAAGTGTAAATCAATAAACATAGATAACATAATGATAACATATATATATATATAGAGAGAGAGATGCTTTCTTTGCACGGGAAGTATAAATATGTATAGATTTTTAGGTATGTGGCAGTGGGTCAAAACCCTGTACCCCTGGTTCCCTTATCATTAACCATTGTTTTTCCTATTATTACTGGTATTATCCCCCATTATTGGTTGGTTAGTATTGACCCATAGCCACCATGTATTGATACACACTTACATCCGTACTGTTTACACAACTTTCAGGGACCTTCAAGGCTTCATGACAGCCTCGATCAGAACTGCGAATGATCTCGAATTGCTGATGGCAGCCAGTGAATTGCATTCGCACCGAAACAGGTCCATCATCAAACCACGGAAAAAAAAAAAAAAACATTTTCAAACCTTACAATCAACCATTGTTGCCATGGGGTAAAGCAAATAGTACAAATGTTAGTATGCCAGCTTGTTCTTATTGACCATAGCCAATTGTTACAATAACCCTTATCTAGCAGTTGAAACCCAACTTGACCCTCATTGCAAATCATTGGCCAGGATCCAGCAGGGTCAAACAAAAACAACCCTGGGTAATTCATCCAACTTATAATGTTTACCAGGGCTGTTCATTACACTTATAATAAACATTATATACTTACAATTTATGATAACTGTAACTCATTCAGAGTGTAGCTTGGCAATTACTTACAATGTTCAGGGCTACACTCTGTAAGACACCAGCTACCACGGCTCACTTTGGTCGTCCATGTCCAACTCCTTCATACGAAGATGATAAGCCTTGGCAGATCCATCGGGTACCAGGCAATGCTAAGCTGCTGAGCTGGGCAGTGCTGATGGTGGTCTTGGTGGCTTGAAGATCCCCTTCTCAAACTTTATGTTTTAGTGGATGTCCCCACATTATACCAAATCAATTACAACAACAACAACAACAACAACAACAACAACAACAACAACAACCCTGGCCTCATGTTGTACAACAAGAGCAACAACCACAGCCGTTGATTGGGCACCCAACCAGGCCATCAACCAGCTCGGTCCCCGGTTGCAACCGGGCTTGCTCGGTGGTAGCTGGGACATCCAGTTGCACCAGTGCGGTGGTGCCACCGCTTCTCTCGAGCTAGCTGCGGT